>BOPP01000005.1:6905096-6954618 GCA_017312745.1 Gryllus bimaculatus | reverse complement strand
CGCAGGGGCCGCGCGCGCAATGGGCAGCGCCGCCGATGCAGCAGGGGAGGCCCGCGGCCCGCGTGCCTCGCCGGTGCGCAATCGGCGCGTGGGCGCGCGTCTGGAATGGCAATGCCCGCTCGGGCCCCGGCGCTCCTCCTCCGCGTCGCCGCACCAGACGGCGCGAGCGGCGAAGGTCTCGTTGCGGAGCGGGAAGGAGGCGAGGAGCGTGTCCGCCCAGGGTCGAAGAGTGGCCAAACGAAAAAACTCTTTCCGAGCGCCTCATCTGCTTAGGGCACTAGACCCTAAGTGTCACACTACACCCAATAGGCGGCGCTGTTCCTCCCCAATGGAACGAGAGATTCGGCGCCGACCGACGAGGCGGGTTGCGAGGTTTCTCCTTCCAAAAAACTTCCCTCCTCCCAGCGGGGCACCGCCTCTGATGGGATCAGTTTGTAGGTCTCAATTGGTGTTTCGACATAATGTGAGATACTGTAATGCATGTAAGTGGGGTGGTGTCGTTGTGTGTGTGACGAGAAAGAAAGACACAGAGAGAGAGATCAGGAGAAGAAAGAGATAGAAGATTTAAGAGAGGAGAATATAGAAAAATTAAGCAGAGAATATGAAATTTTAGAGAGAGAGAGAATATAGAAAGATTAGAGAGAGAGAGATTATAGAAAAGATTTAGGAGAGAGAGATATAGAAAGATTTATGGAGAAGAATAAGAAAGATTTAGAAGAGAATAAGAAAGATTTAAGAAGAGATATAGAAAGATTTAGAAGAATATAGAAAATAGGATAAGATGATAGAGGGAGAAAGATAGATAGAGAGAGGCAAAAGATAGAGAGAGAGATAGAAAGATAGAGGGAGAGATAGAAAGATAGAGAGAGAGATAGAAAGATAGAGAGAGATAGAAAGATAGAGAGAGAGATAGAAAGATAGAGAGAGAGATAGAAAGATAGAGAGAGATAGAAAGATAGAGAGAGATAGAAAGATAGAGAGAGATAGAAAGATAGAGAGAGAGATAGAAAGATAGAGAGAGATAGAAAGATAGATAGATAGATAGATAGATAGATAGATAGATAGATAGATAGATAGATAGAGATAGATAGATAGATAGATAGAGAGAGAGAGAGCAGACGAGGATGGGAAATGAAAAATCGCGCGCAACCGTGTTTCCGTTTCTTAAAAGAATGTTTCGGCGCTCTCATGGTATTTGTCAGTCAAGGAAAACTACCTATTAAAGCAGACGGATGCTAGAAGCCTTCTTCAAATAGTGATGGAATTAATGAAAGGAGAAAAAGACTTAGGGAGGTTTATGCGCATTAAAAGAAGAAGAATAAAATAAATGAAAAATTGGAATTAATAGATTAAATGGAAAGGAATAACAAGAAGTACAGTTAGAATTATATACGCAACATTTCATTGCGAAAGATGTAAGTTTGATCAACATTATCTTGTTACGTTTTCTCTTTCTAATTGTTCCGTCAATCGTTACAAGACTTGTTGGGAACGTTCGTTTTTTCCTCTTCCGTGGGTCATCTGCCTTTGCAGCTGGTAGCGCCCAATTTCTTTCTGACGCACTTAACTTTTGCTGTGAATACGAGAGCCGCCATAAAAGAAATCTGCAATGCATTGCTTCCTACAATGTTATTTTAGTGCGCCAACACGCAGAGTAATTTCACTTTCAGTTGTAGTTTCCTCTGACAAAACGAAGGTCATGTATGTTGTGGATTTATGTCAGTGTTGATGTTTATGAAAAGCAGTTTGTTATAACTGAAATTTCCGTTTCGTGTTAACGACTTCCTCGTGACGTGAACAATGTGGACATCGAAGTTAGGTGTTTAGTGTGTTTGCTTGGAAACTTCGAGATTTTGCATAAGGTCGGCGGGTGAACGTATATTCAGGTTTCATCAGAAAGCAAAACGTGAACGAAATTTTCTATCAATTTCTACGGCAATGATTGTTAGATAAAGCTTTTCATATAAAATCAATTTACCCAGTTACTGCATGTCTGATTTTGTTTAGGATATAAAATGAAAAGAATATCTAATATCATGGAAGTTTACTTCTGAATTATATTTCTGATGAATAGAGAATGAATATACGATGATAATAATACAGTAATCACAATTATAAATGTTATCTTGCCTTTCTCAAGATGTAGAGGATATTATATGAACTTTGCGCAGTACATTTTTATTGCATGTATAATCCGACAAGCTTTAACGCAAATTTTAAGATCAATGATCCCAGATTAACGAAAAATAAAATACCGATTTCGGTTCTATTTACATTATGAAACCAACAACGACACCCTGACGTCCCAGACATGTATGGAAATAAGGAAACTAATTACAGGCATTTCCATAAAATGCCAAGCAGCGCAAGGACACAACCCTTTTCTCATGCACTATCCAGCCATTGACGAGAACATTCTCCCGACCTTCAAACCCACACCCCACGCTTCACTCAAGCCGACTAAGCGAAATTGCAACAACAGGAACACAGCCCGTGCATTTCCACGGGCGACCGCCCCACGTTTCACTTCGTGGAAACCAATTAACACACACACACACTTCGCACGTTCAAATGACCCGGTCGATTACAGAGGAAATGCTCCTGAAAACACTGATAACGGTAATGGGAAAAATACTCAAATGCAAAGAATTCATTATATATGTGTTTAGAAATTTTTGTTAGACTCCATCATTACTATCAACAAGAGAAAAATTGCTTAAATTGCTAGTATTCAGGTCTACAAAGTCTGCAAGGATTAGGCTTTTGCAGAGGGTCCAGATCACTGGACTTTCAGAGAAAGAGTGGGCATCTTAATGCATAGCCTCGTCGCAAGATGGAACCGAGTTATTTGCGCAAATCGATGAGATGTAAAAAATTGGGGATACATATTTTAGTAATGATTGACGTGATAATGAAATATTATAAGAAAACAATAACATACTATATGATGATTGTGCAAATACTCAAACAAAAACTCTGTTTCAAACATACGTTCATTTTTTACGAGACAATAGCGTCTTCAGAAAACAACACACGACTGCAAAGGAGAGTACAATCTCACTATTTTATTAACGCGAACTTAGGGCTTGCAAATATTTTGTAAAGAACAACGTCTATTGCAGTCATTTAACACTAACGTCGAATCCTACTTCTGTTAACTATTTAAGTGATAGGTTACACACTTCACTATCTATATCATTTTCTGAAAATGGAAAAAAAGATCAACCCCCTTCATCTCAACTACCTATAAGAAGGGAATTAATGCAAGCCAAAACACTTGCCTTAATATCAAAGTAATTTAATTTATATAGAAATATGATTTTTAACATTACTCTGATATCAGATCATATTAAAAAACGTAAGAAAACTTTGTCTGTATTGATAAAAGATCTGAGCTAGCGAGCAAACTCACACGTAGACGTAGGGGCCCAGCTCCTCCACGATGGGCTTGCTGCCGTTGTTGAGGAATTCGTCGGCGTTGGTGACGTTGTACACGTAGACCCTCATGACTGGATTCACCGGCGGCTTCCGCCACCACTGGAAGGTCATCGAGGACTCGCTGAGCGGCAGCTCCTGCAAGCCCACACAAAGCGCACGTCGGCTACCCACTCGTCGCAAATGCCCCGCGCCAGCCGTACGCAACGAAGAGTAGGAGAGCACACAACAAGTGAGAGAAAGGGTTTTTTTCCCCACAGTTTCCTAAGATTCAATGTTAGCGACAGCTTTTTACAACTGCTTTAAAATTCTAAAACCTAAAATAGTTTACATTAGTTACACTTTACGATTGTTTTATTAGGGATATATAGTGCTATTTTACAACATAAACTATTATCACTTGTACGATGGATGGGAAAGTGTATTTTCTATGAACCGAGGACTCCTCTCCAGATCTAAGCGAGACCTGACAGATTAAAATCAATAAGGTTCTACATTAATCTAGTGAGTAAAGTAGTCGTAATATTTTTAATTACAATATTTAAGAAGCAAATGAGAATTTTATTTTATTTATTAATTATTGAAACTGCAAATTAATGTGCATCGTTCGAGATCAAGTTGGCGCCAAAATAGTTGGCTTCTGAGAAAGAGTTCGAAGAATACTGGCAGCTTCAAGAGATACACATTTTATTTTTCTCCCAAACAAGAATTTTCTAATTTATTTTTCTAGCTTGAAATTACATTTATGTGAAATAATAATAAAATTGTTTTTATTTGTGGGCAATCCATAAGATCTGCTCTTTCGCCTGACCACTTTATTGAACAGTCTTTTACAAAAATTACAGTTGAGGTTTTTGGACGTAAATAAGTTCAGTGAAATTTTGCTTTAGAGAGAGAAAAACTTAATATGATATTACCATCTACATGAAATTAGCTGTGCAAGTCATAACTTTCATGTGAATCGCATTTTGAACTAATTCTAACAAATATTATAGTTCTACCTGCACGCTACTTCCAATTTCATTTTAACACGCACAGACATTTGAATTAGAGACTTTCATTCGTTGAGTTCAAGCACTTCACGGCGATTCTAAATAAACATTTTCAGAAAGCAATGCGGAGCTAAAATAGTTTTTAAAGTGCATTCACCTTCAAATCTTACATGCCCGTCCTTACCTGTAGCAGCCAAACTCCAGTCTTTGAAACGGCAGAGTTAATAGAGTGTTAAATGATATTTACGGTACCGCAGAGAGAAAACATACGTTCGCGTTGCTCCGTCAACAACAGCTCGCGAAAAAGTTCGCAAAAGGAGGTAGAAAGAAGAGGAAGGCCATTATTCAATTACGGTTTCCAGGAAGATTGTTTTACGACTTTTCAATCATTTTTTATATTGTGCTAATGTGCGGTGTATAAAAAAAGATAAGCATTATGCACAAAATTCAGTTTTCAAGTAAATTCTTACAAATAGATAAATAAGACGCTTCGTATATTCCAGGGAGACAGAGAGGGATTTGGAAGAAGTCAAATGCTCGGCGACACGTTACAATCAGTGAATTCCTTATTAAATCGAGGTTTGGCTCCAGCTTTAACCAAATATTATTAAATATACTATTTTTATTAGCTAGAGTTAATATCAGATGAGACTTTGGAAGCTTTGTAGGATATCCATACGTCCTACAAAGCTTCCGAAGTCTCATCTGATTTATTAACTCCCAGCTAATAAAAATAGTATATTTAATAATATTTGGTTAAAGCTGGAGCTGAAGCTCCAGTTTTTGGTTCTGGTCAACGGTTGTGTACTCTTATTAATGGCGGAGTCTTTCTACTTCCAGGGGAATGGGCCAAACCGAACCGGTGAATCAGCACGACAGCATTTCCCACGGACGAGAATTGTGACAGATTTGGAGAAGAATCGAGTGTGGTCAGTAGCATCTTGTTTAAAGTGAGCCCGTAATATAGAATGGACATTCGACATATTGTATTATTATTCCATTATTACATAATTTATCATTGATAAGGCTACATTCTATATTTTGTACAAGATACGAAACTTCAATTTTACCGTCACTTAACAATTTATTATTTTTCCCGAAATCTGAATAAAGAAAGAATGAGACTTTTAGAGACGCTTCGCTCTAGTCCTCTCACAAGTTGATCACGGGTATTAACACGAGTGTTCAGATAAATCCTTGATTCGCGAACCGAGATGATTTATCTGAGAATTTCCAAAGCAAGAGTGGTATTTAATAGGACTATTCCAAGAGTGAAATTATGTTCAACAGAGTTCCAAAATGCGTCAAAAATTGGAAATATATCTGATAGCTATGTTAAAATCAAAGAGGTTACACTATATACGCGGTATATTGGACATCGATATAGCGATCGATGTATACTGCCTCCGAAGATAGAATAGTCACAGTTTATGAGGGAGCCAGTAGGAAGAAACGATAAGAAAAATCGGATAGAAAACTCCATTTCCATAATATGAATAACTACAAAAGATGTTGTTATATATTCGCAAATGCCAGGTAAATCAAATTATATAACAAAGGGCATTCGTTTTTCAGATTTTGAAAGTTCTCCAATGAATTCGATCGTTCAGTGCTGGAAATGCGCAATTTTTAAGCCTTTAACAAATGAATTGCGATGCCCGACGACTGTGTGGGCTTGCAAGACAATTACATTAACAATGAATTACACATACAGTTAACTTACACCATGATCAACAAAATGAGTCATCCCCGGACCTTCAATACCATTTTGAGAGATTTAGTTCTTCCGGGTGCTGCAGCCGTGCGTTGCGGGTTGCATGCGCGTAAACTGAATAATTGAATTCATCATACGCAACGAATCTACAATATTCTATTCGCACGTTCACAAATCTTACTCAAAAAGTGCTAAATTGTGAGAACTACCAACTAATCATTCATTAATTAAACACCTTTATTAAAATATGAACCGAGCAACGTGGCTCAGTGCGTAGCGCGCTGACTTCGCCGTCGTGAGATCCGGGTTCGATCTCCGAGGTGGCCATCCTGACAGAGGTTTTTTCGTGCTTTCCCTTGGTCATAAGACGAATGCCGAGTGTGTTCAAAAATGCCAAGAACTATTCCCATCATCCCACTTGCCATCTCCCACCATCATCCTAGTCCTTTCACACCTCATCAACCCCATTTCATTTCATTCAGTATACCCTGCAAATGGAAGGAGGTCCTTACCCTTAATGTAATTTTAGTTGGGTAATAATAATAATAATAATAATAATAATAATAACAACAAATAAAAGTATAAAATATAATTTTGTTAAAATTTGAAGGAACATTACATTTTCGTGTTTGAACAGTCTCCACAAAAAAAGGATGCACAATGAGATCACACATCTAAAATAGACAGCAGTAATCCTTCAAAAATCACGAAAATTAATTTCCCCAAAACATGGCAAATGAGAATACTGAGTCTATCTTTTAATGTAGGAAGATGTGTTAGGTTTCTGGATATCGAAAAACTGTTCAAAAAGGAAGAAAAAATATCTGACAAACAATTTCAGTGAAAGGAGTAAGTAAGAACTACAACAAAGAGAATCCACAATTAACATTTCACAGGGAAGAACTAAAACCATATTTGAAAGTTATTTCAATGTTAAAAGTTATTGCAAATAGTATTTGGTGTTTTTTGTTTCGTCAACTTCCTAATCTCCACGCACGAAGAGTTGCTACTTTTATTTACTCCTTCAATTTCGAAGTTATTTCCAAGTTTGGGTCGCATTCCAATGACCTTTCCGCCAAACCTTGTGGAAGTTTTAGAGCGCCATTAACAGTTTTGACATTGAAGTTGCTCCAGGATGGAGTTTCGCTTCAATTATTTTATCACCATGTTCGAAGCGTTTTCTTCGCTGATGATTTCTCGAAGCACCTCTACGAGGTCATTATCGTTAGAGTTGATCTGTTTCTTAGGAAGATTTATACGTCGCATAACGTCTTAACACATGTATTTAAATAATAATAACAATAATAACAACAATAACAATAACAATAACAATAGTAATAATAACAACAACAACAACAGCAATAACAACAGTACGGTTCAGTAGTATGATGTGTAAGGCGATATCCCTACTGAAGGAGTAATTCTCACACTGCCAACTTTAATGTGGAGAACCCTCAATTAAATTGAGAAACTCAAGTTTCAAAGATTCTTTTTTGTATAAATAGATAAGAAATGGGAGTTCTGACAAAACCATTAAGTAATGATCGCATACCGAGACTAGTCGAACAGAGCAGAAAGATGTGAAAAAATCTCATGACTTTGGAGTGGGAAGATTGCCATCGCACAACTCGAGTCGCTCATGCTCAAGACCTATAGGAAGACATAGCAGGTGAGAGGATCTGTGAAAATTCTCAAGATGGACATGATATCAAACTTTCAACTGACGGTAAGAGAAAGAATAATACCACATATACTCCAAAAGAAAAAGAGTCGCCGATCACTAGTATTCAAGACACCATCAAATAGACTCCTAAAAGACACTAACTTCTAGAGGCTAGAGAGCTCTCACCACCATACAAACAATGGATCCGGAAGGAAATTATCTGGAAGAATATTATGATAAAAATTAAACTCTTTAGGGTATTTTCTTCTACAATTCACGAGTGTCAGAAGGTCCCCGCAGTGAAAGATCTTCCCAAAATGGATTTATGAAGGCTAAAAAAGACAGAAAGAAAGCTCACTAAAAAAGAAAGATTCAAAGCTCTCTTAGAAATGACAATTAATCAATTCATTGAGATACTGAAACAACTACTAATGATTTCAGCTTTGAAAATCAATGATACACCGGCCAAGTGAAAAATTATCATCAGAAATGCCAGTTAAGAATCATCAGAGCCGGTTCAATTACAACAACCAAACCCGCTGAACAAGCGATGTTCTCAAATAAAAATTTGGAAGTAGCGCAATCAATTGGACATTCTCGTGAAGATGCCTTGAATTGAAACCGACAAAACAATATTCAATGGACCTCCTTGAAGTGAAGACTTCAGAATAACAAAGAAGATGGAAAAGAAGGGAGTTAATAATTTTCTTTTTACTTCAGCCCACACTCGTTTTACGCCATTGGCTCACATAAAAGGGAAGCCTTCACCCTTGATTTCGGTGACTAGATAATGTTTGATGAAAGGGAGAGCAAGGGGTTAGAAAGGAGGACGTTTGGTGAAAGAAGAGGACAGTTCATATTTTAAATAGTATTGTAATATGACACGTTAAATGTACACGTTACATTGTATATTTATTGAAGTATTCTGACATGTAAATGCAAATGTAAATGACATGCAAAAACTATCAAAGAAACCAGTTTACCCTGATACTGATTGTTTTCAAATAACTCAAGTTTGCTGCAGCTGCTTGGGTTTCCTAGTAGATATTTATAAAATGACTCACAAAAATATTCCTTTCACGGCGCCGGATCTTGCAATCGAGCGGGGAAAATCATCACCACATCTCGCTCTAAAAACATGCAATACACTTACGGGACTAATTACCTAAGCAGTTAACGCGCCAGGAATCACTTATCAATCAACCCATTTCTGTCATTAGTCCATTGTGATGAATTGAGGAAAAAAAACTTTGTCAACATTAGCAACAGGGGTTGATGAACATAAATTCAACTGACTGACAATAACTGAAATTTAACCCGTTTATTACTAGAAATCAACTTTTTGAAATGAAAATAATTACTGTTCTCGAATAAAAACTTTAAATTACAAACTTTATTAAAATATTTTGTCATTAATTTATAGTTTTATACATTTTTTCTCGCGAATATACAACACTTTTTTAACGTCATTGTAATCCATGTTTGATTTCAAAGGTACCTAATTAAATGAGGCAAATTCATTAAATATTTGGATCCATCTTTCCAAATATTCATGCATGATTTGTTCAGAAACGCACCTTCTTCTAATAAAAACTCATTATCAAAATTTTCCATCCTAACACTTTTCTTTCTAAAAAAACCCTAACTTTCAAACTAATGATTTTTTTGCAATATGAACATTGCTTATATGTAGTTTGGGAAAAGTAAAAATACATTGGTGATTACATGGACATATGAGCGCGTGGAGATCGTCCGAGTGCAAGAGTCATTAAATGACAATCAGCAATGACATTAAAAGTGAAGTTCGAGCTCGTGCCAATGTCGAAACTTGGACTTTCGATACGGTGAATTTTAAATTCGATTCACAAAAATGTCTTTACAAGCTTTTAATCATACGGAAATTGAATTTTTTCATGGTAAAAAAGTTGTTCCTACATTGTCTTGCGCAATGGCGCCTTTCTGTGGAAACGCGAGTGGAAATTGAGGGTATTTTTCACCCGAAGGATAGGTCGGCAATGTGAAGAATCTGAAGGCTTGGTCCTAGCAGGCGAAAAGGACTAATCCGCATTAAAGTCAAAGGCGACGAGTCTTTAATAACGGCTACTACTGCGTTGTCTCGCTACCTTCTGCCGCGAGCTGTATGCAACCAAGTAAGGTCTTGACTTTTCCTTCGGTTCTAGGGTACAGGTACTGTGCAGCCAAGGGTGGAAAATATCCCGTCACTGCGGGTTCTGATAGGTAACGGTGAAGTTCTTTGACGAAGCTCTGGTCCCGCTGATCGGAAGAGAAGGGAGTCGGTAGACCAGCTCAGAGAAACGTTTTTTGCGTCGGGCACAGAAATACATTCTGAAAGTGAAGTACTACAAGTAAAGGTTGCAACACGCAGTGACGTCTCATATAATATGGTTGTTGTAGCCATCTTCAGTGCGGTGCGTTAGCAGTAAATTAATATACTTCGTGCGTACTCTACAATGAACTTTAGGTACGAGTGTATAGGTAATAATACGGAAGTTAGGTGACCCATAACGGGGTTTCTTAGGATA
This sequence comes from Gryllus bimaculatus, assembly GCA_017312745.1. Lineage (NCBI taxonomy): Eukaryota > Metazoa > Arthropoda > Insecta > Orthoptera > Gryllidae > Gryllus > Gryllus bimaculatus. The sequence continues at coordinate 6,944,271 of BOPP01000005.1, read as the reverse complement.
AATTATTCAGGGTGGTTTCCCGTTGCCTTCCCTGATATGATGATGATGATGATGATGATGATGATGATGATAGGGGGTGAAAGGACGAACACAATAGAACCATGCCCGAGGCGGGACTCGAACCCGCGATATTTCGGTACGAGATCGCTATGGCACTACTGCCTTAGCGATCTCGGCCACCGGATCGGCGGGGAAGTGCGTAGGGGCAGTTAATTTTTCTGCGCATTTCTCCCTATAGTGAATTGATGAACGTGCACGATACGCGGACATATTCAAATAACCACTCCTGAAGACGTGAACTTTTGGTACAAAATGCTCCTTACAAATTATCTACAATTGAACCACAATAATGAGTATCAAGTATTCATACAGTTAAACGCTATTATTTGATATATTCTTTTCAAACGAGGCTGGAGGCAGGGTTTGTTACTAACCCATAATAGGGAAAAGTGACAAGCAGCTATTTAGAGTTTCCGAGTGGAAGAATGGAAGAAAGAGGGAGAGGGAGAGGGGGAGGTGTGCCTAGCGAAGTTGAGGGCATCGAACGGAACCGCGATTGCGGAGTTGGAGCAGACCACAAGACGAAGGAGGGAAGGTTGGAAGGATGGAAGTCACCACTGCGGCCCAGATATCTTCGAGGTCAGCGCCGCGGCGCCGAGCGATCGACAGAGTGCGACGGCGATAAAACTCTCGCAATGTTACCCTTCACAGATTTTTTTGTTGACCCCCCTCCCCACCCAAATAAATTGAAGCAACCGAAAATGTTTTTTCCAAACATAGAAACTGTAGTAATATTACCTTCCAAAACCCACATCCCCACTAAACACGCATACATAAAAATGGAATTACCCGTCGCGCAGCCTCAGGGAGCGTTCGTTCGAGTTGTCTCAAGTCAGATCCGTACGCAAACATTTTGCGCTTTTTGAAGAAATCTTTTAAAAGTTGTACAGTTTCGTATTGGAACCCAATTCCGAACATTTCTAACAACTCACGCAACGGAGTGCGTGTACACTGCGTTGCTCGAGAATTAAGCAATCATAATAATACATTACATATAAAAAGGAATAAATTTAATGTGGGGTGTATCGCTGCCTTCCCACCGCAGCCAGCTCTGTACTGTCCCCTTCCCCAGCCTGACCACCACCGCCATCTCTCTACTAACCCTATCCCGCCCCAATTTATCCTGCCTCTCCCCCCCGAAACTTCTCACCCGACAATCTTTGTTCCTACCACTATCATCGCTGGGACCATATTGTGGCAACAGACAGTGTTGCCTACGCCCAGAAAACATTCAGGAACAATGTTGACTTTGAATTAATCTGAGCCTAAACGCGCTATTGGAATGAATCAAATTGCATTTAGTAGACGCGTTTATGGGCTTCTAGAAAATATTTATTCACTTTGATGCATATAGTTATCGTTTTCGAAATATTAGTGAAAGTGCGAAGAATTAACTTTAAAGTTTTGTACTGAGGGATAGGAAAGGGAGATAGGTTTCGTAAATATTTCTACTAAGCCCGTACCTTTTTTCCTCTTGTTTTGAAGGCAATGTGCATACAATGTCATTAAGATAGGAATAATACTTTAGATGTATTTGAAACCATTTAGAATATAATGATAATTTGAAAAAATGCAGCGTACGTTAAGCCCGACAAAACACAACCTTTAAGTAAAAACTGCATCGAAATTTGTTCAGCCATCCCGGACAACCAAACAACTTGAAAATAGCTGAAATGGTGTTTATAGCATACACTATTATAAAAAGCCTGTTATTCTGAAACCAAATATAAAAGATCTATTTTTATGTAGAAGAGTAATGTTGCTCGGCAAAAGAAACAATTCCTAAGTGCGTAGGCTTCCGCAACCGGAGTCATTAACTACTTGATAGGGCTACTTGGCTGATAGGGCGACGCCGCAATGTATGTCAAATTTGCGTGTTTTCTTAAATGCTTAAACGACATTTTCTCAAAAGCGGCTTCACATTTTTTCTTAAAACTTTTTGTGTGAATAGTGCAAAGTACACTGATACAGGACTTTTACGTCATTCTGACGTATTCCTTTAAAGTTTGAAAAATTGCCCGAAGGTATTTTTCAAAAACACCTCTCATATCGTTAATATATTTACACTCCGGGCATTTTCTATACATTATTTGTGAATACAAGTGCTTCAAATGACTTCAAATAAAGTTTCTCGATAACTCAAAACCTTTCAGGGAAAATTAACTTGAAATTTTCCATTGTTAAAAGGCTCAAACGAAATTTCCTGAAGAATCCTCAAGGCCTCAAATTTTTCAATAAAAATTTTCATATAGAACTATATTTTACTCATCTGTAATATTCTTAAAGATATATCAATTCTACTATTAGGGAACTGAAAAATTGAGAAACCGAAAAAAAATGTGTTGACGTCGATAGCAGCTGGGAGGAGGGTGGAGGGCAATAGCGAAAAGCTAGACTAGGCTTAAGTTATTAGAAAACTAGTGCGAGAAAGTTTGTGCCATTCTGTAGCACCACCTCTTGAATTATGGAAAGGCTGTAGCACGTGTGTTGCGGGTTGCCTGTGCGGGTCTTGTTTCCTTATTATAATCGAAGAGATTCTACATTTTTCGTCTTAAATCTTGTCGATGGATTCCTAAGAGAAATTCTCTATCAAAAAGTCTTATTTACGGGGGAGTTTCGTCGAGAGTGTATCGTAATCAGTTCAAAAAAATTCTCACAGTAAACCCTTCTTAGCACGAACTTTTAACACGAATTTCGCTGTAACACTAACAGTATTAAGGTCCCATCAAGGAAACATTAACATTAACACATTTTTTCGGTCCCTTGGAATTCATGTGAACGAGAGTTTACTGTATTTCTTTAGCGTATTATACGTAGAGGGGATTATTTAAGACAGTCCAAGACCCGCGTTACATGCATTTTTCGTCCGTTTTTCGTCGGTGCAGAAAAGAGACAAGCAATCCAGATTTACTACCAGCTTTTTGACGACACTTTCCGGGACTGCTTTGTTATGAACTGAACTTTTCCGTTTTAGATGACGTTCTGAAAGGGCAGCTAAAGCAACAATAATGGTAACTGTCGCCTTAGACGCCATTGCTGCCACTCCCGTGGGAACGAAAAAGTTTGATCATTCCAAAATACAGAAAGCAAAGCCTATCTCGCTCGTTTTAACTTGGCACTTTATTCTCTCCGCAGTCGCAACGTAATTTATGACAAACAGATACGTTTGCAGATATTCAAGCTCCTGTACTCTTTAATGTGTGAGGAGAAAATATTTTCGTCACGATAACTTGCACAAAACGAAATGATCATGTTATCTGTAACTTCTTTATTTAGATTTGATAAAGAAACCGTACTATGTAAAACGGCGCTACATGGTAAATTGACTTTTGGTACATGGAAAATGACTAAACTAGACAGTGTAAAGCGGGCGTTACGTAATATACCGAAGAACTTGGTTCTACATCCCCTTTTGTTTCCGATCCATTATGTAAAGATACCTCCTATGGGCTATGGAAATGCAGTTATATGCATACCTAAGATGACTTGCTGATTTTCGTAAGCGGAAAACCTTGCAAAGTGTCCCAGTTAATAACATAAACAATTATCTAACTTCCTTACTTTATTGTCAGTGTGAAATGATCTTAAGATGAAGGCAACAAAATCTCAATCGATAAAACTCCACCAAACTCCTAAAGCCCTTCAAACCCGAAATATTGAAAATTCCATAGTTACATATTTGCGACGTTCTGGTTTGAAGTTTTAATTCTCGCTCTTGTCAATGAAAAATCCCTAAATTGGTAGCTTCACACTCGTGACATGCTTCGTTGCCAGTGAATCATTTTGACCAAACTTAGAATTACAATTTAGGATTGCCGAAACCCCGCCGCTCTGCGAAATTTATCCTTTCGCTAGCCATACGAGTTTGGGCACCAGTCAATTATGCTTCTCAAGTGGCAGTTTAGAAAAAGCAGTTGATGTTAGATGCAAGTTTTCATGAAGAATTTATTTCGTCCATTAACGTCACTAAAACAGGATATTGTAAAAATTTATAAGAATAATCAGGTCGAAAATCATGTGAGAATATTATAATATTTTCTTTGACTTAAAAATGCACAAGTGCAAGTTGAATGGCTAAGCTCAACAATCCACAACCGCGAATATCAAAGTACCCGCGGTGTCAACTCAACAAGCTTTCATCTAAATACGCAATGCATGGTCTCTAAACCAAAGAAACGCGAGTAATATTTCTTCAAATAGACTGTTACAACCATTATTTTTTGTTACATTTTAACTAAATAAATACATTGGCACCTTGCGAACATTTTCCAGTTGCGAAATGGCAATCGATCAGATTTTTGCCCAGTTTCCTTTATTCATTGAGCAAATGCTGAGATAATCCCATGCTTTGCTTCTGAACATGAACTAGCTTCACCATGCGCACGTTTTATTGAGCTCTTCTTTTGCTAGTAGTGGTAAGAGTAGAGTCGGGAATGAGTTACTATTTTTTTAGCAATATGAAAAAATAAAATCTGAAAGTTAATTTGTAAGTTTTCATGTAAGTTTTCAAAAACTCGGAAGCCAAAATGTCTAGTTTTCAAATGTTGATAACGTCGCTTTTTTTGAAACTTTTCAGCTCTTCACCTTACAATATTCAGCATTCACCATTCAGCTATTCATAGTTAAAATGTTGGGAAGAGATTCAGAAGCTTAAGAAAACGTGTGGAATTTGCACTTCTCCCCTATGCGTCGCATATGGTTACTGTTCTTTGAGTAAATAAAGCAAAGCAAATCAAATTTAAAAAAAATAGGACCGTACCCCCAGCGCCAGTTAACCAGCGTTTGTGAAACGAATACGATTTGGCACCAATTGGTGTCAAAATAATTGATCTGTTTCTGAACTGAGTATACTTGTTACATTTTGTACTCTTCAAAGTACTTAAATGCGCTCACACATGTTTTCCAAACAAAACGAAAGATCTACTCTCGGAAAATAAATGAACTAAACAAAGCTATTAACTAATATATCAGTGAATATGTTAATAACTACTCAATAGTCAACACTTGATAAATAATTTTGTCAATTTCAGGAATCGAATTCACTTACTTAAAATTTCATAATCACAACATCACCTCAATCTTCACAGCTTAATTACAGTACCAAGTTCCTATGCATTCAATACATAACCTCAAACAAGTTTTCATTAGCACATGCATTAAAACAAGTACGATACTTATACAATAAACTATAACTCTTGTTCAAGTACTTACATGATCAATAACCAAGTCCACCCAGTGGAAAAAGAAGACGAAAACAATGGCACCTATCGCCACAAGCACCAGAGACACCAAAATCACGAACCCTGAAGAAAGAAAATAACATAACATTAGTACAAAACAGTCCGCTTCTTCCCTTCCGATGATACACAGTATTACACTTTTCATGTGCGGTTAGGATTAAAATGAAGTTTCATTCACCTTTACTGAATTTTACATTATATAAATATGTTCATCAACGAAGTGAACCGAGTTTTGTTTATTCCCTTGACAATCAGCATTTCAGACACAAAACATTATATAAAATACAAGTTCTTTAAAGATTTATGATACTCACAGCAATTTTTTACCGATTTACTCGTAGATATCCTAGGCCTCCTTTCTTCTTCGACATTTTCGTTAATCGATAGTAGTTTTCGATTTAGATCCATATTGATTCAAATACGTTTCTGATTGAGTTAGAAATAAATTTATTCGTTTATTAATGAAATTTGAATGCTATATAATTTTTTCGGATACGAGGTTAAATTAAGTTAATTCTAAAACTATTCAATAGGTGGCCAAGACGAAATATGAAAGAAATGTCGACGTTTAGTGAATTTTTTGAGTATAATTCGGTATTTATCATTTTAATCGCGTAATTAAAACTCAATTATACTGTTTTATATTACAACTATACCACTAACTAACGTATACCACTTCCGATACATCTAATACGTTGAAGGCTTTCGTGATGAATTCTATTTTCCTTGATGATAAGTATACACTGAGGTTTAGTTATTTTCTAAAAGTATTTAATATTATGTAATTGAGTACATTCATCATTGTTGCATTGTGACGATAGTTCAAAGCAATATTTCAAGAATATTGTATATTTTACTTACATTAGCAACATCTGCAACACAAGACATTCATGTTTCATCACAGATTTACTTTTTTCCTTGGCGTTAAACGTTTGTTTCTAACGAAACTTTGTCATATATTACAGAAGAAAATATCAGGTAGGGGATGTATTGAAAACAAAATCCCAAGGAAATAATTTCCGTTAATAATAATGTATTGCTTGTGTTGAAGTTTGTTTATACCAATTATAAATATTCAGACAAAATAAATAATTGTTTATAAAAAACAATGCTAATAGAAACTAATTTGGTAATCAAAAAAAATTATCCTCCTTCAATACAAATGATCTTGTCCCTTCTCTATGCAGTATCTAACTGCAAGTGGATTTCTTTGATACGATCCTTATCATACAGAACGTGCTACAAAAAAATCTGACGTCGTCAATCGCATTCTTCACCGTCGACCAAGAAATGTCTTTCTTAGACCCCATTAGATTTAAGAGAAAATTTCAATTTGGCATTTATATTTGGAAACTTACTGCAATAACGAATCTGTACACTATACAAATTGCCTACGGAATTTTAATTCTCATAAAGTACATTGATGCTTATGAATTTTAAAGATTAAAAACAATAAAATTAAGATCGAAAAAAAAATTATCTTTCGCTTGAAAAATCAACGTAATATAAGACAAACTAATCCTTAAATTTATAGTGATCTAATCACATAAATGGATATTTACAATATAACGAAATTAATGGTTCATGAAAAATAAACTTGAAAAAGTCAGGAAAATTAATGAAAGTAACAAAGTAGTTGGCCTGACTACAGACATCTAGGAAACCCCCCTCTCTCGCGCACGCACACATGCGATTTATTCTTTGCCAAGTAACCTTGACCAAAGGATGCCGAGAGGTTAAGAAGGAAGCGAATGGGTCCAGCGAATGGATCCAGCGAATGGGTCCGGAGAATGGGTCCGGAGAATGGGTCCGAGAATGGCGTCCGGAGAATGGGTCCGCGAGAATGGGTCCGGAGAAATGGCGTCGGAGAATGGGTCCGGAGAATGGGTCCGAGAAGGTCGGAGATGGGTCCGGAGAATGGGTCCGGAGAATGGGTCTGGAGAATATGGAAAGGGCGAGCTATAGACTCGTTGAGGTTTCCAGCTTAAATAATTTGACCAGAGGCTGGCGGAGATAATCGTCAACATTATATTCCCAAAACGTTTGAAAACGTTATAAGAACAATTTATGATACACGATTTAACCTAATTATTTTCGAGATATGATGTTGAAATAAATTAACTGTCCCAAACTCTTTAAAAGTGGCGAATTAAATTTTATGTATAACAATTTTTTCATGTAATGAATATTTTTCATTGGAAATTGTGTCTACGTAGCTCTGCGTACAATCTACGATCACAATTTTGTATCTAAATTTTAACCAATAAAACAACTGTACACTTTTTAAGTTTTAATCCTCTAGCACTCTACTAATTGCTTGTGAAAAGAAAGGAAAAAGTTCAAAATTTTACTAGTTTTTACCTGCTACATTACAGAAAATATTATAAAGTAAATCATCCGATACAATAGTAAATATATTATACTTCATAAAAATAATCCAAACCAAATTTACTCAATAACCATCAACGTAATCATTGTTTTTACTTTCACACTTTTCTTCCTCCTGTAAAACTGTCTCTAGATTTTCTGCTAGCCTTTTGACCAAATTTGAAAGGAATTCTGTGAATATTTCAGCAGCCTGGAAGCTTTTCAAGCCGCACTCTAGGCAGACTCCGTGCTTTCAATTCTGCGCCAAGGTAGTCGCGTCGTGAAAAACTGGTTGCCCGACCGGTTGCGAGCCTAACCCTCCATTTCAACTTTGCTTAGTAAGGTCAATGCTTCTTTAACCAGCATTATAAAATCCCAACATAATTGTTACGAACTTGTGACATAGCAACGAACACTATCGAGACAACACTTTACTCTATTTTTCTGTACCTAAATACTGTCATATTAGAAACTCATGGGATTGAAACGTAATAACTTCGCTTTTGACCGCCTAATTCTCGGTCGAGAACCTGAGATCTGCCCAGTAAAATAACTGTAAAGAGAATTGGGACAGTATTTCGCTTATTGCTTGGCGAGTAATAAATACAAGCTGTCCGGGCCGCTGTGATGTAGAGCACCCGCCATCAGTTGCAAAACACGAGCACACAAAGTGCCTCCACATTGCTCGCACGACGTTTTAGTGTTCTCGCCTCATTTCCAGTATTTCGCAACATGCGAGTTCATTATCCCAGTTTCTCATTTTGAGTACCTGAAGTGTGAATTTTATTCACTAGCTACCGCAGAAAATGCCAAAAATGTATCGACGCAACAAAAACTGACAGTATAATAATGATTTTGTACTTATGACTAATAATATTGCATTGTTCTATCTTTGACACATTTTTTCTAAACTTAAAGCAATTATTATTTAATAAGTTAAGTAAGAGATTGAAGTTTTTAATCCGCCATACAACTATGAATAATAAAAACACAAATTAAATTTATTCTTATAACTTCATTATATTCATGAAAGCAGTCATAAATCTGGGTTCTGCAAAAACCACATTTCGAGTGGATTTACTAAAAATGCTTATTTTTGTAAATAATCCTACAATACAATTTATCTGTGGGTCATTACACAGATCTGATCACATCCTGCCCACACCGTGGAGTCCATTTGTCGTATCACTTAGGTGACATGGACAAACTGTAGTCTATTCAAGTAACTCTCCTACAGTCTCCATGTTGGGGCCACACGGGCAATCCGATGCTCGAGCAAGGAATTGAAACTCGGAGCTGCTGAAGTCACATTTATAACGAAAGAATGGATCATGAACTCAACGATAATAATAAATTAAACATTATGTGTGAAAGCGTTTCACAGTTTTGATTATAATTGTGATACTACTGAAGAATTCTGAAACTAAAGTAGTTTAGATCAATATAGCTTAGAAATAAAAAAAAATGAAATCTCATAATTCAACGAATAGGAAAGTCTAGGCATACTATTAATGATCTATCATAAAATTGTCCATTTCTGTGCAGAATACATTTTTCAAATATTTATGTAATGTGAGTACCGGTTTCCCTCTGATTTAGTTGTATACCAATAACTCAAACTACCCGAGTTGGTTGTGCGAAAGTTTACATGGGCAACAATGGATTTCCATCTTGTGATAGCTACAACTCCGATTCCGTTTATTCACCGCCAATCTCACGAGCTTGATTTGACCTAAAACTCTTTGACTTTCATGATTCTACAAGGAGTTCAATGGATGGTGAAGTGGGAAAAGTGGTCGTGCCCTGGTTATTGCAAAGCCACACAGCCCATCTGCTACCTTTCAATAAGGCGGTTTATGGCGCTTGTTCTCTGAGTAATTTCCGTTCGCCAAAAGTATTGGGACGAGACGATTTATGTGTCATAACACTTCGCGTGTGCCACATTTCTTCGTAAAAATGTTTAGAATTACGTTTATTGTTAGAAACTATTTAATAGTTGACGAATATATTATTTTTCTTCAGAAATATAATACCTTGATGAAAATAAAGCAAAGTAAATGTAATTAATCATTATATAAAATGATTTCATCAATTCTAAATTACCATTAATATGAAAATATGAATATGAATTAATAATAATATTATAATTTTAAGTACACGCGTGTGTTTTTTTATTGTGAACGTGTTGGTTCTCTCTACTCATCCACGACAATTTTTGGTATAATTGCATTTGACTGTAGTGCTGTGAATGATGAATGAGACAATTAGTTCGAGGCGCATCCAGAAAGTAAATCATCAAAGAAAACAAAAACAATTTCATCGGAAAACTATATAGAAGTAGGTGCAACGCTTGTTGCTCTATTTTCTACATAATCACTAACAGAATTAAGACGTTTGCCATACAGTGGGATCAACATTTGTGACACTGTCTCTTAAAAGTCTGCCATCTAGGACAGACACCAATATTTGACAGCAAATCAACGAGACTGTAATACGCCTAATACTGACCAGATTGAAGTTTATTTGTTTCTAAGACTGTCATTGATCATTACAAATATTCACTCACTCAATTGAAAAATTTAGTGACGTTTGCAAGGTTTGTATAAATAACTTCAAAGAAATATCCTTATTTATTTTAAGAAACAAACAAAAACCATTATTCAAAAGAATTTCAAGGTAATATTTTTTTCTCTCTTTTCAACTGCAGTTTATTTTCCCATTTCATTATTAATATTACATTTTCTACATATACGTGGGTCAGTCAGAAAGCAGTGCTTCCTATTTTTCTCCTTATATAAAATTAGTTAAGCGAAAAATGGCCAACATCGATGTTTGTTCGAAACAGCGTTGTGAGATTGACTCCTTGGATGCCGAAAGTGAAATGTCCATTCATTCATGAAGTGATGAAAAATGTGTTCGGTGATGCAACAGTGGATGTCTGCACTGTGAAACGATGGGTTCATAACGAAGGTGAAGGGGTGAACGCTGGGTGACTGCACACGAATTGAGAGCGATAATGCGACTAGTCATCTGCAGTCATCCGACGGTCAGCATGAATGATGACATCGACTTGCTGAATGTCGCGTTGCATGACCGCAGTCACAGACCTGCCGCTCCAATTTTCGTCAGCCAACGATGTTTGCCCTTCTGCTTCGTTACAGCGACGAACACTTCGTCTAACAGAACAGACGACCACTGTTGCGCCACCATACACATTTTTCAGTCTTTCATGAATGAGAATGGGCATTTCACCTTCTGCATTCAAAAATTCAATCATATAACAACGCTGTTTCACACGACCATCGATGTCGGTGTTTTAAGGGAGTGCTCTGCTGCCACATATTGACGCAGAACGTTAAAACTGCAGTGGATTAAAGAAGATTTGAGGAGTAGTACAAATTCAAATTTTTCACAAAACCAATTTTAAGAAGAAAAAGATAGAACGCTTTGCCTTTTGACTGACCGTCGTATATTATGATTAACTGCGATTTTTCACGACATCAAGTTCCTCTCTTTAGAGCTTGCTACAAACTTATGCCTTCCATTCTGGCGAGATAGGATTGAATTGAATTGAATTGATGCCTTATTTTACGTAGCGAGACTCGGGCCATCAGGCCCACTCTTCCGTCCGAGTAGGATAGAATGATGAGACGACGAAGATGAAATATAAGCAAATGAATAACTGAAACTTTGGAAACTATAAAATCTAGTGCACGTCCGTTTGACATGCTCGAAATGCAATAGAGATCGACTTAATTTCAACCCGGGCACGCGAGGTAGAACGCAGTGCGTCGGATACTGCGCTTCGTTGGCTTGGAGATTCCGGTTCTCATGCCGGCGAGAGGCCTTCCCCCGTTCTTTAAGCAGGTGCATGTACCAACTACTATTCCAGTTCGTCAACAGCGTCTCTCGCTCTCCAGTTTCGTAAACGCGAGAATTCAGCCACGCTCGCCAACACCTCGCAGCGCTGCACGCGGCGGAGAGGAGAGCTTGCTCAACCCGGCGGCGGCGGCGTTCTCAAGCTCGCGCTGGCACTTGTTTCCTGCGCCTTTCACCGCAGAAATAACCAGCGCGCGCGAGTCACAGCGGCGGCGGCGGTGGTGGAGGCGGAGCCGGAGCGGTGGAGGCGGTGGAGGAGGCGGTGGTGGTTGTGAGGAGGGGGGGTGGTGGAGGAGGGGTGGTGGTTGTGAGGCGGTGGGCGGTGGTGGAGGAGGGTCCGGTGGGGTTCGGTGGGCGTGGCGGTGGCGGTGGCGGTGGCGTGGCGTGCGGTGGCGGTGGCGGTTGGCGTGGCGGTGCGGTGGCGGGTGGCGGGGCGGGGCGCGCGGCGGCGGCGGCGGCGGCGGCGGCGGCGGCGGGCGGCGGGCGGCGGCGGGCGCGGTGGCGGTGGTGGCGGGGGCGGCGGCGGCGGGGCGGCGGCGGCGGCGGCGGGTGGCGGCATTGCGTTCTGCAGTCAATGGCCTCCGATGCGTCTCTTTGCACTAGTCCAGGCGCAACGCCGCGTCATTGTTTTTTGGCGATCCACACTCCAAACCATCGTCCCGTAACGCAACTTCGCGATTGCCTAGCGTAACAGTTGAAATCCGCAACAGAATGCACAAAAGCGTCAAAATATAATAAAGTAACAGAATTAAATTTTACGGTACTTCGTTCAAATAGTCTCAGCTAGATGGGGGAGAACGACTCCTCTGAGTTAGGCAGAACAAACACGAAATTGTCAAACAAAACAAGTGTATAGAGCTAGAACGCACTAGTACGTCAACCTAATTCCTGTGATATTAGTGAACTTGTGCAACACAGGTGGCTTGTAGTAAAACAATTCAAGGGCTGTATAATAATTGCCATTTCACTCATAAGCCGTTCGACCGACAAGACTAGAGATCTGTCTCACACGCGGCAAAGTCAATTAGGCCTCAGGCTAAATTTCTAGGTCGACGCTGAAAGGACTGACAGCTTGTGAGAATGTACCGCAGCGTGTGAGTCCGTAAGTGTCGTGCACAAGAAACAAATCTCAGAGACATTTCCAGTCGAACTGCTTCATCGCGACTGCGCGAACTGAGGAGGGCAATGTTCGCCAGTCGGCCGGGTCACTTCCGTATAATTTTTTTCGTATCAACAGATTTTGATGATCAAAGAACCAAACAATCTTGGAGTTCTGTGGTTATTCATCTGTCACGTGCTAATAAATATTAGTGATGCGTTAATAACCGTTAAATCAAACGAGCATCGTTTCTTCATGAGAGAATAACCTGAAGCGAATCGGTCTCTATATCAAAGGTTCAATCTTTCAAAACTTTACTAAGATGTCTCCAGTAACTTTTTGACTTACAACTTAATTTTTTTACAATTAATAATAATAATAATAAATAAATAAATAAATAATTGTAAAAAATTAAGTTGTAAGTAAAAAAAGTTACTGGAGATATCTTAGTAAAATTTTGAAAGATTGAACCCTATTATTAATATTATTATTAATATTATTAAGAATTTTTAGCACAGTGGCATAAATGCTGATGCAGGTTTTGAACAATGTTCCCTAATATCTGGGAAGATAATTATGAAAACACGTCGTAGCACATGTCGGTGATGCACAAGAAAAGTGACATTAAATAATATTGTCATTATCGAGGATAACTATTTCATTCTGAGCGTATTGCTTTATTTTGCTGTCATTCTTACTTTTTTGCTCCATATACGCTCGCAGCCATTTTGCTCCATCGCCCTTTTAAACGTTTATTTCCTCGACTAAAAGATAATATTTTTTTAGTTTTGTTACTTTATTGGCACCACTCATCAAGAAGCATAAAATCGCTAAAATAGCACCGTCGTAGGTATTAGAACATTGTAATCAGTTCTCTTAAACTCCACCATACCTTTAAATACCACTGTACTAAATTTCCATGTATATCACTTGACAATCGTTCATATTTTGGTGTATTATTCTGAATTTGTCGTCACCCGGAAAAGAAACCAAGAACAAAACTAGACTAAGGTATTCTTGAACAAGATCTTGTATAAAACTCATTGTATGGAGAGTATTCATTCTTGAATTATTTTCAAAACAATGTCCTTTGGATATTTCCAGAAGACACTTGAGTTCTCCAAACAAATGTTTTAGAAACGTTCAGTAATGAATTTCATTGAGCATGAACTACTTTTATCATAGAAAATCCCAATTAAAGATTTGTTTCTAGGCGTGAGCACGAAAAGTACATACTATTTTCAAACAAAATTACGTTTCAGATTCTGTGTAAATAATAAAATTCAACCGTACATACATGAGAAATTTTATTTCCATTACAACTTCATGTTATTATTAGTACGTATTGTATCACGAAAACTTGTTCTGATGTTAGAGAACAGCCTTGTACTGAAGCAAATTACAAATTATTTTAAATATTCTGCTTAGATCCACTGCACACATTTTGTTTTTAAAGTTAGAACATTGTAGTTGTCTACAAGAATCGCAAATATAACCTGAAGAGAGTTTTGTTAATAATACACCGTTGCCCTTTTTATCGAGACAAATACCATTTTTTCTTTCCAGAAATCGTGTTCCAAACTTCAACTTATTTGAACTAATGATCGATATTCAGCGAATTACGATTTAAGAATTAATTTCCTATTTCATGGAATTAAGAAGAAAAAAACGGGATACGTAAATTCAGAAATATTTCATTTCATACGTAGTGTTAGTGCATAGATGATTTAAGTCGTCACAAAAACTGGAGAAGGTGTGAGGAAATTCCAAACATAAGAAACATTCCTGAGAGTCCTTGAACCGTCTTGCTCATAGTGAACTCTGAACACATCCTAGAAAAACCTGTTTGATAGCTCTACTATTTACGGCTGTCAAGCAATGCATTTTCCTGCGACGGTGAAGAGAAGCGATGTGGTTATAGTATTAAGTAACAGTGACTAAGAGTTGCAAGAGATGTAATAAACAGGTTGTTTACATTGAATTCCAGGATTGTAGGATCTATATTCTTCTGAACAATATATCATCTTTCTACCGTTAAAAGCAATAAATTTGAAATTTCCTTATCAAATACCATTTACAAATTTTACTAAAGCAGAAACGGGTATATTGCTTTGTTGGAAGAGAGTGAATCTTCACAACTCCAGTACTTTCAAAAACTGAAATCTTGTGAAATCTCCAATAATTTTTAACATACAAACACACAAGTCTTCTATGTTTGCATGGAAAAATTAAAATGATTGTAGTAATACTGATGACAACCCAGAATTTTAAATTTTTCATTATTTAAGCAAATTCTATAACCACAATGAAAAATAATTTCATTGTAATAGCGTTTCAGTGTAATTAGTTTTTCGATCATTCATATATGTTTCTACATTAGTTCCTGGCAAATAATTTGAAAATTACTCTTTATTTCATATTTATGTTCTATAATCTACATTTTTCATATATTCTTATCTTATAAATATATTAATATCTATATTCCTCGGGATAATTTGTAAAGAGAGAAAATCAACTTTTAATATGTTCTACTCAACAGGTCACATGCACACAGGAATATGATCTCCCCAATTTTTTGTTTCGCAATGTATCTTGTCCCGTTTCTCAATCTTACTCAAATGACTTTGCTCAAAAAACACTTATCAAATTAATGAAGGCAGCAAACAGAGAACTACCCACATACATATTACTTTTAACTCTTTCCTGAAGCATCTAAAAAATTTAATTCCAAAATTTTAGAAGCATTTTTTCTTAGAAGTATGGTGTTCTAATATGTTCCAGAGCAAAAGGAGCAAAATTTTTACAAATATTTCGGTATTCACGTAGTTATTAAGTTTATTTACAGATATTTTGGTTAATTTTAAAAAAAGGGCAGTTTTGTTTCAAAACAAAGCATCTTCAATATTTTAAATTAAGCTCCTTTGCAAAATAGATTCTTTCAATTTGAAAAGTATTAATATTTGTATTCTAGCCTTTTTAAAACGAGGTCTATCTTCTTCACTAATTTAGTTTTCTTGCTTCACACTTTTAGAGCGAGTTTGTTTCAACCCTAGATGTCATTTCCCTTCCATTCTGCAGATTTCTCGACCTCGAAAATCTGCTGGACATGCAAAGATTCTGAGTTTTTTCATCAATCATTTAATTTCACAAAAGACCCTACAATAATGTCAATGCGATAACACTAACTCCTGTATGGATGTTAGTTTCTGCTTCGTTCGTAAGTCTAAGAATGTTTTAGTCAATATAACATTTATTCCGATAACCAACGACCAATAACATTTGTTCATCGATAATTTCTTCAAATATTGGGCAGTAACGCGTTTATATGAACTTTCTGAACTTCAGTGGATTCTGGCGAGGGAGCACATGCATATTAAGTCTTGCAATTAACACAAAACGCTTCAAAAAACTTTATTTCAATATCATTCTTGTTGTCTGAAGGAAATAGCATTGCTCCCTGGGCGCATTGTCGATTTCTGCAGCGACTGACTGGGAGGTCCTAATGTTCGAGTCCCTTCGGGGCGCACTTTCGACAAGGTAGTATGCAGCTACGTGGAAATCAACCGCCGATGGAGATCAATTCCAGCGCCTGGTTATTTTGATCGGTGGTTTTCCGTGATTTCACGAAACAAAACCACGCGAATGCCGGAGGAGTACCCCGAAGAAAACGAGCCACGGCGATTTTTCCTCCCACCCCTTGTCCTATCCTATTCATCTCCCCCGGCACACACACACACACACCCACACACACACCCACACACACACACCCACACACACACCCACACACACACCCACACACACACCCACACACACACCCACACACACACACACACACACACCCACACACACACCCACACACACACACACGCGCACACGCACTACTATGTCGATTGGTATATCGATGTGAGTGGTAGAGTTCTGGCTGGAGGGGGCAGTTCCCCGTTGGGGAGATACCTTGGTGAGGAAAATTCCCCTGAAAGCAGTCGGACACGTCGGCGTCGGATCTCGCTACCAAGCGCGGCAAGATCACCGCTTCTTCTCGGTATAAAAACATACAATCGAGACTAATGACCGTAGCAGTTCATGTCCTCGGAAACATCAAATAATCAGTGAATCGAAGGTTTGATTCCAAGTTTTTAATTTCCCTACAATAACTTTTGTTGTTAATTTTTATTCTGAAATTAATTCTGAAATTTCTGGCGCAAATTGAATAATGTACGTGTTTACCAAACAAAACATTGTTTTAACTTAAATAGTCGAGGATAAAACAACTTAAAACAAAAATACATGTTCACATTTACATATTTAGTTGTTCCCTAAAAGTACATTTCCTCTGTATTTTTGTACTGGAAATTATTTCAAAGCACTCAAAGAAATCTTCATGTACAAGGGATCAAAGATCGCAGCACGTGAAGGTCAGTTGGGCAATAAACAGTTCGATCACCTGTCTGATACTTGATCATTACAAATAATTTTATACCATTCCTAACGATGAATTTGGAGAAGCATTTCAACTTTGCGTACACCTCCATTTCTTCCCACATTCTCCCCAAGGAATTCACACGAGCCGACTCCTGCCACAAAAACGGTACGTAACTTAGACTCAAGCGAGTAAAGCGAGCAACCCGGGTCTCCCTTTCCCAATCACCTTTCACCTGCCTTCCAACCTAGCGGCGACGGCGTAGAAAAAACTCAACTCCCCGATTATTGTAGATACGGCTACATCGGCGAGGACGACAGCGAAAGCAAAGGCGACGGCAACGGAGGCAGCGGGCGGAGAGCCGCGGTGCGAGGGGAAGGGGGAGGGGAGGGGGGATGTGGAAAGCGAAGAGTGGAGGCGGTGTCCTCGGCGCCGCCGTTACGTCACGCCGCCTCACGTTCCTCTGCCGCCTCGCGCATGCGTAATGCCGTAACCGCCGTCGCGGCGCCGCGCCCCACCCCGCCCCACCGCGCACCTCGCCTCCTTATACGCCGGTGATAACGGAAAACGTTGGAAAGGAAATTGAACGCAGCTAGCGGAGAACAACTGCCTCGCGCGGGGAAAGGAGATAGTATTCGGCATCTCGATTTTTCTACACCGGCCGATGACATGAGGTCGTTGCTACACCACCTGCCTTATAAAATGATTATTTTTAACAGTGGTAAGCACATTTCTGAGCCCCGCTGAGAAGGTAATTCGCGAATTAATGAAGAACATTCATTTTATAAGGCAGGAGTTGTCACAATGACCCAATGTCAACGGCCATTACAGAAAAATCGACGTATACAATCCACGTGAAGCTTCACAATATAGTTATTTTTACAATCCAGTGTGAAGTTTAAGAGGGAGGCGAGGTGTCGCCCGCAAGCGGCAACGACTTTTTTAAGGCGCCGAGGCGAATGAAGAGAAGAAAACCTTGAGTACATTGTCACGGTGAGATCATCTTGAACTGCAACTTGTCTACCGTCCCTCCCCTCAAAGCTTCTACCATCGCGATTTGTATTTACAGGTTTATCATATTTTGAATTTTACGGGTTATTCGAGAACATTCAATATAATAAATAAATTAACACGAAAAATGCGAAATATAACAATAAATAATACCCAAATAAAACATGTCAGAATACATACAGTAATTATGCGTAGCAGCCTATATAAGTGCATACGTACATTGTCAAATTATTCAGTATTACTGATGTAAAAAAATTAATACCTTGATGCACCCTCTAAAAAAAGTGAACAGCACTTTGAGCAATGAACTTAAATACTTCAAGCAAGTGCACTCGTGCAGGTGAATCCCTGATGAGTGTTGACTACTTGGTTTTCGAAGGTTTTGGAATATCTATCTCTGAATTACCATCATCATTTTTATTTTCTTTAAAATCCGTACCAAACAAACAATTTATTAGAGACATGATGCGAACTTGAGAGAAGCGATTGTTTCCTCAGGTGTAGCGAACACGTATCATTCTTAAGAAACGAACGATACAGAAAAAACCTTTTTTGTTATTTAAGGTGGCATCAACTTCTAGGTCATCAGCGACCACTATTGCTTGTAACGGTATGGTAACAGTGAGGAGGACACGATATGATGATGATAGAGGGTGAAACAACGAACACAATACAGCCATGCCCGAGGCGGGACTCGAACCCGCGATCCTTCGGATCGAGATCGCTACGACACTACTGCCTTAGCGATCTCGGCCACCGGATCGGCAAACTTTTTTTTGTGAACGTTTACTTCAAGAAAAAAGTCGCAAAGTCGGAATATAAGTTCTATACATCGAAATAATATTCGATAAAAAGAAATCACCAAAAATAAAATTCTATAAAATAATATTATTTAAAAAAGAGCGGTTTACTTAAAAATGATACGTAACGAGTTACACTTCGTATCCAGGGCAACAACAACATCCTCGCCAACAAAACTAACTTGTATCCGTTTTATGTACACACATGTGTATTTATATAACATGTTTCGAGTGAAAAAAAATCGGGGCTGTAATGAAGTCTGAGTCTGCAGCAAGTTGCACCAGCTGCCCCCTTCTTGGCGCCACTGATCGTATCCTCTGATACAATATGGCTCATATGTCCTCCAAGAAATTTTCCGCGAAAGAAAGAGTGCAGGAACGATCTGCCTGTGGTGACCAGACTTATAGGACCCTAAAGAATCGAATATGATGCAAGAATTGATTACATTTTTGACATATTTCCAGTCTGTTTACAGCTTTTAAATAACTATAAACGTAATTTTAAGTTAGCTGAAGTTAAGGTATTTTTGCAAAATCCTTTCCATATATTTGGGCTATATCGAGGTCGTTGGTGTAAAGTATTAACAATTGTCACCTAAACAACGATATATCTTCGTGTGAAAACAGTAATTGATGAAGTTCTGATGGTCATTAGACATATTATGAAACTTGTATGCATGCATTCGTGTTTATGAATAGCCGATGAAAATGCTCCCCTCCTTGACATAGAAAATAGTCTCCAAAACGTTGAAAACAATACTTAACAGATATGGTTTTGACGTCTCGATGTGTTCGCATATACCAATAGATTGTGTCAGAAGTTAGGAAGGATCTTTCGACGTGTTCCAACCTGTGAAATATAGTATGTATTTACAAAGATTAAATCTAGTACGGAATATTGCTTCCTCGTGGAAACAAAATATCTAATTTTTTGTTTCACAACAATGGAAGAATATGAATTATAAAGATTGATTAGTATTTAACAAGCTTCCAATTCATTAACTTGCTTATTACATCGCGATAAACCGAGGTCAGATTGTGCATGGCGTATTCACTTTACGTCTTTGTAATAATGACACAATAGAAACAAATTGAGTTAATAAAATTACTTCTATGTTCTTTGGATATTCCGCTCTGTAGGAATAACCGAAAACTATTGTTGCTGGAGAAAATTGAAACGAGACGCTACAGGGTGACTAATATTTTAATAGTGATTTGTTCAAGACTTAATTTTAACATTTTTACTTTTTCGTACAAATGATGTTATTAATTTACAACATACAGAATTATTTCCCACATAATTGTACTAAAGTAGTATATGATTGTCTCTAAGAATTTTCAAAGATCGACATTCACAGAAGCGTGGGCACTAATCCTCTCTATAGAATTTGGGTATAAAGAATTTAAAATAGAATCAATGTATGTTATTGATTGACAAAACTTCAATTGATTTTTATTGAAAATAAGGTATGTGCTATAACTAAATTTGCAATATGGTTATAGTAAATTATGAAACTAAAATTAATATAGAGTTACGTAAATAAACTTCTTGCCTCTCTCCAAGCAAAAACCAACCCCTATTACAAATGCTAATTACTTGCAAGTACATGAGCAATATTTTTATTGAAAATTTTTTATAAAATAGTGCTCAATAATGTGGCTTAGGTTTTATTATCGCTTAGCATCAAACTCGAATGTCCAAGATTGAAAGATTTTCCAGACTTCAATTACATCGTCAGCCGTTGGGATAATTGATGTTTTCGTCTTTGTTTCTCTAAAAGTTACTCTCGTAACTGTCTAAATGTTATTTTCATCCATGAAGATTCTCATTTATATTTATTTTTGTAATTAATGTTAGAATTATATAACGTATCAGTAGAAAAGATCACATCGTCAATGTTCAAGAATAACAACGTCTCTAAAAGTCGCATTTGCTCATCGGAGGCAGTTGTTTATTTTGCGGCCTAAGTCAAAGAGGCTGAATAGCGGATGTCTTGTTCAATTCTGCATCGAAGACTTTTACTGTGTATAAAATATACTATTTTATAAACGTGAGAATTAATACTTTCAAGAAGTCACAAGGACGGGGACTTAGTCGACAACGCTCCCACTTGCTATCATTCTGTTGGTGGTAGCTCAGCAGCAGCACTGTTGTCTGCTGGTTGATTGGGACACCCTAGGGTTAATGATTCCCGCTGCGGATGTTAACATTGGCTACGTTGCTAGATCGAATTGAACCACTGTCTGCAGGGCAGTTTTGGGCGCCAGATGCTCTAATCGGTAGTTTTCCGTTGTTTCTCCGAACAATACCAGCCGAAAACGCAAGCTTAACACATTGACCTGGCGCGATCTTTTCCTCCCCATATACCATCACCTTATACACAAACACACAAACACACACACACACACTTGCGTGCACGTCACTACCCAACATTTCGAGAGTTGGGGGTTCGTCCGTGCTGGGATAGTACCACGCTGGGCGAGGAGGGAATTCCCCACAAGCAGACTTGTAGGTCAGTGCCATATCTCACATTCCAGCGGGAGTGGAAAACTTCCACCTCCCGGATTATCACTTCCACTGCACTTACGGGTCCAATGGTCTAAGTAGTCCGGAATCATTTCCCCCTCCCCGTTGCTGTCATCAGCAGAGGCCCTCCACGGACGCTGTTCGCCCGAATGCCCGATGGCCCGCGCAGAGGCGCTTCGCATTCGAGGTGAATGCGCCCAAGGGCGTCCGCTTCTGGACTTGGGACTTGGTCGCGCCTCCGCCTCTAACAGCGCTAACGAACTACACTCGTTTGACAGAGGAGACGCTCGCGTCATGGATGCACGAAAGGCACCTGCCTTCTCGCTCTGTAGGCAAACTAAACTAGCCCTCTCTAAATTTTTAAATAATCAGAGGTGACGTTACCGCGTTTTTAAGAATCTTGATTTATGATTGTGCAAACCATCGCGCATAACATCACTAGATATTTGAATGGGTAAACTCAATGTGATACTTGTACAAAACCTGCTAATTTCACACATTAATCAATTTTTTCATTCATACTGCGTCTAATCTTGGAAAGACACGTCTTGTACTTTTTGTTGTTAATAATTTACATGTCTTTTACCTACAAAATTTAAGTAGACTAGAAATTTTACTTTTTCTGTTCTTTTATTAAGGATATGTCCGATAATACGAGTAGTTATTAAAAGAAAGTTTGAAACGGGCATTATAATGGAACTAGACTCTGAGGTGTTGCCTCACTAGGAGGTAGCGGGAAGTTATTTTTAATTTTTTCTTCATAATCGTCAACTAGACTAATTTTATTTGTTGGGATAACAATGACTACCGTTTGTTTAGTTGATTTGAGGTTAGTATCACATTGTAAAAATGTTACGGTTAACGTTTATAACAAATGTTCGTAGTTATGTTTAATTGGTTGTGTCAAACATTGCAACATTTTTCAGTTTGTAACTACATATATGTATAATAAATGTGTCTCGTTCAATTAAAAAAATAATTAACATTCTATTACTGGATAAAAAATCTATAAAAAATACGTGTTTAACCACGGAACTCATAGTATCTCGAATGTGAGCGCTATTCAAATGTTAGGTTTTTGTCTATACCACTCGTATGAAATATGAATGAACCTGCTCTTTTCTAATAGTAGTAGTGTGTACACAGCTTTTCAATATCGTTTGAAATATTGGATACGAAAATAGTCTCACGACACCTGCTTGATAATAATTAACGTTTTGTCATTAGATATCGTGCAGTAAGACGATTGTCTTTGCTGTGAGAGACGCATTACTTGAATGTCATTACGGTGCATCACTAAAAGTTAATAGGTATTTATGTTCGTTTACGTGCGTCTTCAGTCATTTCACATTCGTTTGGTTATTCTTCAATTTAAAGTACACATTTTACGCCGAGTTTTAAAAAGGGATTTTGTTTAAGAAATAAAGAGGTTGTGCTTGCTGACTTTGGTCACAGTGGCTTGACAAGTCACGAAAAAATTCATTTAGAACAAAATAAGCTTGACCAAATAGATGGAATAGCAATACCAAATAAGAATTTTGACAATTTCCATGTGATATAGTATTATTTTTTTTAAACGCAACGTGTTTTCAAAGAAAATGGAAGTAAACCCCCAAAGGAAAATCAGATACGTTTGTATTAATTAAATATTCATAAAATAATATTTTGGCTTCAACATAAGCTTATTCTTCTCTAATGCTTCGTGAATGATTTCTGCGGTCGTTGAAGGGGAATTAGAGGAAATTTAATTGTAACTTACACATTGCAGCTAGCTCAGCTATTGGACAATTCTACAGAATTTCAAAAAATAACACTTTCATTGGAAACAAAACTCGCAAGAACCGTTACAAAAACCAGCCAATCTCTCACTACCATTTTTTCTCGGTGATTGTTTTGACGAGTTATCAAACGTGCGAGTCCATTCTGAAAAGAATATACACAAAACACGAACTCGCTAGCACTGAGAAAACTTGTACACTTACACCACTTCCTGAGAAAGCTGCTGGTGAACTTCTTGAAGAGCCGTTGCCGGTGCATGGTGTCGGCCTAGAAGAATCCTTGCGGGGATCGAGAACACTAGGGGCCTGTGGGGATGGGGTGAGGGGAGGTGAGGTGAGGTGAGCTTCGAATCTGCGAACCGGGAGGGCTCCTCACCACATCCTGGGAGCGCTCCGCGTAGCCACTAGTTGCGCCGACCGCCACAGACCGCTCGCGCACTCCGCCTCTCGCTGCAACGTCCACGCGACTGTCAGCGGAGGCCACCGCGGCCGCGGCCGCCGCCGCCGCCGCCTAACCCCCCGCCCTTCCGCGGCCGCCACCGCCGCCGCCACAACCGTCGCCGCGCCCCACCGCGCCGCGCCGCCCCGCCCGCACGGCTCCGCGTCCCGCGTTTGTCAGAGGAAGCAGCGGCCAATGAATGGGCGCGGGCAGGTTCGTTTGATGACGCTGCCGAACGCTCTACGAATGACGCGGCCCGCAGATTTCGTGTGGCGGATGACGAGCTGGCTGACGGGCATTGACGATCCTCTTACTGTTTCATCAAGGCCAGCGCCTAAAAGAGCCGACCGTGAAACAGCGCCTCATAACTAAATATACTAGAAAGATCAAGGACGACCAAACATTCGTTTTCGACACGGAGCACAATCACTCCTGATTGTATGCTCTTCAAAACTTAAATTACTTTTGAGTTACATGATGTTCAAATGGCTAGTGTACTGACTAAATTTAATTATGCATGGTTCAGTCGTATTTACTCTTGTAATCTGCGAACTGAAAATACAATTTTAACCTATTGTATTTACTATTATTATATTAACAAGTAACAACGCAAATCTAATAATATCAAATATGCATGCTAAATATGACGAGAAACAATAATCATAAGCTGAGAATTTGCTTAGTCAGATACGGAAGTATAAAATATTATTAAAGGATGCTGATCTAATGGCTTCTATTTACGTAGAGCCTGTGTAAAATTAAATTAATAACTGTTCGATCTATAAAAGTAAAAGGTTGACGTATTAACAAATGGCTACATATCTTCGTAACGACTTGCGTATAATGCGAAAAAGGAATACTAAATGAGAGAAATCAAGGCCAATAGTTAAAATGATAAAAGATTATCAATGGCGAGAGATACGAGATGAAAACTGCACTACGAGTGAAGACAAAGAGCTCTTAACGTGAAACACATTAATCTCACGGCATAAGAAATAATTTGTATAGTTGGGTAGTTCTCATATTCGAACACTTCATGAAATATTAGAAATGCCTGGCTTCCACCTACGGCTTAATACAAAAGAATGGCGCGCAACTGTGAGTCCTTATGTCCCCTGACTCACTCGTGCTATCCACAATATGACGCGGGTGCGCTGGTTGCCTATTCTAGCCACAGAAGAGGCACGTGTATGGCCATGTAAATATTCATTTAACGTGTTCAGTGCTGCGACGTGCATGCAGTCAGGATTCTCTAAACGTTACAGGGAAACCCGGGAAAGTCTAGAAAAAACACACCAAGTCTCACTAGGTCTACATATAAAATAAAAGTAAATTAATTCAACAGAACTGAAATTAAAGCATTTAACTCGTGCTTTATATAGTCTTTTGACACAAAGAAAAGCTTGGTAAGAATTCACTTAAACACCGAATGTTTATAAATAGTTTTCATTGTGTTCGATATTCAGTTCAAATAAACTGTGACTTCATCACAGATAAGGTTTCAATTAGTTTCAAAGTAAACCAGGCATTTGAAACAAGATAAGTAAATTGCTAGTATGAATCATGGCGATTTTTTTTTTCTGATTTAAACAAATCATTTCTGTACAATAAAGAAAGCGCGGAAAACAAGTTAAAGCCACACTCGTTATCAGACCCGCATTGGCCATCACAAGTACGTATATTAAAAATACATTAATCGTATTCAAACTTATGAGTTCAACGTAACTATCATGGGGCGTCATGAATAAATGACGGTTTGGTTTTCACTCTTAGCCGTACGAACTTTTAAAGGCTGGAAAACAAAAGATAATTTTTACCACTTGTTTTTTCGATCCATATTAATGCTAAAACCAATTTGGACGACTGTGATACAAAGTAACATCATGAGCGAATCGCGACAAAGGCGTCCAAATAACAAATGCAACTATCGACAAGTATTTGCGAGAATTCGCATGAATTGAGAAGACATCGAAAAGACGCTGGATTGCCTCGCGGGCAAACAAATGACCCGCCCCCTTCCGTTGGCGGCCTCTGCAGCATAAGGTCACATCACATTTGCATGCGAAATTCTCTTCTTGCACTTTGGTATTAGAACTGCAAATTAACGATGTGACATGCACCGAAAACGTGACTAGATCTGTCAATGAAGATGGGACTCTTTAATAATAGTTTTAAGCGTCGAATGCAACGTCAATTCACTTGTGTTAATAAGTTCTCGTTTGAAGCGTTGTGTTCTTGCGTATTCGTCACACGTGTTATTTTTTTTCCAACGATTGTATGGGGAGAGAAGTATATTTGTCTTTTTGCGTAAGTGAAATGATGAGACGAGTGTAATGTTAGATGTTTGAGTCCTTTAGACCTACTCGACTTGCTATTCCGAAGAAGGAAAACTATTGAGGAGGTGTGCTATTTCATTTTGACCTTGTATCTACAATTACAAAAACGTTTGGACAAATAGATATCAAAGCAAGAAATCATTCAGCCCTATTTCTCACATTTAGCTCTGAGGGACTCTGAAAAATACTGGAAGGAAAACAAAAGGCTGGGTTTAGAGAGTAGATATTATATAGATATTGTGGTGAGTTATCGTTGGCATTTCTAATGAATAAATGACGACGCATATACATATTTCTTTAGAGAGTAGAAATATAATTAACTAACACGTACATTACATGAAAATGTGAATTGCTTGAAAGTTAAATAAAATACAATTGAATTATGTATGTTAATTTTCTATCTATTCAATATTTTCTTCCGTGCGGGATAAAGAAGTTTCGCAACCGAAAACGCCCCACGCATCATTCCATGCGCACGAACGAGAGTTGTTAATAAGAAGTGTGTCTTCGCAGGCATTGGAGCCCGGCGAAAAGGGCCCGGGGCCCGAGAGAATTCTCGGCCGGGCGGGCGGGCTGGCGGGCGGGCGCGCCGCCGTGCGTGGTGGGAGCGCGCAGTCTGCGACACGCAGTGCGATGGCGCGCGGCCGGACGGGCGGGCGGGCGGAGCGGAGCGGGGCGGAGCGGGCGGCCTTGGCGTTCTGGAACATTCCGCACCCGGGCAGCGCCCGCCCCGCGCCGACTCGCCCCAACAGCCTCCCAGCGCCTGGCTTCCCCGCGGCCCGCGCCTCGCGGGTGACGACGCGACGACCCGCGGAGATGCGTGCGGGACAAAGAGGAGCGATTGAAGCACTCCTTTTGTCGACGCGCCACGGCTTTCGGTATTCGTCACTTATGATCCCCGGCGAAACTAATTGCGTGTGATAAATGGACGATTTTCAACCATCCCGCTCTTTCTGCAGTTGTTCGTATGTAGTGATTACACACCCCTTCAGCAACTACAATCAACTTCACAGTCGATATTATGTTATTTAGGCAGACGAAACCTCGATGTTAAGTTCTGTGTATTAGGAAAAGTAATTTTTTTTGTAAAAGTACAACAATGCCGCCTATAAGGATTTCGTGCCAACGTCATATATGCCTGAGAAAATTTGTCACTGCGCACGGCAACTATTTAGAAAATACAGTACATATACAATGTGCGTAAACTGAGGTATTCAAATAGGTTCTACGCCACAAAAGATCCTTTCTTTTTCCCTCACTGCACCTGATCTCACACGTAGAATTTCTCCGTGCGTGCGCAAGTAGTTCAAGGTACGTGCAATGTGAGCAGTTTCTCTCGAGAAATGAACTAAGATGAAATAGTTAAAAAATAAACCGAATTCATTACATAGCTGAATTCAATAAACTGTCATGGTATTACCACGGCTGTTTACTATCGTGATATTTAAGACATTCGATTATTTAAATTTGATCATCAGTGTAAATGTATCATGCCTGACTTGTTTCTATTACCGATAATAGTATCGAACACTGTTAGGCTCATCATATTATGAAATCGTCGAACGTAATGTAATCGGGGAGGCAAAAACGTCAAACAAAGCATAACAACAAACTTGTCATCCATGACAGCATAATTATCTGTGTTTAGAGAAGTGTGACCTTGACGTGTAATCGCAGTCGTATGGATCTAGGAAATGCAGTAACGCTGCTTTTAGAAACGGCGAGCGAATGTTATTTACAGGAAACAAACGTTTCTAGAATGCGCTTGTTGATAGAATAAAATAGCCACAAAATGTCCATGAGAGGTTGGTCTCTATAATTCGCTTTGGCACAGCCGCTGCATTACATCAGTTAACGTATTCAAAAATATGGTAATAATATATAATAAGTAGTCTACTTCGAGTCTAGCATCTCACATTTAAAAGTAGAGGGCTTATCATAAGTAGCTGAAAGAGTATATTATTATTATTATTATTATTATTATTATTATTATTATTATTATTATTATTATTATTATTAATAATACACACGTCTTTGGCACGTTTTGTTATTGCAATATATTCACAATAAAAATCCTATTGTGAGTAAAAGAATATGAAAAATCATCAAAAATTCCATTACGTGTGATGTAACCGATTACATCACTAAACAACGACGAAATCACTAAACTAGCTGGGAAAATTAATAAGTTCATCATATAAAAATCACAGTGTAGGAGAGAACTCACATATGACGTAGGAGAGAATTTATAAACATGTATGTAGGAAGTAAACGCAATGAAAAGAACTCCTTGTGACGATGCAAGAATCACAACGCGTTAAAACAATTTGTAATGTTCCGCCGTCCCAAGAGCAAAGATCGTGTCGCTCATTGGGTAGCCGTGGACCATGGCTCGCAAAACACTCTTGAAAGGGAGATGGTGTTCATTCGTCCTTTTGCGCCTCTCCTTGGGCTACCTTGCAAGGCCACCGCCGGCCGTGGAGACTCCGACGCCCGGACGAGCGAAGAACCCGGATGCGCCATCACGTCACGCGGTTCCTCTTGACCTTGACACTCCACGATTTTCATTTTTATTCTTTATCGATTTTCACTTGTTCCTGGATTTTCTGTCTTCCAATATTTCTCAGTCTCTCTGATCTCTCAAATATCGCTCTTTCCACTAAGATTAATCGAACCACTTCTTTATCTATAACGTCATTATGTATCACCACGGAAATTAGAAACATCCAAAGCCTTTTTTTTTTACTTTTAAACTTAGGCTTCATTAATGATAGAAATCATACCTTTTTACTAATCAATGTATTTCCCTTATAATACCCCAGAAATACGAGTTTAGTTTTGAAATTAGTTGACTATCGCCTAAAAGAAGACCCTATAAAACACTTCGTATGAACGAAGTCGTAGGCTTCCGCGGCCAGAGTCATGTGCATGATCTTGGCTGTCCGGGTGACGCCGCGTCGAAGGCTGTGTCGAGGGCAACAGGCTTCGACGCGGCGTCACCCGGACAGCCTAGATCATGCCCTTCGTGGGAACGTCTTCTCATTTAGAATATTGCGTTGTGTATTTTCTACGGTTTAGAAACAGGTTGTATCATGGCTCTCAAAACATTTTCAACAAGACGGAGCCCTCGATCTCGTATGGACCCAATATGTTTTCACAATAACTGAGAAGCGCAATGTTTAAGCAACTCGAAAGTGCCTTCTGTGATGTAAACCTTTTCTTCGCCATCACTTTTCCATTGCAAAGCACTCAGTAGATGAGTAAGGCTTGCTTGTGCACTTTCGAGAGCAGATTTATTCATTTTATTTTTGCTTTTTAATTCTGATTAAGTTCGAAATAAAAGTATGTGAATTTGGAAACTGGAATTTTTTCGATCTATGATCAAGATGCCATAGATTTGTTAAATTTCAGTTGCAGTGTTTAACTCTTTGATTTCTATATTCTGAGAAGCATGCTTTAACTTTCCATTACTCGTATTTACACTCGCACGCGATCGAGCTACGAAAGCGTCTTTTATATTCCTTAATTTATTTAGCATCTCTCTGTGATATTTTCCCAACACTGATCACGGAAGTCTAGCAAAATTTTTTCAAATAATTTTGCCCTAACACATTCATACAGCAGTGGCTTCGTGGAGTGTCATGAAAAAAAGAATACGCATACTTCTCACGATGTTGTCAAACGGCTTAACGCCTTGACCAACGTCTTAGCACTTACAAAATGGTATGTGGAGAATGACAAGAAACATGTTTTCGAGATGACTGGCCCAAAAGTTTCTTTTCTTTTATGCAGTAGAGAATTTACAAAGGAATAAACTATGTGTACCCGAAAAAAATTGCAGCTGTTTCATGACTTGAAGGTGGGGTATAAGCTTCAAAATTTTGAAAATACCCTTAAATGAAAAAGAAAATTCAAAGAATCCTAATTCTCTCTATTCAGTAAAAACGTTTTATTAGGGGCCATTTGTACTATTGAACCTAACTAGACCCTTTTCAGGTTATCATGAAATCAAAATGAGGTCGATTAGAATTAATATTTAAAAAAACTAAAGATTTAAGAAAATACAGCTTCAAGCACAGTTTATATATCTGAAATGATTAGCCTAAAAAGAAGATATGTAGCCACGCTTTCGGTCAAAATAAAACTAGCGATATATAAGCCTATATTAAATATATAGATCCAAATAGCTCAGAATCAAACGATTTCTCTACATTCAATACATTTTATTTCAAAACAATCTATCTACGAACTCATGTTTATAAAACGATACTGCATGCAGAACATATTTTGTTGCTGTTTTTGCAACACAAACTTTTTGAAGTTTGCTGTTCAAATCACAATGATAATACATAAAATCAATCATAAATGAAGTTCTAACAAAATAAATCCCTTATTCACTTAACACCAACATTTTTTGAGTCCCTTGTATACAGGACCTGTTCACAAGGTTATCTCTCTAAGTTAGTTATGTCCCTGATGATTTTATTGTTATTAAACGATGTAAAACAATGCAATGCAAATTCGTTAACGAAACTATTTTCTGATTTTGGTATGAAATTGTTAATTGTTTCGCGAACAATCAGACTTGAATAATACTTCTCGTTCAAAATCCTAATAATTTAATTTAACTTAATTGTTGCATAAAATTAAATGATGTTTAATCTATGCAGTTTGGAGAAACATGCATTTGTATAAAATGTATAGCCATGGAAATGCATCCAAAATTCTTCGCATCCTTTTAGGACATTTTAATAGAACATTACCCTCCTTTAGTATCAGATAAACATTCTCATGATATATGAATATTATATGGCGTGTCATCAAAATAAACGTCAGTAGTTTTCGCCTGTTCTGGTGCAGAAAACGCCTTGTTTGTTTTTGTCACTTCCAGATAAGGTGAACAAAGAGTTTCGTCGAATCGAGTTCAAGGTTGCAGGTGCGGGCGGGCCGGAAGCAAAGAGCGGCCGGCGAGAAAGGAACTATCTATTACTAAACTCCGATTGAAAAGTAAAGCAAATTGACAGCGATCGGCTGGGACTCGATCAGGAGCTTCTTGACAACTAAAATTGAATCGTTTATTTCAGAAACACGTCAAACACCAAAATATAAAACTCTCTTTAGTGACGGATTATTGTTCCAGGAGGTAGACATATCGTTTAGTGCATATTCATAAGATATATTTGTATTTATTAAATCCTTTAATAAACAAAATACTTTGAAACCTGAAAAATTGGGCGATTTCTTCTCAGTTTTCTCGAAATGAGGAATTTGGCGTTTGACGGCTTTCTGAAATAAACGATTCCATTTTCGATGAGATCCTATGAGGACAATCGCAATCAGTTCCTCCATATTTAACTCTGAGTAAAAGGAGAGATGGTGGTGCTGTACTGTATAAGTCGTAGGGATGGTGTGCGGAGGGCATCCAGCGTGGAGACGACGTTCGATGACAGTGGTGCGGAACGCTTGTGATTGGAAGGCGAACGAAACGAGGACACATCGGCGGGAGGCTCCGAGTCTGGGGCAGGCCAGGCAGGCAGCGCCTGGGGAGGGTGGGCGGAGGGAGACAAGGTCGCGCAGCTGCGAGGGCGGCGGATGAGGCGGGGGCGGCGGGGGGCGGGGCGGCGGGGGCGGGGGGGGGCGTGGGGCGTCGGGGGCGGGCGGGGGCGGGCGGGCGGGCGGGGGCGCGGGGGCGTGCGGGGGTGGCGGGGGGTGTGCGGAGGCGCGGGGGCGGCGGGGGGCGGCGGCGGGGGGCGGGGGCGGCGGGAGCGGCGGGGCGGCGGGGCGCGGGGGCGGAGGGGCGGCGGGGGCGGCGGGGGCGGCGGGGCGGCGGGGCGGCGGGGCGGCGGCGGGCGGCGGGGGCGGCGGGGGCGGCGGGGCGGCGGGGGCGGCGGGGCGGCGGGGCGGACGGGGGCGGCGGGGGCGGCGGCGGCGGCGGGGGCGGCGGGGGCGGCGCGGGGCGGCGGGGGCGGCGGGACGGGAAGCACAGGCGCGGGAGCGCGTGCGGAGTCCCGTTCTGCGCCGTTCCGCTCTCCTCCTCCGCCACTTAATTGCAGCTCCGCCGGCGCACTCGCGCGGCGCGAAAGCGCGCGGGGGCGGCGGGGGCGGCGGGGCGGCGGGGGCGGCGGGGCGGCGGGGCGACCGCCCCGTATTTCTGCGCTGCCGCCCCCGCAGAACGCCTCCTCGGAAACGAGACCGACCACGGTGCTCACACTCAATCTGGCACGAAAAATGCGCTAAGCAGCGTGCATTGTTGGTGATTGTTATCTCTAAGATTAAAGACCTGCTTTACAGGGTCAAGGTCGTTTGGGTTACATAACACACCAATTACCTCCACTGTAATGTATGTTTTAATTTTAAACAAGAAAAGAGGAACTTTTTTTTCACAATGTTGAAGCCAAATAAGAAAAACAAGAAAAAACGTTTCAAAGGTTGCACGGATGTGCCTGCACTATAAATGTTATCAGACTATACATTTGCTTACCGCATTGTGCATATGCTTTTCGTATCGTTACAAAATCACACTTGTACATAAAGAAATAAAACGAAAAATGCTGGATAAGAAAAAACTACCAGATGTCATTAAGATAAATTAGATACATAAAACTGCTCTCTCACTAACGAGTCAGTGCATCAACTAGGAATTTTATTTTAAAAAGCATAGTTAGAGAACATGCAAATCTTAAATCGACAGAAACTATAATTTAAGGACGGTTCCTGAATAACTGACATTAAGGAAAGGGCTATTTCTTATTCTTGAATTGGTGTTCAAACAGCGGTCTTGCGCTGGCACAAGGCAATGGCACAAGGGCTCAGCTGAAGAAGTGGGGAGGGGGAAAGCGGCGGAGATCCACCGGTCGATACCAGCTACGCTATCTTTTATGCTCAGCTGCGATAACATCCTATCCCCACGATCACAAGTGCAGGGGTTTAATTATAATTTATCGTATAATAATCAACGAAGCCTTCAACATGCAATTAACGCGTTTGGGAATAAAATGAATGTTTTTTTTAATAGTTACAAATATTTCTTTCCAGATAAAAAGCCTTATCAAGGAAACGTAAGAAACAAGAGAAAAATGAGGCAGAGTCTGACAAAAATACTGCCGAGTAAAACAAGAAATGAGAATTGAAGAAAATAGCTGGAACTAAATATAACATTATCGCGATATTCATATCTAAAAGACACTCGTGGTATTAACTCACTCGAGAGAATAAGAAGAAAGTGCGAAGTGGAAGCGGCTGAATTAAGAGGAAGCCGGAGAGTAAGGTTTGAAAGTGGGCGTCCGCATGTGGCTGCGCGGCTTCACCGGAAGAGGGCGGGAACTGAGGCTGAGGCAGAAGCAGAAGCAGAAGCAGGGTCAATGTCCCTCCGCCAGCAGCTGGTGTAGGCCTGTGGAGGCCATTGCAGACTTCCTCTTCCGCCGATCCGGAGGCGGTTTTGCAACCGAACGCTACAATATTCGCAGGACGGTTTAGTAAGTAAGTTATTACGTAAATGGTTCTCACAAAAGTATTAACTTTTGGATCTGACTAATTTAGTTAAGAAAGGTTTTGATTTGATATAATTTATATTAATTCTTTCTGAAACACACACTTTATTGGAAACATCAACAACTTCTATGTGTCACAAGTTTCCGACCTCAATTTAAATAGGCTATTAGTTACAATCATCTAGTTATAAATCCAAGCCGCAATCAGAACAATCGCAATGAAACTGGCATGAGCTAGGTAAACAGGATGGATTTCCGGTATATTGTTTTTCTCATGATATAGGAGGGTTGTTGAACATACAGGTACTAGGTAAAGGTACATATCATATGATTTGAACGTAGTGGGCAAAAATGTCATGCAATTATAACGTGTAGTTTTAATGACATTAATATTAGGGTAAAATAAATGCAAACTTTCCGAATGGCTAGTAGCGAGCAGCAGATGAACAGAAAAATTAATTAGGATTGCCAATATTCGTACGAGAAAAATGCCGAAAAATCAACTTAATGGATCTCTAATCTCTTTCCAATATCATGGAATTTTACAACTGCAGTCACATATTCTAGATCTTTTACCATAGATCCTGCGCATTCTTCAAGTACTGCGTATGTGACGAATCACGAGCACTGATTCACTAATCGTTTTAACAAAGACACGCATGGCCATTCGGAGTTTGAACACTAGGAATGCGATACCGTTGTCGATATTTTCGAAACATCAACATTTTTATAAAAATTTTGATGTTCTTTGGCATCGATTAATCGAACCCGATGTTATTTAACATGGATGTTTTTCACTCGTTTTTTATGTCAACGATGATCTTAATAAATTACATACACAAAAAGTCTCATAATATTCACACATCAGAAAATTCCACAGAGTTTCAGATCGAAGTGGCCAAGGGTGCAAGGTCTGAGAAAGAAGGGGAAACCCTACATTCCAGCAGAGCGCGCATTTGGAGGGAAAAGGCATCGTTGTCCTAGCGAGGCAAATGACCACAAATTAGGGAAGCGACATCGTTGTCGACGTTTTGAAAACATGGATGTTTTTATAAAAGCGATTAGTAGTCTATAATTTGTACTTTCTCGCACTTCATTCGTAAGAAAAGAATTTTACGTCATCGTGCGCAGGAAAACTGCGAATTTTCGGTAGAAAAACGTTTATTGCCGAGACCAGGTAACGAAAACATTGATAAAGCTTGTTGCTACCCCTCTACAGTAATTGAGTAACTCCCAAGTGTGCAGCTGTGCAGTTCCGTCACTGACGGTTAGACAACTTCTCGTGCTCCAATCGAGAGTATGAGGAAGTGGACGGGGAGACTTCGACGCGTCTCGGTCTCCCGGTGGGGAACTGATCATTTGTTTTTGAATCGAGAGAGAAAATTCTAAGAAATTTACAATAACGCGCTTTTGCCTGTTTTAGCGTTGCAATATTAGTGGGTAAACATTGAATTAAACCAATATTACCTAAGTAGATCTATGGAGGTGGTTTTGATTTAACTTCAGTACTCCGTGGTAATTTTCAGTCCACGACACCATAATTTTCACTCATGAGGATGGCAAAAATAATTGTTGACAAACGAGCAATATCAAATGAAAATCGTGCGGCAGAATTTGTTGTGAATTTGCTAGACTCGTATTTCATGAGTTTTTTTATAATAAATTTGCAAATTACCTTTAAATATTACATTTGAAGAACATCAAGTAAATATGAAGAAATCAAGAGGTGTAAGTAATAGTAGAGAATATATTTCTTAAGCGTGCAAAGCGTGCATTCGTTTTCAGAACAAATCAGATTGAGCTTGTGTAGTTTTAAAATCTTAAAGAATCAGGGAAAAAATATGGTGTAATTAAGTAACTTATGATAATCAAATATAGTTGTAGAAAATTTTGCGACAGAATGTTCCGAACTAATTCTTACGTTCTTATGTTAGCATTAGAGAATAACGCACAATAACTGGTGATCATTTATGTTCATATTAGAAAGCAAAACGTAAAAAATATAGCTGTACTAAATTCTAATTAGTCACATCATCCATAACTCCAAGTATTTTTAAGGCAATTATAATTTTGAAATTGCAATATTACTAGTTCATATCCCGTATGGAGGTAATATACTTTGCCATTGGGTGTTCGGAATTTTTGAACTGGAGTATAACATTTACAGCTACTACGATTCATCGGTAAGTCCAATGCCAGATACTGTAAGTACATATCTGAACAAAGCAAGGCATGAAATAAATGAAGTATGAAAGAAATTTTCAACACATGAAAATACACTGAAGAACCAAAAAGCTGGTAGAGCTATGCGCATTGAAATAAAGAGTTGTGGAACCAATCAGAATACTGCGCTGCGATCGGCAATAACTATATAAGACAACCAGAGTCTGGCACAGTTGTTAGATCGGTTACTGCTGCTACAATGGCAGGTTATCACGATTTAAATGAGTTTGAACGTGATGTTATAGTCGTCGCAAGAGAGATGGAGTATAGCATCCCCGAGGTCACGGTGAAATTTGGATTTTACCGCACTACCATTTCACGAGTCTACCGTGAAAACAGGGAATACGGTAAAACATCAAATCTCCTTACACGTGACAGAAATGCAACCCTTCCGCAAATTGCTGCAGATTTCAATTCTGTGCTATCAACAAGTGTCAAACATTTAACGATACATGATCGAAAGGGGGGTTTGGGAAACGAAGGCTCATTCGCGTAACTTTGATGACTGCACAACACAAAGCTTTACGACTCGCCTGGGCCAGTCAAAACTGGCATTGGACTGTTGATGACTGGAAACACGTTGCCTAGCCTGACGACTCTCGTTTCACAATGTTGCTAGCGGATGGACGTGTACGAGTATGACGACAACCTCGTGAATCCATGGACCCTGCATGTCAACAGGGGACTGTTCAAGATGGTGGAGGGTCTTGAGCGTGTATATTTGGAGTGATATGGGGCCCCTGATACGTCTAGATACGACTCAGACAGGTGACACGTACATAAACGCATCCTGTCTCATCACCTGCATCCATTCAGTGCAGTGTGCATCAGTGCATTGTCCATTGTGCAAATGGTGCAGATCTCATGTTCGTTGAAATCCCAGATTTTTCAAAAATTGTAAAAATGCATTTTTGGGGGCGTCTTCCTACAACTATAATATTCAAGAAAGAATTGTTTCTTTAATGAAATCTGTTCTTTAAAGACAGTTCTTAAAATAAGATCATGTTTTAATTGGATTGTTGGTGAAGTAGATACTTTGTATTATGATAAATAATTAAAGATATTGTCAGGTATCAATATTTTTACTTAAGTTGAATTAAAATATTGGTACCTGACAATATCTTTATTTATTTATCAAGATCATGTTTAATTTTTGGAAAATATGAGTAGTCTTCGTGTAACTTTGCACGGAATACAGGCAATTTAAAAAAAATCATTTTTCTCAAGAACCGCTGCAAATTTTCTTTAAATGTTGTCTTCGAATATATCAAGGCACGGGAAAAATTATATGATGGTCCCATTTTCGGCGAACTGTCTGTATTTTTGGAAACTTCAAATATTGTGTTTTGGTAAAATTTTGAGAAGAGATAATACAGTCTTACGTGTTGGCCCGTATTCGATTTCTCCGGCGCTACTGGTGTGGCTGACAGCGCGTCAACTTGGAGGATCTGAGATCGAGTTTCGGTTCGGAAAATATTTTTTTTCCTGTTGAAAACATTTTTGTATATTTATGTAGCAGAGCACTTAGAAATAACGTGAGAAAGTATGTGCTGTTGAAGCACAAGTAATTATATTATGCAATCTAATTGGCGTTTTGTTAATTCTTGTGTGTTTTTAACTTTTGTGACTCAGAAATAATTATAAATTAATAACAATGTAAACAACATCGTTAGATTAACTTAACCAATTAAAATTAAAAGAGAGTTTAAAAGAATCGATGGTTTCGGGGAGGAGTTCAAGTGCACAGATGGTATAGAGGATAAGTTTAAAAGAATCGACTGTGATCGGGGAGGAGTATTATTAACATGGGTGATTGGATTGAACATGGACTGGCGATGGCAAGGTTGCATCCCTGGAGAGCACGCGCCGGGAGCTCTGGCGCCGGCGCGGTGGAGGGGCAGCGCGAGTGCGAGGACGCGGCGCCGCTTTCACCTTCCCCTCCCCCACCCCCACAGCGGCCCACGGTGGGCAGAAACCGCACTCGAGTCGCCGCGTCGCACGTGTCCGCTTATTTCCCCACACACGGGCGGACAGTCAAAACGTACAAAACGGATGCAACAAGTACAATAAAAATAAAGCAAACATCTGTACTGTTCCGCGTTTCTTAAGTTTTCGTTCTGATTTTTAAATTCTTATTTTTAAATTCATTTCCTTCAATGTTGTCTTCTATGTGTGTTTTCATGCTGAAAGATGTCTGATATATTACTTGTCTTGTGTTTCTCTTTTATATATAAAATAAAGTACATAAAAATATACTTTACGGAAGTTCATTCCTTTTTGCTGTCTCGTATTCTCATTAATTTCATGAAGGATGTTTTAAAATTTGTTTTCTCCATTTTTTCATCCATCTAAGATCTGCAAATGGCTGCTGTTAAAATTTGTACTTAAAAATAACTCCATTTGATGAAGTATTCAATTTGTTGCTCGTCTTCAAATTGTTTTGCATTTCGTTGAAATTTTCTGATACAACGTTATTTAACTCGCATTCATGTCTCATACTTTTTATATAGGAATACATCATAAATATTTATTTTTTCCGAATCTAACTATTTTCTTATATGCTTTTCCACTCTCCTTTTTATTCGGTGGGCCCTATGGCTCCTTGAGAGGTAAATTTGTCGCTGCGCGCGCGTTTATCCCTTGTGCTTCGCCCCGTTTGGGCCCATTGCACGGCGCTCTCGCCGCGCCGGCGCCCCGGGCTCCTCAGCCCGAAGATGCCTGACGTCAACTCTCGCTTCCCCTTCCGCGGAGGGGAAATTCCTGGTCCTCCCAGCGGCAGATTCCGCCTCGTTAGAGGCGCGCGTGAGTGGGAAATATTGATGCGGTTCCCTTGGATACCTCCTTTTGGAAACAGTGTGTTGCGGGCAATATCATGACACAATTAAGGGGCAAAGGTAATCAGGAAAAAATAGTTAGAAGCTTCTCATAATTTCACCAACGGGTTAAAAGGAAGGTTATCATTTTAGAACTATTCTTTGGTGATCAAAGAAATTCTTCTTCGGTTATGACTCAAAATTTACATGTAAATCATTAAAACATAGTTTATTATAGAAACCTTCCTGAGTAACGTGTATTTGCTACGGGTTCAAGAACATATTATTCGGAATTTAATTATCACCTGTGATACAAAGTTCATATTCTCAATACATTATATATCCAAGCTTGTCACTTTAAACTCAGCCAGACATAAAACCTTTTAGCTACAACTTTTACGACTCGCCGCCCTCGGAGAAAGGTGCAAGGCTCTTTGAACTCAATACTACAACAATCGTAACTAATACCGTTCGTGACACGAAGACGTAAAGAGTCAAGAGCATTTGGGGAACTTTCCATTTCTCTGAAAGGCGCTTTCGCCTCCCGCACTCGGCGCGCGAGTACCCTCCGCTCTTCCTGCGCGAGTATTTCCCTCATGATAAGCGGCGGTGGAGAGACTCGGGCGGGCAGGCTGGCGGGCAGGCAGGCAGGCAAGCGGGCAGGCAGGCAGGCAGACAGGCAGGCAGGCAGGC
>BOPP01000005.1:6885944-6898569 GCA_017312745.1 Gryllus bimaculatus | reverse complement strand
CTGGGGGGCGGAGAGGCGGGGGCGGACGAGGGGGGGGGGGCCCGGGAAAAAAAGGGGCCCCGGGCGGGGGGGGGGGGCCCCGGGGGGGGGGGGCCCCGGGGGGTGGGGGCCCGGGAAAAAGGGGGGGGGGGGGGGGGGCGGGGGCCGGGTGTGGGCGGGGCGCGAGGAGGTGGAGGCGTTGCGTAGGGGGGGGCGGCGGTGTGCGGCGGGGGGCGTGTGAGGCGGGGCGCGAGGGCGGTTATGCGGTGGGGGAGTGGCAGCGGGGGAGGCGGGCGCGGGGAGTGGCGGGCGCGAGAAGTGAGCTGGCGCGCGGACATGCGCGCGCGTGGCGTCCGCGCGTTTGGGGGGCAGGAGCAGTCGAAGTTCCGCTCGTCCAGCCACCGCTGCCCCCAGGCCGCGGTCGCAGTGGCCGGCTGCCTCGACCGGACGCGTGCTGCGTCGTGCGCGCCGCTCCGGACAACGGTGCGTGCATGGGGCCGCTGTTGTGTGCTTCAACGCTGCTGCCGGCGCCGCTGCCACTGGTGTTGTGCTTCCTATTGTTTGTTTATGACCGCCGCGCTTATCGGACGTGTTTTGAGTGATGTTGCGTGCGCTGTTGCCGCCTACGCTGTTGTGCGTTTTGTTGCTGGCCGCTTCAACGATCATTGGCTGGGCTGTTTGATTTTAATTGTGGGTTATTGGCAGATCTTACTATGTCAAGTGTAGAATGGAATTATTTGGCTTTTTTGGATTATGAGTAATATTATTTGTTTTAAAGATATTCCAGTCGATACATATTTCCTTCCGCTTCGTTTTTGTAATGCGAGAATTTATTCGTTGTTTGGTTAATTCTTCTCAGGGTATTCTCTATATCCAAACTGCAGAATACTATTCTTACAATGCAATTTAGCGCGGTAATTAAAAGACAAACTGTCGTAATAAATTGCATTGCAGGATACAGTCACATTTGACTCGTTTTTATGTGGTAGTCATAACGGGGATTATATCAAAATTATTCCTTATTGGGATAATATTTCTGAATAGGTAAGAGCTTTGATAGCGTGCATTGAATTCTTAAATACCGTGTAGACAGAAGATGTTTGTATGGTGGGTATCACGTCGTGCAGTCGTCACAGGAAGCCCGAAGAGCAGTCCGCCCCCGCACAGCGCAATCATCCCCGACGCCGCGCATCGAACCAAAACACGCGTCAAGCTTCCATTCCTCGTTTTGAAGAAGAAATTTCGGGTCGCGTTTTCGTCGCGCCATTGTGATTTTCTTTCCTTCGCAATATTGTAGCCTATTCTTATATCGATTTAACGCAACGAAGCAGAGGAGCGAAAATACTCCTATCGGCCGGCATCCGTTATGGATGTTCACAGTTCACAATCCAGTATCAACAATAGAAACAAATGACTTGTGTGAGTCAAAAGAATGGAGGAAAGCGCCAATTCAGAGAAAAAAATACCTATTTCGTGTTTCTGTTTTTTGCTTATAAAAAGGTTGTATCATGAAAACAATTGAACGACAAAGAGTTGATATAGAAAATAACAGATTTGCTCTCTGTCGATGTAAAGAAATCAGACACACGAATGCGGCTCAGTTGTGGGTCGTTAACAGTGATAGCACGCGGTGCAATTTTAGTCTATTGCAGTGAAATAGGTAAATGAAAAAACATGGAGTGGTTATACGATTTGTGACATTCCTAAACCCATTTTTAAACTGTTTTATTGGTGCCGATGTTATTCTTGCAACAAAAACTAACTTTTCTCGCTAAGACATTGAATTATATCCACTAATTGTACGTTAACCCAATTGAGCTGTTGTACTTCATTGATTTGCTAATTTTATGTATTAGGGTGCGGTGTTTATGATGGTGGAGTGTTTACAAAGGAGAGGAATAATTATTTGATAAAATCATGAGTGTATGGTTTCTTAATTCTTGGAAGGCGGGAGAATGTTTTCCCCAGCGGAATGTTGATTACACTTGGGGCTGAAGGGGGGTGGAGGAAGAAGTTGCCGTTTAATTGTTTAATGGATATCAGGGATTGAATGCCAAGATTGTGGTGAAGTTCGGCAAACCAGGGGGCGTATGTGATTTTACGGAGATATTTCTTTTGAAATGAGATTAGTATGGGACGCTGAAATCCATATTGCGAGGGGCAAGTTAAAATGGCGCGAATTATTGTTTAGTATAACAGAACGGCGTTTGTGAGTGTAAGTGAAGACAATGTAGTGATTAACGGGTGCAGCCGGAATGATTTCCGTGAGCCTCCTTTACAAGAGCGTTGGTGTGAGGCAGGGCTGGCGTTGCTGCGCCGAGGCGACCGCGTGGCCGCCGCCGCCGCCGCCGCCGCCTCCAGGAGTAGGTCACGGCCGCGGGTGGGGAGGCGGCGGGTGGGCGGACCTGGGCGTGATCTAAGGCGGCGTTCTTGTCCTGTGATGTAGGTAGTGGTAGAAGGTTACGCGGGCTCTGAATAGCAGGTAAGAGAGAGAGAACATCCTTGACGAGCGCAATCCATTTGCGTTCAAGGAGTAGGTTTATTTCGGGGAATTCCGAAGTCTAAATGGAATACTCAAGTATCGTATTTAGAATAACAAGCAAGACATTTAACGCGAATAAAAACAGTAAGTAGCGGAAATGACACGCGAAATGTAAACAGATTAATATCAGGTATGGTTGCGTAAAAATAACAAATTACAACGCTCTTCGATTTTTCTTTCCTAATGGCAATATGTCAGGGAAATAACGCAATTAGAAATTTCTTCTTCTTTTGCATCTTTTGTGGGGAACGCAAAGAGATAATGTAGGTTTTCATTCTTAGCTTTTAACAAATACATTGTCTCGTGAGTTCTTTTGAATGAAAACAATGCAAAGTTGCAATAGAAAATGAAAAAAAATAATTCTGATACCAAAGTATCGCCTCCGTGAAGCAAGTGTACGGTAGACAAGTAAAAATCAACCATTCATTACGCTTAGAAGGTTTACTGAGTACCTGCTGGGTTCGACGATTGTGTGATTTCTATGAAAATATGTCACTACTGTAAATCACGAACATAATGGAGTTTCGATGTCTACACAGTGTGTCATAGAGGTTTACTTTGTAATTTTCTTGTAAATTCTTATTTACCACCCACTAATTATTGGTCCAAGTCAGGGGCCTAGCTAGGCTGATGCAACTGATGCACCGCATTTAGGTCCTCGAAGTCAGGGGCTGCGAATGGGCTCTTCCACCAACCCTCAACAAAAGGTCCCTTTTAAATATTTTGAAAATGATGCGTGGCCAAACATTTTGTAACAAATTAACATCAATCGAATATTTAAGATTTTTCTTTATGAATACAATAGAACCCCGATATACCGAACTAATTGGGAGTGTGGTGTGTTCGGATAATCCAAAAAAGTGTGGCGTACATATACAAATGCATCCGTAGGATTACCAGACACAATGCAATGTATCGTGCGTTGGGAGAAAATGGCAACGTGGCGTAGCAATCTAATCATGAAGAAGATTCAGTTCCTTTCGGCAAAAGATTATCGATTTTGCAAGATCCTCTAAGTGATAATTATTGCTAAATAAACATGTGCCATACTCCGCAGTTACCAGTTCAATAAACGTTTCATTTCGACTAGTGTTTCAATAATTATTTCAGTTCTACCGTATTTATAAAATCCTTTCATCACACTACAAATATGTATTTTGTTTGGTTTTTCCTCTGTTCGGAATTTGTTCGGATTATCCAAAATTTCGGATTAGCGAGGCTAGGATTAGGGGGTTTCTACTGTATTGCAATTGCATTTGAGAGAATTATTTGGAATGAATAAAGAACACAGGACTGGCTTTGTGTCTCCATTTACGACTTCGTATCCAGCTGTGCAACTCGCCTACAGCTCTTATAGGCCCCGCATTCAGAATATTAATT
Source organism: Gryllus bimaculatus (assembly GCA_017312745.1). NCBI lineage: Eukaryota > Metazoa > Arthropoda > Insecta > Orthoptera > Gryllidae > Gryllus > Gryllus bimaculatus. The sequence goes on along the minus strand of BOPP01000005.1, from coordinate 6,894,668 downwards.
TGCAAAATTTTCGTTTAAAAACTAATCCACCTAAAACTGATAACAGTACGGAACAACGTTAGTTTTTCATGTTACAGCGTTTTTGCATCGTAATTTACACACGAAAATCTTACAAATCATTTTCAGAATAGGATCCCTTATATGGGAGTCATGCGTAAATAAATGTCTTTCATAATTACTATGTAAAATAGTATGTAAAATATAGTATATCATGAATAATATGTATAAAAAATATGTATAATGTAGTATGTAAAATTCCAGATTTCACTTTTGATAACTGCAGTTACGGGTCCCATTTGGACCTTCTGTACCGGGGTCTCCGAGAACCTAGCTAATAGTACCCTGGGTTCTAATGCCGAAAATACTTTATAAATTATCCAGACTTTATTCATCACGTTAATAATGAAGACGGGTTAAGCATGCTGTAACATATTTCAAACACGTTTGAAATCTGCATTGCATTTATACCCCTGTCGCAAGACTATTGCATACTCGTCAACAATTTACTGACGGACGCAAGCTCCATAATACACTCATTTATATTTCATAGCTTCCCCTCTTCGTACAGTATCACAAACCGTTAACGTGCGTAGTAAAAGAAACAGTAACAGCTGCCACAGAGTAATACTGGGTGCAACCCTATAACGAAGAGAGAAAGTTGGTGATATAAACCGACATACCTCGCGCTAAGAAAAAAAACTTGTAGAACCTGACAGGCTACTTATTCGATTTTGTCTCTTTCTTTTTAACAAAATATCCATAAATTATTTATTTTACATATTATATATTATAAATATAATATATAAAAATAATATTATATAAAAATAATATTATAAATTATTTTTATTGTTTATTTTTTTTTAGAAAATCTAAGTACTTTTCGAATATTACCATACAGTTTTCTAATGTTCAATATTTTAACGGTTTTTCTGATTAATAAATATATATTAAGAAGTTAATAAGCCCTATATATTAAAAAGAACAAGAATATCACTAACATAACTGAATAAACAATGCAATACTTAGAAAGATGACACTATTATTCCAACAAAAATATTCAATGTAAGCATCGTTCTGTTTTCCAAAACATGTGGAGAAGAAAAAAAAGAAGAGTAAGTAAAGGTATCACTTTAACCAGTTGCATAATAGCTAATTAGCAACTGAGGATTTGTCTACGCAAAAAAGGAATAGAATAAAAAAAGGGAAAGCACTTTATTTTTGTAGACTCGTTTCAAGGTTTTGAATCAGAGACATTGCGGCCCATCGCAAAATATATCAAAATCTTACACAGATCCAGTTAATGGTCCAAACCGAACAATTTTACGCAATCTTCTTTGAACATCTATTACTTTAACAAGGTGTCTACGACACCATTTTCACAAGCGTACAATACAAACGCTTATTTCTTTTTTACACATTAATTCTCAAAGATTAATTATTTGATCACAAGAAAATCGTAAAACTTGTGTTTGTTACTCGGTATTTGCGGTTATTGCTCCGAGGTTTATTACACTGTCAAGTAGGTTAAAGGATTTATAGTATTTAGGCCTTCGTCCGTGACAGAATGAGTCTGCCTGGCGTTCTTTTTTTTTCTCGCAAACCAATGACAGTGGTGCTGCTCGGATGGGCGGGCCGATTTCTCCGCAGCAGCGGAGGCCGAGCCTCACGCTCCCACCCCATCCCCCCTCCCCCTGCTTCCCAGCCGCCGCCCCCGGCGCCAAACACCTCGCAGAGGGTCCGCAGCGGAGAAAGCTTTACCCCCTCCCCCCGCCCACCCAGCGCTGCCCGAACCGCGCCGCCCAGAGCACGTGCTTTACGCGCTCGAGAGAGCTGCGACAGGCGACGCGCCCATCCCTCTCGCAGATGAGAACCGCTGATGTGGGGCACTCGGTGGATCTTACGTGCAATCCTCTGCCCCGCCAAGACTGAATATTTGTGAACCACGCGCAGGGAAATTATAAAATGCATCCGAGACACGAATCACAATTAAATAGCCTTGTGCCCCACTTTAAAGGCATTCAATATCGTAATTCATTTCACAACAATATGAAATAAAAGTTAATTTGAACCGAAGTGAGCTCGACGCCTGCGGGGAAACTTAACATCCAGAAGAAAAACTTTTTGAATCATGCCCGTACGTTTCCACACATTTGTATGGAGAAAAATTTCCTGGGCTACTGATTAACGTTAAAAGAGTTTTATAGGACAAAAGATGTTCGCAGAAGGTAAACTGAATCGTCGATAAGATATTGTGCGATTACGGCATACGGTAATTTTTTGTTAGCTTTGCTGTTCTTTGCCAGTTACTTGGGAATCCATTGTATTTTGAATGTAATTTTACTATATTAATAAAGCAGATTGTTTTTGCCTCCTAAATGGATTATTTTCTGTGCAGCGACTGAAGAAAGGATTGTCTTTTCATCTTAGCATGAAGCTATATCCTTGACTCTCAAGCATGCAACCTTGCATCCCTAAATTTAAAAAAAGGACAGTGTTGACTACTTTTAGCAAAAAAACGTAATGTTAATGTTATTATATAACATAAATATTAAATAATTCTGCATTTATGTTGCCACGTCAGTCAACACAGAACACAAGTGGGAATAAATCTGGAAGTTGTAAAAACTCTGCAAGACTTTTACTGGAATTGATTTTATAAGTGGGTATTTTTTTACACTAAGGCAACTTTTTATGTGAAAAATTATAAACACGGTTAGTTTTCTGGATTATAAAATAAGGGTCAACAGCCCTACGAGTTGAGTTTGCCTGCCGGCAAAGACAGCCAATTACACCATTATTAAGTAACATAGCTTAACTAGCACGAGCCACTATAACTCCCGAAGGCGGAAAGCCCACCAGCGTCTTCCAAAGAGAAAAGCAAAAACCGATCTGCTCTCTTACAGGGGCAGGTCTCTGTTGGCGTGGTGGTTTAGCCCGCAGTCACAGCCAGGGGGCGCGGGGCGCGGGGCGGCGACGCCGCTCTCGCAACAGGTAGATCCAGCAGGCTCCGCTGCCGAACCGGCAGCGGCGAAAGGGAAAGCGGAAGCGGGGCGCTCGGGACGGCGGGGTCCGTCGAAAGCGAAGGACGAGCCGGGAGGAGCCTGCGAAAAGGATTTTGACAGCCCCTTCGCTCTCGGGAGCTCAGGCGACACACTTGCCCCTTCCACGCGCCGGTTCGTATTATTCACCAACACAATGAACCTACAGTGTAACTCAACACAACTTTTTAAAACTTTCATCCGCAATACCTCGTTTACAATGGCGGTGGCGATGGGGTTTGGCGGTGGCGATGGTGTAATGGTTAGCGTATCGGACTGTTATACCCAAGTTCGCGGGTTCAAACCGCAGTGGATTTTTAAGTGCGAGAAAATCCTTCGTACGCCTTCCTTCGGAGGGGAAGTAATGCCGGCTGTCCCATGTTAGTAGATTTACTTGCGTGTAAAAAATTCTCAAGCCTAAATGACGCCTCTGAGCTAAATTCAAATCGCCTGTTTCGTCACCCATGAAATACCTCCTTTTTCCGCTAGTGGGTAGGAAAGGAGCGTAGCGAAATGTGCATGGTCAGACGAACGAGCGGACCTGATGGCCTGAGTTTCATCTCGGAAAATAAAACATCAATTCAATTCAATAAAATAAGCATTTTTCATCGGAGACTGTAGCAAACGTCAGCAAACGTCATTCCCAATGAAGAAATTGTAGCACAAAAGTACACAGTTTTCATGCTATTAAATGCTTCGCTCAATTAACCGAGAGAAACTTTCATATATCACGTATAAAACTTGCTGATGTAGCACACGAGTCAGAAGTGGACAACATTCTGTAAAGTTTATTCACTCTTTGCGTCGCGAAATAGAAAGTTACATTCAATTCAAGATTGCTGTGACCGGAATACTGGCGGTAGTATTGATACGCTGAGTACCCTTTCATAACTTTTCCCTGTAGCCCCTCCTTAAGTTCTTTGTATATGGCTTTGCCGTCGCACGATTTTAAAATTTTACCGCGCGATTGGCACCTACAAAGTGTTTTCAAATCATTCGCAAGTTCTAATAGGGCTCAAGGCGTATTCTTTTCAACAAGCTTTGTCCCATCTATCACTTAAGGTACCGTTATCTATGGTGACATGGTGAATGAGGGGGTGATTTCACGTGCTCAAAAATCTTGTTTTATTGTCTTTTTATATCTTGACTATTTTCATGTAACTTCTTTTTTAGGTAAGCATTGCAAAAGTGAACATTGCCCAGTGGCTACAACTGACTGTATTGAAATAAGTTTTCTTTGATGTCTCTTTGTCTTGAAATAAGCTTGCTTTGATGTATTATATTATATTAATTGTTAAAACTGTAGACAATTAATTATAAAATTTAAATCATCTTGTTAACACTGGTGATTTTATTATTGAATTTTTTATTATTTGCCAGGCTACTTGAGAGAATTTTTTCACATTTGATAAAGGCATACATCTGCCATTAAAGAAATAACCGTCAAAGGAAGAACCATTGATGATTTGAATAGACTAAGCCTTTGTGTGGCTTCAATCTGTAGAACCATGTAAACTTTAAAAAACCAACACCAAGAGACCAGGAAAGAATCCGTCGATGATGAGACAGAACTATTTAGGAATGTGACTCTCAATGAAAGGGAAAACAGGGTTTTCACATCAGAAGATTCTGAAATCAATGACACTACCACACTTGGGGTGAACTACTTACTCTGACTCTTCTTACTCCTAAGAACAGTTTGATGGACAAACTAAACCCAACTTTAGATTTTTTGATTTAAACAAGTATGAGGGAACAAAATGCCAGGGCAGAGTAGTGGAATTTCTGATGGGGAATACCAAGTTAATGCCTTGGGAAAAATTGGTAAATATTGTAAGTTATCATAGATGAATAATGAAATATGGTATTCATCTGTCTTGATTTTGAGAAAAATAAACTTAACAAAAGTAACACTTGCAACAACACTCGGCAGATTTAAATAGTAGAAATTAAAGAATAATTCACTGTATTTAACTTTGTAAGTCGCCACCAAATTAAGGGAGGGTTGAATACGACTTTGCTTTCATTTTCTCTCTCATAATAAGACAATTATATTTGCATAAACAAATTACCAAACCATCTTTTTAGAGGTGCAACTTTTAAAACAAAAGTTAGATAATGAGGGAAATAATACAAAAATTATTAAAAATCCTGAAACATGTAAAAATATAAAATATTGTTCAATGATATTATAGAATTGGCCAACAGAAAAATTCAAAGAAAATGTTTGAAAATGCATTCTTTAAGATAACTGAGTTTTTAAGAAAAGAAACCCTGAACTAAAACATAACTTTATGACTATTAGCTATATTTCTTCAATTCCAGTTTTTTCGTGGATACAGGCGATTAGTACCAGTGATTAAACCAAACAATAGTTCTATCATGAATGTTTATATAATTGTAACACTGTTTTCAAAAAGATATTTTTAATTTACAAAACAAATTTTATTCACAAAGTGTTTGTCCAAATGTTTATTTCTTAATATCAATTTCATTAATTTCTAATTTATAACAAAGGAATGATAGTATTATCCATCATAAAACAGGACTGGGGCGTGGCTTCAAAGCAAGGCTTCATAATAATTCGGGTATAAAGACAACAAAAGTTATTAGAAAATGTGGATTTCACATATAAAGGGCACGGAGTTCTAATATAGTTTTTTTTAAAAAGTGCTTTTCTGTTATTTTGGGTGTGTAATATACATTAAGGCTATATGGCCACAAATGGCTAACCAAAATACCGTCAGAAGTAAATATTCTGAATGAAATTCAAAGGACTGGCCATAATTCTAATGGAATTAGAGGTGGAGAAAAAAAAATAAAAAAAGGCGAGGAATATTTCCTGGTGGAAGTGCCCAGAGGCGGAGCAAACCCCAGACGGCAGGGCGGCCGCCGCCGCCGTCGCCGCGTGGCTGCAGCGTGGGCGACGGCAGGGCGAGGGAGGGCGGGGGCGGGGCGCCGAGGTGGGAGGGGTCAGTGGGGCAAAGCGCGCTCCGGTCTCCGCCCACACCGCCACCCGCGCTGCGAAAGAGGCCGGCGCACAGCGCAATGCGTTTCCCTTTGCAGCACAGATTGCGGTCGTCCACGACAGCACTAAAACGACCGTTCTCCGGGGCAGAACGAGAGACGAGGCGCAGCTCTCCTTAATGGCCTTTACACCACCAGTGCGGAGTTTATGGAAATAACGAGATAGAATGGAGGCTCCTCACAACACATCCGCAGCGGTCGCATGCATCTGAAATAAACCGCACCATCCGAAATAAAAAGTGACGGAGTCGCCTGTATCCGACAAAGCGTCATCTAAGACTCATCTCGATCAGGTTCTCGTCCAGTTTCCCTGATCCTCGAGCAAATGCTGAGATTGTTTTGCTTCTGAACATAAATGTAACTTGCCTTTTCTTCTCCCCATATCACGTCACCCACAGTTTTTACCTGTTTTGACGTAAATAAATAAATAAAGCAGCACAGCTTTTTGGGTGCAGCTCCAAATTCTACAATTCCTCTCTTCTTTAACTGCAGTTTTATTTTCTAACAGTCTGGTTTAAAAAGGGCTTCTGAATGCTAATTTATCAGAAGAGGTGCATTATTAATAAACAATTTCCAACCCACGGACTTCAAATCGATAGTGTATGTTGACTTCGAGTGCAAAATCGAAATTATTTAAGTGACATGAAAGACGTATGACTAATATTCGGGTATTCTCTGTTCAGTGACTTGGTACTCAATGAGTCTTGTGAGATCCGCCTTGTGAGATGTTATCTGCTGGCGGAAGAATGAGCGTAGAAGACCTTGGATCCGTCTAGCTTGTTTTCTAGGAATTATGAACAATCGTGAGACTGCACACACACAAACACACACACACACATACACACACACACACACACACACACACACACATATATATATATATATATATATATATATATATATATATACACCACACACATTAGGTTAATATTGTTCGTTATCATAGAGACATAGTACATCTTCCGTGACGGGCTGAGAAAACCATTGCTTAGGTGGTCGAATATCAATCAACTTTCTTCTCTCAGTAAACGCCGTTTTTTTAATCTCCATGAGGCTCGTAACCAGATGAGGGTCCTCCCAACGTTAGACTGATTTCCTTTCCAGGCATCGATGCGGCCCTCGGGTACCTATTTATGGGGTGTAGTACTTGTCATCTGAATCTAGCAAAGCCCGCGGGTCCTTCGTTGGTGGCCACGGGCGGGTCGCACCCCGGGGACAGCACCGAGGGTGGCTCGTACGCGCGAACAGTGCACCACGGAAACAACCAGACACACTAACGCAGAGGAGAGAACATAACGATTTGGAAAATGCGCCGGCCCAGTGCAACATAATTATCCCTTGCAGGAAAGCTCCTACGCAACGAAAGGGGTTTTATTGGAAGGGTGATGCATGGTAGATAGGGAAGTCCACTACGCCTCAACACACAGATAAAAAACATCACGTGGTCTGTCGAAACAAGGCCGCTAATGAAATAATGCCTTAGCCACCTTGGCGATCCAGCGCGGGTACTCGTTGGTTAATAATTTCGCCTCTGAATGCCCAGAGGGAGCAAAATTACTTTTGTTTTCAATATCGAAAAATCATAGATATCGTAGTTAAAGTTCTAAAATAGTCTATAGATTACAAATGATACAATTTGTTGTAATTTATGTTAGTGTTTCTACTTTCTCATTACGTTATTATTTTCTACAAATACTCATTTAAATACCTGTGAAGATGGTACAATCTCAAACAATAATTTATCACTAATTATGTAAGTAATAAAGACCCCTTTTTTCCTTTTCACTCTTAATTCATCAAAAACAGTTCTCGCAACTTCATTGTGAGTGCATGGCCACAGTGTAAGGTCAATGCCGCTTCCCATATACACACACACGAAAACATAGCGCAATGATGTCATGGCAGTAGAACACGTTTTTAGGAACGTACTCTTTTAGACAGAACGCATCATGTTCCTTGATTTGTTTATTTTCACGGTGCAACATCATTTCTAATAAATAAGTAATGACATACACATAACATGAATGGCATAATTAAATATCCATTTATTATAAATTAATTATTTGCCAACGTTTCCTATCAATTTCATGTCAGACTTAAGTAGGAAGACGAAGTAGGTAAATTGCATTGGTAGTAGAAATAGTAGTGTAGTTGTAGTTGTTGATATATCGGGCTCGTGTAACTTGAGACTTAGTTCTTTTAACGTCTCATGAAACTCATCGGAATTAATGCTTACGTAGGATCAATCATTATGGTAATATTAAAATTACTGCGTAATGAAAAATAATGTGTGACTTTGAACCCGTCGGCCTTGTGTCTCGATCTCTCCTTCTTGCCACTAATAATACTTCTACAGTAGAGAAGTATTGTTAACTAAATTGATATTTAAAAAAGTGAGCCGTTGCAAACGAGAACCTGTTTTAACTTACACATCCAGCGAACTTAATACATTTAGATGTCACGAATGAATTAGTTAGTTGACCTTAACACAGAAATCCCTGTATTTCGCAATAACCACATTAATATTAATAATGTTCCAGGATTTGGACGACATGAGAAAAGAATCAGTGAGCTGACTGCTGTTCGCGGGGCGTCCGACATAAAAGAGCCGAGGAGCATGACGCAGTCATGTAACACGCGACAAAGAAGCCCGCCCGGG
>BOPP01000005.1:6840061-6859299 GCA_017312745.1 Gryllus bimaculatus | reverse complement strand
TTCCCACAAAGGGGCTGGTAGCGGCGGATACAGATTTACAATCGATGTGAGTAAGCTTGCGAGTCGCGCTCGTTGGTTTATAGGTCGCTTTAACGATTAGGAATTTTTGTTTCTGTTTCATTTGTGAATTTATTCGCATATTTGGTCATTTTATCACATCATTCAAAACAACAAGAATAAACGTTGGATTCAGATGTAAAGTGACTACTCAAGATTTCAAAACTATCCCCCGTTTTCGGTTCCATGCATTTTTTAATAGATGCCTAAACAAAATCTGTAATTTTAAAACGATCTTCCCTATCTATTTTGTCTACGTCAAATTAATCATTTAGTTTGCAATGTTTTACAAAAATTAGTTACAATTTATATACAGAGTAAAGTTAAAATTACTTATAGCTACGCATTTTGGACAAAAACAATTAGTTTGATTCCCGAAAAAAGAGAAATGATGAGATGCGTCTGGCACCACGACCTCTTCCACTCCCGTGTCCGTGTCCCTCGTGTTCTGCCGAACGCGGCTGGCGGCGACGGGCAGCAGCGGAGAGCACGGAGGGCGCGGGGGGGAGCGGATCCCGAGTGTACTTGTGGCCTGGTTGACGCCGCCGCCGCCGCCGCCGCCGCCTGCCCTCGCCCCGTGCCGGCAGACCGTTAGACGGCCGGCCGCGCGGCGCAGAGCTGCGTCCGTCGCGCCGCAGCCTCCGCTTTCTAGCGCGCCGGTCGCCGCGGACGATACATTGCCACGCCGGTGCCGCGTTAAGGCCCATTCACAATGCCAACATAAACATACGCATGGCGTCAACGTAAAAGTTAGGACTATGACCATAAGCGGACACATTCACAATGCGTTCGAATAACGTAAGACGTTAACTTCAAAAGCTTGCAAGCTTCAAGCTTCTGTGCTTGTGCTTAAGTAAGACATAAGAAATGAACCAATCACAAAACGGTAATCTAAAATCGAGAATGAAAATTGGAGCAAAATCGATAAAAGAACTAACGCCATATGGGCCATGGACACAGTCGATAACTTGAAATCGATTCTCAGATCCAACCTCTTAGAAACTCTCATCCTAGAAACTCTCTTTTTTATAAATTTTACGTTAGACATTGTGAATATTCCAGTCTATTACTTATGTTAATGTTTATGTCCATATGCTATGCTTTTGTTTACGTTTGCATTGTGAATGGGCCTTCACAGTTGCCACAACAACTTTTGATTTTAGCAGCGAGTACAGAATGAAGCATGAGATGCATCTGCCGAATTAATTATTATCATCATTAGCCAGATATATGGCTCTTGACATATACACCAACCAATCTCCTTTATTTGTGATAACGACTGCGTATTGTTCAATAAATTTTGTAATACCACCTTATTAGAAAAAAAAACACACAGAAACAAATACATTTTCTTGGAGTAGGAATACTCATCTGCCTTCGTCAGCTAATTGTCATTTGTTTCGGTATTGAATTAACGGACTGCGGAGTGTAAAACCCTTGGCGGTCAACGGTGTTACGAATATCGTTCCTCTGTTTGGTTGTGTGACGTTAATTTACAAGAACAGTATCACAAACATTAATTAACCTAAGTGAGTTTTAAGAATAAAGCGCTTGTTAATATGGGGACTGTGTTATTCGGTTGTTCAACTTTCCGAAGCACCGACAAAATATGGTTGCTTCTCAGGAAGAGTGTCATCTCGGCGTATTTGAATTGAGTGGCGAAGTATTTTTAAATGTCTATTGTTACCACTACACCCACGAAGATCATTTACAAGATGGCCGATTACATGAAATAAAATAGTCTGACGAAATAAACGCCTGAGCTGAAATTTAAAGCATTTCCCTGCAAAATACATATTCTTTGAGATGTGTGACGTTTCTTGTGTACTGACGACATGCTCCGCAGAGCGCGTGGTCAGCCGTGCGCGATTGCGCGCCTTCGTGTTTGCTTGTTGCCCGCCGAATCAGCGACCTTTCCGCGCCTTACACACGCCTTCGAGTGGAAACAAGCGCCATTTGCACATAACCACATTTCATGGTCGAGGTTGGAGTTTGATGGCATGCTTAATTTTCGTTTCGATGTTATCACACAAAGCCATAAAACGCAAAAATCAGGCAGATTTCATGAGTAATTTCATACAGCAAATCGAAATGTTAATCGGTAATTTAATTTGTTCATTTCGCAGATAATTTAATTTATACTGCCATTCAGGTGAAGAACCCTTCGAGATCGTTTCGTTATTTTTCAAGGAAAATGTCACAAAATGTGAAATATAACAGTTATAAATGGCAGAGATAAGTGTTAAAAACAGGAGTATAACAAATAGGAAATTACAATTTCTCTACCATGTTAAGCTAGTTTTAAATGTAATACAAATAATATTTAATCTAATACAAATAAATGATTGGTATATTGATTGAATTGATTGAAAACTTCTTTTTTTTCATTTTAGAAATTGTGTACACACTTTCTCAGTCGCAAATGTCTCCTTGTAACTAGTTTCTAAAGATTTGGGGATAATTATTGTGAATGTTTGTCCTTCAGTTCCGTGAAAACATATAACGGTACGTCAATATTTGATAACTACATCGCAGAATTTACGTGGCTCATGAACAGTTTGCGTGCAGCCGTTTGCGGGCCCCAATCACTCACTATAAAGCTCTTCATTAGGGTTAAAACTTTTTTCAACCCTTGAGATAACTGATATCTTTAATTGCATTAATTTGAGGAAACTACAAAAATCGTTATCAATGTGCATAAAAAAGTCACCAAAGTTAACGTCATTATTCTAAATATGATGAAATAAATTATTGCTTCTGACGACCGAAAATAGCGAAAACCAAAAACATTTTTTAAGTTCATTCAACTGCTATTGCAGCATTCATGAAGTATTTGTTTGGAATCTGGTTAATTTTTAATTCCTCAAAATACGAAATATTAGGAAGATTCCGTGTATTTGAGTAGTAGACAGTGTGCGCTCATTGACGTTACAAACAAAGATTCTAATCGAGATTTTGAGATCTTCTTGCTTTTTTAAGTATAATCCAGTAATTTCCCTTTTGGAAAAAGAACATTGAACATATAATACTGTAAAATATTCTATGTTCAATGTTATTTTCAATGTTCAATCTTGTTCTATGTTCAATGGTAATACACACGGCAGTGTCAGTATACTGGAAAATGCGTAAGTATTGTATAATTTTAGTCTTTAGGACTTCACATGTATAATATTTAACTAATCCCAGAGTAAAACAAGTAAAAAGAGTCTTCATATGTTCTAGTTAAAATAAAAACTCAAAAAATTCGAAGAAATCCACGTACTAAGTAGGTGAAGGCGTCTAGTATCGCGGAAAAATAAGAATATTCAGTCAGTATATCTTCGAATACACACGTACAGGATGGCCGAAAACACCCTTCAAGGGCAGCGCGTGTTATATTAAACAAAATGAAGACCACATAAGTGTAAGACGAATTGCCAAAAATCTTTTGGAATTTTATAATTTGGCAAATTTATTATCATTACTCCACATATACTGATGATCACCTTAAGCGATCGATGGAATATCGAAGCAGAAAGGAATGCAATTTCTCCCAATGTTGTGGGATATGACAGTTTAAACTCGCTTTTACTGATATTAATTTCAACAACTCTGTTGTCAAGTATTTGATGTTTTACCATTTAAATTCCAATTCAAGTACGGCGTGTACTACGACGCAAAATCATACCAAATTGTGATTTTCTAGTTTCTTCTTCTTCAGCAGTTCTCGCCAATTCCATCTCTTGCATTGATTCCGTGCAGCCTTAAGAGGCGATAAAGAGCGTCTCTTTTGGGGCAACGTATATTTCACTAACATGAAATCGAAACGTAAGCGTACGTATTCCTGGTGCAATTTGAGAAAGCGATATGATCATATGAAACAGTTGCAACTTGTATTGTGAAAATATAAAAAGAGGGCATTCTATATATTAAAATGTGCGACATTTATTAGTGCACAAAAGTTTTTGACAAGGGACGTATCTTCAACATATGATGAAAAGTAAATTCACTTCAGAATTAGTATAAAAATATGTTCAAAATTATTCAATCTAAAAGTGTTTCTTTGCTGTCATTATATCTTTCCACGAGTGTACACACGAACTCAGACGACGGACAAGGTTGCCTCCACACAGTGAAAATGAGGGTTGTCGGTTCACTGGGCCAGCTCAAGCGCCCACAGCTCACGGAAATGCAGAACGGGACTTTGCATGTAGACACTTCGACGGAAAGCAAAATTATTATCTCTTCGAACGACGCAGGGGTATTACTAGGGTACATGCCGAATAGGTTAACGGATCACAAACGGTTTTTAAATCATTCGTTTGCCCTAAAGACCAACATCAATTCAAAGCCACAAATCAATTGTGTTTAACTATTCCTTCCCGTGGGATGTTTTCACAGGCAGAAGATTGTAAACCATAATGGCAAACTCGCCGTCAGACGAGATTGACCAAGAAGTAGGGGATGATTAAACTGAAAATTCAAGGCAAGAACACTGCAGAAGCGGTGATTGCTGCGAAGGACCTTCTAACACGCGTGAACTTTCCTGGTGAGTCGAACGCGCCCACTTGCACCTGTTCGCGTCATCGCTCTGCCAGTCTCGCTGGAAATCCTCCGCTTCGCCAGGGCAATTGCTCTACGCTATCGCTCACATCGCTTGCGGGTGACACAGATTTGGAGCCCCCCCCCCGGAAAATGGATGAACTCGGCTTTGCAGGCAATAACCAGGTCTTATCCAAGGTGAAAATTATTGAAGACTTTTCATCAGAAATAACACATGAACGTTTCACAAAATGAAGATGGTTTCTGTAGGTGTCATTGGCGCTACTTCGGAAGCGAATTTTATCTGGAGGTTCCAGGCTTCTAATCGGGAGCTTCAATTAAAACACATAGAAATTGAAGGTTACTATTGAGTAACACGTAATTCAGCAAGCGCGGAATAATTTTAATCGCAGAACAGGGAAAGCCATGGAGAGGGTAATCGCCCCCAAGGCGACGTGTAAGTCGGTACCGAATCTCACCATCGAGCGAGCGAAGGACACCGACACTTGATGTTATAACACCGTCACTGCTTATCACCACAGCAGTTCATGTATCCGGAAACGAACAATCTCTCAGTCAATCGTCGGTCGTCTGGAAGGAGAATACTGCACGTTTGGTGGTGCACAATTCTTCATTCCAGAAAAGAAACACATCCACCTCGCCGGTGTAACAATCGCTTCCGTTGTGTGACGACAATAGTTGACGCGCCAGGAAATACTGAGTAATCAATCAACATTTCTTCCTGCTTTTTCAACATTTTGAAAAGTATGAAAATAATTAAAGTGCGGTAATAGTGAGGCATATTACTTCAGTACACATACTAGTTTGATGAGGCTGTAGTATGTAGTACAAATTTTGTATATTTTGTTATGAGAATATTTGTAAACAATGCCACTTTGGAGCGTTGTTAATTTCCTTCACGTGCAAGAAGTTTTAAAAGTTTTTTTTGCAAACGTTTTATTTTGTAAAGAAGATAAAAATATTAGAGCGTAGGCTTCTGCGGCCAGAGTCAGCATTTACTTGGCTGTCCGAGTGAATGTTCAATGGTGAGATTCGGCGCACACTTACACGACGCCTTGCGGGGGATTACCCTCTCTATGCCTTCCCCTTCGATTAAAATTACTCCGCACTTGAATTACGCCCTGAGGAAGGTCGTAGAATGGCGACCAAAACGTCGGCTCCTTTGCCATGAACGCGGCGTCACCCGGACAGCCAATTAAATAAGATGAAAATATGTTTACGTAGTACCTCACTAAAAGTTTTATTCCGAATCGCAAGCTATTTACCGTTATTAATGACACCCAACGATACGTTCTTGGATGAAACTGCGTCAGTATTTTCAAATGTTTCTCAAGCGGCGGATCGAGCACTGTAAGCAACTATCCTCCTATTACACAGCGTGGAGAAACGCGACACCTGAAGTGATGGGAGAAATGCGTGAAGGTCGAATTTCTTCCTCGTCCGGAGAGACGTTTTTCCCGAGTCAGCTTTTTCTGCGCACTTACTGTTGATGGCTGATTTATTTCATCGGCAGAAAACCCCCACCTATAGGTTCGTTACTAGATGGTAAGCATAATGTCCCTGCACCGTTTTCCTCGTAGATACGCAGTTGTGTCTGTTCACTTTCAGTTTGCCGAAGCAGGAAATGGAACTACTGTTGTTTACATCAAATGCTCGATTGATGCTCGATTCCATAAATGTCCTAGCAGCGAAGCAGCGAACGTAACTTAACAAATCAACTTTTACTGTAACTGCAAAAAAAGTATATTAAACATTGCACACGATGATATATTTTATCCACTTTGGTTAGGTAATGTGAAACATTATGGTATTCTAATCAGTTTCGTAATGAAGTACTTAACCGCTCTAGTGTGATGATGAACTTCATTACCACGCTAGTGCGGTAATGGCATACGAGTAGGATTATTCTGAGACGAGCACTATTCCATGGACTATTATTGAGAATAACAATAATTACTCAAATAATTTATTATGAAAATAACTTTGTTAACAATTTTACAAATAATAACAATAATCCTTAACTAATAAAGTGCTCTTCAGCATAGAAAAGTGAGTCCAAAGACTACTCGGTTTTTCCTTTTCTGACTTGCCGGAAAAAGTAAGCCATTAAAACTTTTTCTGATGTGCAATGAACGTTTTTGTTTTCACACCAATCCTTAAACATTAAGTAGTCACACTCATATTTCTTCTTTAATATGTATGGTAACAAAGAATCTATAGCAGCATTTGCTGCTATTTCTATTTCTGAGTCTGGACTGCATTCGCTCATGTCGAAATGTATACACCATGCGCGTTTCAATTGTTCACCTTGTTAAGAACAGCGCCGCCACTTAACGGGGAAAAATGTGAATACTAAATGAAAATTTTAATCTTAAATGTAACAATTTTTTACAAATTGGATAAAACGTACGATATTCGTGTCGTAACATCTGATTACAATACTCAATTGGTTTCCAAACTCGTCCTAACGGACTCGTTTGGCAATTTTCCAACCTCATATTGTAATCAGATGTATTACGACACTAATATCGTAAATAACTATTATCTTGTCGAGAAGGATATCTCACGAACGATAACCGTAGTTTAAAATAGCAGAAATAAATATTTTTATCGTTTAAATTACTACTTTTCGTGAAGCATAGAGATGCCACTGGAGGATAAGGTGGCTTTGCTAAGAGTCATTACGCATGTATGTGCATTGACACATCAGTTCTTTACGAGCTGAAGCCTACCACAAGCGTCCCGGCCATGAACTAAGGGGTACGTGTGGTTAGCACATGGCCATCCCCTACTCTCTTTTTCTGGTGTTCTCAACCAGAGAGGTGGGGTTTCTTATCGTCACACATCAACAGATACTGAGATATTGCAAGGGAAACGCAAAACTAATTTTTGCCCCGGGAATCGAACCTGGGGTTGCGCTGTGGAAAGCGAGCACGCTTACCAACGAGACATCGAGATCTTCGCCATTACGCATACTACGTACTTCTAAAATCTGTATCTCATTACTGGAGCGTTTGTCAGAAAAATACCTGAGTAACTTATTGATTAATACAATATCAAGAATACTCTAGGGAGTATACGTACGTGAAACGAATAAAACTGATCGACATCCCAACTGCACTAAGGCAATAAATTGGACTCAGACGTACAAACCTAAACATTTTAAACCTGACTGCGGAATTCAAATTGTCAATCCACTGACTACATTCAATCAATTCAATCCACTGAATAAAGTACACGATATCTTAATTATACAAATATTTATTAAAACCATTAACTGAATGAATGAATAAATTGAATGATTTTTTTAAAAAAATGTAGCTTTGCTTCTTTCAGGCTTGGAAGGTATATCCAGTAAACGTGGATGGATAATATTTAAGGGAAGAGAAATGAGAATAGTTCTAGAGAACAATTATTTGCTTGTCTATTCCCTTGGGGATTAATAAATTTGTTTCTGGATTGGCAAGAACTCTACTTGACTTGAAATGATAATGTCGACAGTGAGAAAGGTTCAAGAAATACCTAAAAATTCCCAGGTTTTGTCTCATATTTGGTTGTTAAATAACATTACAATGGAATAAAAATACAATAACGTACTTTGGTAATAGGTACATAACTTTTCATGCAATACACACGCATGAAAAGTGATTTAGCTTTAGATCTTCATTACAACTTTTTGGAAGATTCGTACAATATTTCTGATATTTTTACTTTGCTTTATTTTTGTCGTAACTGTTACTAATACAACCTGATAAATAAATCAGAATAAAAAAAGGCAAATTTTGTACTAAAATTCACTTGACGAACAAAAAATACCCTCTTCTGAATTGAATTTAAGATATTAATGACTATTTTACTCTAACCATAAAATAAGGAAGAGAACAATATATTACTGTTCATCACAATTAAATTATTTTTTTCTAATGATAATTATGTCTACCACTCAACATTCTCCTCTTGAGAACTGTCCTCCCATTATAAGTTTTAGATAAAGGCTGTTATTTACAAGTCATTTAATAATATTCTTTAGCACGGATGTTCCCACCTATATGAGTCCTTGAACATGTAAAACAACTCATGGAAAAGCTGTCGAAACAAAAAAGAATGTTCATTTTACGTAATGAAGGGAAATACAGGTCCTTCCTCAAGTGACCTTGAAAACTCAACTTTCCCATCTCACAGTAGTTCTTATGGTTGTTCACCTTCTGCATGAGCAGTCTTCGTTGCTTAATGCGATGTATTATTGTCATATCTTCCTCCTCATCCAGGAGCTCAAACGCCGAAGGGCGGGGCACAGAACGCTTTGAGCAAATGCTGAGATGGCCCCTTGTTTGCTCCTGAACAGTAAGGTAACTTCGCTCTCTCCACCCAGAGCATCATATTGACTCGTCATACACGATTGTAATTGTATATGGGACTCAATAAATATTATTATTATTATTATTATTATTATTGTTGTTATTATTATTATTATATCTATTTTTGTACCTTAACACGCTGACAGATTTAAAAGTTGACGGCACCAATACCAGAAAAGTCCTGAGTTGATATCAGGACCAGGATATCAGGATCAATTCTTTATATCCTGAGTTGATATCAGTTAATTAGCATTTCATTTTATCATGAATTAAATCCAACCCATAAGTAAATGTATTAAGAAATTTAACGCAGAATACTTCCGTTCTTATCGTAGAAGAATTTATCGCTGTTGGGAGAAATGTCTAATATCGTGTTTGTATTACTATATTTTCGCGCATTACAATCCTCGGATATAAATCATCAGCACTATTTGCCCAGTCGTAAAGGTCCAAAAGTGAAACGGACCGATGAGACCGTCTCGCAGATCACTTCACCAGCAATTAGGCTGCAGTAGCCACAGTGTGCGTGGCGGATGGGCGGGTGGCGTTGGCAGGCGCACGCGGGGGGGGGGGCAAGGCCACGTACCAAGGTCACCGCCGGTCAGTGCCCGCGCCCCCGCCTTCTCCCCTCCTCATCCAGGGGCTCAAACGCCCAAGACCAGGGCAGGGAACGCTCGAAGATGGGGCACAGCCATTCCGTTACTTGCAATTGCTCGGCTCGCGAACTCCACAGAAAATATTGCGAAGCCACCGTGTGCTGCTCTCACCGGCGGGGTTGGCTCTCATCGGCAAACTTATTTGAAGAAAAGCCTGATATTGTAACGCAGCATGTTAAAAGTTCAAAAACCGAGAAAACGTAATTATTTTTATTAAAATGGCGCGAAACTTTTGTTTATTGTCAAATATAAGACATAAAATTGTTGGGGAAACCTATATTAGGTATTAGCTACAGAAGCAGTCAATAATCAACACTTTCGAATTTATATCAAGCATTTATGTAATTTAAGGAACGATGTTTTCATAATTATAAATATGACAATATAACCCTTTTACCACACTTTAAATCTCTGATAGAAATCAACGTGTATAGCCACTGCTATATCTTTTTTAACGGTGAGTAAAATTCTGCTGTAATTGTTATCAACAACTGAGATCAACTTGTGATTAATTTGCATTGCACTAATTAAAATCAGCAATGCAATGTAACGATTATGTATTTGTAAGGTATATCTAAATATATTGTATTGGAATATATTGTAAATGAATTTGAGAATGACGTCGCTAGAAGCACAAGTGCTTGATGCGATCCAACATAAACATATTGTATATCGTTTCACACAAGAAGTGCAATTAATATTATTACAAATGCAAAGGATCAAACAGACCCGCATATTTAAAAGTAGAGTATTTATTCTGTTTGTATTGTTTGGGTTAATTGCTCTGAAGAAAGGTAAACTTTGAAATAATCTGATTTTTTTTCTGAGATCTCATTCCAGAATCCTACCAGGAAGATGTCAATGCATCTCGATCCCACTTTTCTATCTTTAATTCTAATTGGATGTTAACTATATATAGTTAGCTTACAAACTACCAAGAATACAGGATAAGTTTTCTGCAACCTTTCTATTTCTCACCAGGAATGTGTGGTGTGTTTCAAGGGCATTTGTAAATGAAGGAATCCGTTTGCGACATGAAATGTTTTGTCTCGGATTGAGAAACCTCTAGACATCCATTGTGACTCACAACTTGAGCAAACTGCAATGAACAATGGTTGAATCAAGGTAGTCAATGGACACTTTGATTCTTAGAGACTTCCTCGGAGCTTTTTATTATTATTATTATTATTATTATTATTATTATTATTATTATTATTATTATTATTATTATTATTATTGTTGTTGTTGTTGTTGAAGGGTGATGACGAGGTGTTCGTGGGATCTTGGAATCATCCCTGCATTACTAGGGAAACCAGAAAAAATCCTGTCAGGATGGCGGGCTCGGGGATCAAACCAGGACCTCCCGTTTGGGAATTCAGGGTACTGAGCCACTTCGCTCGGTAGATATAATTATAATGTATTGTATGGTATAAGTTACAAAACAATTGGAATTTATAAATAAAAATAAAATAACTGCGCAGATATGAATATAAGTAAATAAAGTTACTACTGACGGTCTGGCCCTACTTTGCTACTGGAAATAGGAATCATATTTTTAAAATAGCCAGCACTTTTTCAATATACTGAAATTTCTAAGTTGAAATTGATATTCTTATTCTTATCGTTCTGTACCTTTAGGCAGTACTTAATTTGTAACAAAATAAAAAAGAGTGTTCTGAATTAACTCTCTTCACTTGAAGATGCACGCTGGTGTTCAATTGGATAATCTCCATAATGATCCAATGGATACGAAAGTAGGTTTTTGTAGTTTTGTTGTCTGGATGTTAAAGCAATGTGACACACCAATACCAGCACAATTTGCCTAAAATAATATGTCAAAACGTTACGTATCTCAGCAAATCTTCTAGAAGCATAATCACGACTACTTGATATCAGTCACTACAGTCTTTACTTCCGCCGGTGTAGCGTGCTAACAGCAGCATGGTTTCAACAGAGCGCTTTAACTACCCAGGAAAACTAGATGTCCACACAGTAAATGGCATATGACGCAGCTTTCTCTTCAATAAGCGGGTGACTTCGCGTCCTTCTGCTCCACGCAACACTGGCTTGACGGATTTTGAAATTGAGGTTATGTCACCGCTCCACGCGGAAGACCAACCGGAAGAACGAGGTCCTGGCCGGGAGAACGACGAACCGAAGGAAGCCTGCGGCGGTCTGGGGAGAGAAAAAGCCGCTAGGGTCGCATGCGAGCTGCACTAATTGTTAATTGTTGCCTCGACGCTGCGACTGCACGCGTCCCGTGAATCCTTCTCTTGTTTGGAAACACTGTCGTTGCGGCGTTCACACGTTATGTAACACGCGGAGGAGTTTCTCTCTCCGTATCTCACTAATAAGAGCAAGCAGGCCACAAACTGGCTGTGTTTGTGGGAAGTAGCTGTTGATTTGTTAATTAAACAGCTCACCTTATTCATTTGAACTGTTCTGTACACAAAAATCCAGCTTGGAGTGAACATTTAAATTGTGAAAAGGAGGTCACATACAAACAGTTCATTAGTGTCGCATTAAACGAATAAAAATGTGATGAAAATCACTGTACATGAATAATGCAATGAGCAACAACCTTAAAATACGTAAATGTGTAAATAAGTACCAAATATTAACATTTTAAGCTTGAAGGCTTCAAACGAGAAAACGCACTGAACGGTTTGATTGAAGCACTGAATGCAAAGGTAGATACTCAAAACAATTCTAAGCGTAAAGTACGTGAATATTATACTTTGTATGTTAACAACCTGCATATTTAATTGAGCGTCGACATAGGTTGCAAAAAGAAAACAACAAATGAAAACCACTAACTTACAATCTCAGCGAGTTGATAAAACTTGGTACTTGTACATACCAATATTGTGAACTTCTGTCTGTCGATGATTTTATATTGTTTCTATTCGACTTAAAATATAAAGAATTTGGTGCTAGAAGTCCAGTTTATCACATACAAAATATATACTATAAACTATTACAAATTCGGTAAAAATTCACTTACGAGTATTCGATTTTGAAGCATCTATAATGCGTACACGTGAACATTTTGGAGAGGATTGTACGTACTTGACAGTAAAAACTGTGACAGATCAGCCATTAACTATCGGGAAATGTGTACTCTCTGATTTCAACTTCCCTTCACTACGTTAAAAATTTGTGACTCGGCAGTCGAAATGCATTTCCTGCTTGACTGCGGTTACGCGGTGATAGACATCGGGGTCGTATTCCCGCGGCAAATGATCCTGACCAACCTTGCAATACAGTGGACAAGGCAACTATTGTTAGAGGAATTCTTGACGCGCATTAGGGAAAGTTTCGATATGTCAACTCTGATCGATTTCTTTCTGATTTGAGGACTGAGTTTATGAAAGGGTTTTCTTTTTGAGGGAAGAGACAATTCCGAATATTTTCGGTTGATGACTTTCGAAACCTGTGACTTAATTTTAGAAGATAATATATTAAGTAATTCTATCATGAACTCCAGTATCATACATTGTGATCGTACAAGCGTAATTGAGTAATATCTAAACGCATCAATTCGGAAAGTAAGGAAGTTTTACCGAAACGTCAATAAAAAGCGGTCAACACATGAGAACTATTTGTGTTTGTTGTGAGAACTGTAAAAATTAGGTGACAAATATATTAACTATTCATCCAGAAAGATAAATTCACCCGCAAGCATGAAATGGTACACAACTGCAATGAACACAACATAATTTAAAAATATTTAGAGAGAACTGTAAATTACAAAGTTAAAAATGTAAGTCATCAAAATATACTTTATTTTAGAGAAGTGAAAAATATTTCTTTCTCATTTCTTAAACTCTCGGAATCAAAAGTTATAAACTTATGCTGAAATAAGATCTTTGCACTACCAGTCAAATATTTCCGGATGGGACATAGACAGGAGCCAAGACCGGAATTTTGAAATTGTGCTCAAGGCACTTCTTATAAGTTGCGTGCTAAGTAGGAATTCATGGAAATTAAATTATTTCAAGTATATACTCTTAGAATCATTCACAATATTCAAGATGACATTTATGTTGAGTCATAACGTGCCAGTATTTTGTTTACATTGCAGATATCAGCATCTATTTTGACGTACGATAAACGTTCTGCAAAGGCCTACTTTTCGACCAATTAACATTAAAGTTGTGGTTTCATGCATGATTGGTACGTCATCTCTTTGGGTGACCATTCTTTGAATTCAAATCTACTCTTTCGTTTAAACAAGCAATTTCTAGAAGTAATTTGATTATTTTTGTTACTATTGCTTAACTTTCTAATTAGTGTAAGGAATTAGTTTTATAACTGTGAGTATATATTAATAATTTTTCTTACTTAAATACACCTTTTTCTTGCCTACAGAATAATTCAATCCCACTTAAGTTGCAAATATTAATTTTATCTCGTAAACATTTTGATTCTGTGCAATAACTATCTCGTTTTGTTTTCGAGTCTTGAACAATCATCTTCATATCTCAGATTGCGGATCTGTAACGGGAGAATGAGGAGGAGCTCTTTGGCGAAAGTGCTGACGCGGGAGCTCTGGGAGTAGCCAAGGGCACTTGCCTGGATTTGTATCAAATTCCGACCGTGGAATGCAAACAAGGGTCTTTGTGCAACGTAGCTCACTCGCTCAGCAAGAAACAAACATTGCAGCTATTACCTCATGCAACAGGTGACGTACTGGCAGACCCGCGGAAAGCGACTCTTGGCAGATGTGAAGTTAACTTGGCTCTTCAACATGTCGAGGTTGCATGCTACGATTTTACCCAAACTTAAATTTTCAATGTTATAAGTTAACTATATACGTTTAAGTACTTCTTTTCTATCCGTTATAAGTGCATAAGCCTCTCTATTCCCCCCTCAACCAAAGCGAGGCAGTGAAGATATATCGAAAAAAATAATTTTCCTTTACGTTGGCGATCAGAAACCTAAGCGCTGCCTTGTTTAGTTAGTCCAACTGCAATCTCCAAAACTAATTATGTGTGACAGGAATTCTCATCTTCCGCTCAGAATGGACTTATCATTTCTCTAACCCGACATGTTAATGGCCAGCATCATTCAGTTTTCCCGAATCACCAACTATTTCACTTTGTCGGCGTTCCTACGTGTCGGTATTTGTGATAAGGGAATCGAGATTTATATACATTTTGTCGGGAAATCCCCTACAGTAATGATTAGGTGACAATCTATGATCATCTAGACCCTTTAACACAATAGAGCCACAGTGAGATAACTGCACAAGAAACTGCATTCTAAAAAAAATTAAGTTAGCAATTGTTTTAAAGGCTGCAACTTTGCTATTGTTTTAAAAGTAATGTGCACAAAATTCATTAATACACGAACAAAATTGTAGATTACGCACAAGAAGAAAATAAATTAACTCTGAGACCGAAACGCTGAGTCTGGACACTCTCTTAGTCAGCCATCCAGACTTAACAGAAAACCATAATTTTCAAAAGTAGTCCTTGTCCACAAAATTATTCTACGTGGCAGTGAAAACCTCATCAAAATAGACTGAGCTGTTCTTGAGATAACCCCGGCAAACAGAGGAAACAAATTGTAAAAACAATTAAATTGGTTTTTATATCTTCTAAATACGTTATGAAATCATCAAAAGGGTAATTTTGAAATCATAGACAGACACTTCCATTTTTACGTAGATTATTATCAAATAATGCACATTTGATGTGAAGTTGCGTATAACCAAAATAGCAGCGAGAGGATAAGACAAATTGCATGCTCTTTGTATGAAAAATATTAGACGTGTACACTCTGTGACCAAGAAATTGCTGGAATAGGTGTCACTAAGACTTCCGATGACATAAATACTCACTTTGCGATCGTCTGTTAAAACATGAAAGTCTACAGATCACTACGCGTTTTGAGCAAATTCCTTCACTGTTGGTTATTACACTGTTCCTATAGTGTCGACTATGAATTCAGCTTAAGGCTTCAGTACGAGACGCGGAGGTTAGAACAATGCATGGTGCTCTAATTTTTTATTAAGTGATAAGGTCTAGCCACTAAACTTTGCGGTGCCTGAAAGTGTTGGGAAGAGTGTGTCTCACGTATCTGTCATGTACGTGCTTCAGAAATAGGAGAGATACCGTGAAGAAAGATCCCAAGATCGCCGGTTTTCCCAGATCCAAGTAAGAGCGGAGAACCTGTTTGTTATGAAAGGTATGGTAACATTTTGGGGGACTAAGCAGAAACTTATCCAATCAGCATTTGTACAGATGATATAACAGTCATTGCTGCTTATTAAGAACTCTGGCAACATAAATTCAGAAAATTAACTTATTCAGTTGGAGGAAAACTCAGAAGCGATTGTAATTAGCACGACCTAAAAGTGTCGAAACAACTCGAAAACACTTAGCCAAATGAAATTAAACGTTTATCCACACATTTCTTACAGTGCCCATTGAGTTTACACGACATCTACTTGTTAAGAATGCTTAAATCAGGCTGGCATTCGGATATCTACGCTCTCTGCGACATTTTCGAGTGAATACACCACCAACAGAAAGACTTCTTTCGTTATTTCTGAATGTTGAAAATAATGGAAAGATGAATTTCGAGGGATGTCATATTAAAACACCTATTTAGCAACAAAAATTGGTTAAAATAATCAGTCATATTTAATACTCTGATATATTTAAATGATTTCTGGTAAAAAAATGAAAATTAAAAAAAAATTAAGTTAGTATGATAATGTTATTCACCTCAAATACTCGGGAAATGTTTTTTTCTAGTTCTTTGTTATGAGAAAGTGATCCGAAAAGAAAAAAGTCAAAGAGAAATGTTTTTTGTTATTCCGATAGAGATGAATATAAAGTAAACAAACTATACCTAATAATTGAGTTGCAAGTATTAGAAAGTATTTTCGGTAACCTTTCGCTCTCTTAGATTTTCGTGAATCCATTTCTACATTTCAATTGCTCATTTTCAAATAGTCAATTCGTATGCAATATGTCTAGAAAAGGTTAAGTAACACTCATAATGCATATTTATTTTGATTACTGTAATTCTAACTTTCAATTCTATTTGATTAAATTGGTGGTTTTTACATAAGAATTCTTTTAGGGCTTTTATCCAGCCATGAACCTTCATGACCCGATGGGTGACGTATTCGACAATACACTAGACACCAACACGCTTGCGGGTTCCTCTTATCCGCGGTCAGCAAAACGCGAAGCCCTCCGCGACAACACATTCTAGGGAGACATGGGACACACAACCATTCCCAAGGCGAGACTCGAACCCGCGATCCTTAGGACCAAAGCGCTGAGTCAGTACACGCTCTCAACCACCTCGACCTAGGTCGGCATAAATAAGAATATTAAGAGAATTAAAGCATACATTTACAAAACATGTACTGAACGCCCACTTTCAAACTGCTCACAAATACAGAATAGTAACACAATTAATCTCAGTTGATCTCAAAATGCGTGCATTAACCTACTAAGAAACGCACCCGGGAGGGGAAAGAATGTCGTTCTGGGCAACTGCGGTGGCCGGGAGCGGGAACAAGTGCGGTGCGGAGCCGGGACGTCTTGTGGCGACATCGGCGCGGCGCTGCGGCCGAGGCCGGCGCCCGCTCGCCTTGGCCCCCTGGGAACCACCGCCACCTGCTCGGCGACTTATCCCTCGAGTCCCGAGGATCGTTGCCGGGCGGGGCGGACCGGTGGCGGGGACGGGCACAAAAACTTGCATACACAACATCGGCCAGCTCTCGCATTCTCAGCAACGCCTACAAGCTGCACGTCAGCGTCTGAGTAATGCTGCAATAAAGTCGATTTTTATTTCGTAAGAGTTTTGCTAATAGATTGCTGTATGAAATGCAGCCATTAACATACTGAAGATCCTAGATTTTCAAACAGATATTCATAGTTTCCCTGAGAATTTGCAATGTTGATTTTCAATTGGTTGTGTAACCAGCAGAAAAAATTGTTTATTCAACTTTGTTTTTCTTCTTTCCACAAACAAACCTTTCAAATTCATGACTTCACAACTTTTTCCACCCACAGCCTTCGCCATCACTTTTTGAATACTTTTTCAAACAACGTGACACCTTTTTGTTTCTCTTCTTCAAAGAGTACAGGTCGTTGACTTTTCGCAATTCGTATTAGCCGATTCATGTAAAGTTATAAAGAGTTCCCAATATTTTCTTAATTAAAAAATGAAACTACAAAAGACTAAAAAGTGGAGCTAACAGCCAATGAGTGTATGTTTATATATATTTTAATTGGCTTGCAAATTAATCTACCACACTTTTTTATGGATGAATGTGAATTCATTATCCATAAGTAAGGTTTTCAAGAAAATTATGAAGGATGAGAAGGAAAATACTGGAATCAGTAACCAAGTCGTAAAAGATCAAAACATGTAGAAAATATGTAGTCATTTACTTGTTTAACGATAATCTCTGGAAGTAATAACAAGCTTCAAAGCGTTGGCGCATTTCTTTTTACAATTTATCTCTTCTTGTTCCACAATGCAGTCTTTCAAGGGTTTTAATAATACATTAGATTAGTAAATGACATTTTTGGATTGGCCATCCAATATTGCCAATCCAAAGAATCATAAGGTATGAGCTGTTTGTACTCTAACTCAATTGTTGATTCAATTTAATTGTTAATTTAGAAGAGGAAGGTTATATTAAGGAGCTGAGGGTGTTATGTAGATTACTGGAATTCGAATTTATCTTCGGGAAATCTTGATTTTATGCCTGCATTTTCCCCGAGTTAAAAATGACGGTACTTGGGGAGGTATGTATATTGCTGTAAAAACTGTTTGTTAATTTGGCTACGATTTTTTCTAGTTTAGGTATTTTTAATTCTCGATGAATTATTTAATTGGTAATAAACTCAGGTCCATTTAGAGTAGTACTTTTAGAAATATATTTTAGATTAATTTTCTTGATATTGCAACGAGCTGCGCCTCCTGCGATCGGGCATTCGTATCTTCAGGTTCGAAAGTAACACATACGCAACGCCGATTGAACCAAAGGGGCGCGAATAGCGGGCGGGACGGGTAGAAAGGGCAAGACGGACCGAACTGGTGCAGCAGTGGAGAGAAGGTAGGAGAGCCGTGCGGATCGGGCTAGACGGGCCAGGCGGTCTTGGACGAGGACAACCAGGATGGGCGGGACGGTAGAAGCGCACAGACCGAGCGTGACGGGCAGGGGGACTTAAGAGTGCTGACAGTATTGTTTAAGAGGCGATTGTGATAAATAAATATCCGGCAAACACCCAGTAAACAGTTTAAATAATTTGAGGTTAAAAATTAAAAATATTCCAACTTTGCCAAAATACCAACCACCCTATTATTATTATTATTATTATTATTATTATTATTATTTGTGTATTATTATTATTTTTATTATTTGTGTATTATCATTTATGACTACGCCACACGATATCTTCCGAGGACCGGGAGATATTAGCGTGTGTAACTATTCACCTTTTCATCTGTATCCCTCGGTAAGACAAGAATGTTATGCCTTGAAGTGTGAATTATGAGATGATAGGATGGTGATGAGGGGTGAAGGGACAATTACAAATACGACCATGTCTAAGCAGGAGTCGAACTACAGCCACCTTTGCCACAACCG
>BOPP01000005.1:6797698-6840036 GCA_017312745.1 Gryllus bimaculatus | reverse complement strand
CCACACTCTTGAGGCTAAAATGGACTCTCTTGAAAGTTTCAACTCAATAAACTTGCTCTGATAGAAGTTAATTCCTTGTAGACTTTTATCTGAACTATTAGTCAGCTTTGGATATTTTATGCGGTTCTGCATTTTTATTTTCACATTTGAATAAGTATTGAATAGGGTAAATACACACAAATTATGGAATGCAAGATAGAAATAAGAGATTTTCTAAGAGTGTTACTATAGAGTACTTTGAATTAATCCATGCCCGAATGGAATCACTTTTAATGTAATGCATTTGAATGTCGCTTTTAAATGAAAACGACCTTTATGAAATTACATTATTACTTCAATAAAATATAATATCCAAAGGTTGTTTTCTTCATGTCATCGAAGCAAGGTTTTCAGCGCATTCTTGTGTCCTTGATGAGTGATGCTCTCTTTACCGAATGGTGCGGTACTGGAGGCCAAGGGACACTTTTGTACGCGCAATACGTGCAGGTGTTAGAAAACAACACCATAATACTTTAAAATGTATTGTTATTCCATCAGTTACATGGCATACGTTTCTTATACATAAACCAAAGTATCAAGTACTTAAAATTTTTAAAATAAAAGTATTTACTAATAAAATTAATTATAAATAAACTGGCTATGGTTTTGCAGACCGACCATAATCGTTTATTACATTTACATTTATACTAAATGGACAGCTAAGTTCAATGGAATTGACATTTTATTTTGCACTATAAAGGTTTATTGAGGACATCTTCATAGTTGAGACACAAAGAATGCCTTAACAATACTTAAATGACGAAATAATAAGTAAAAAAAATTACACATGTTAATTTTAAGTAGCAACTGTTTAATCTATATTGTATTTTCTAACTGCATTTTATTTGAGTGAAAGCGCGGGCAACAGAATATACCTTTATATAGCCACGTGATTGCAAGAAAAACTGGAAAGAAAACATAAATCATTAAATTTTAAATGATCTTGAAAAAAAAATTAATAATTTTGTGTATAGATCTCTATGGAAAACATAATACGGAGTTTTGCACAGCGAAACATTTCAGCATTAAATACTACCATTGACTCTCCTGCGCATTTGGCGCAGTTCGAGTTTTCCAATTCACTTTTGTGCGTTCTTCGCTTGCGCGAGAGATCGATATTTGCAGTCGATTCTGTTACGCTATGCGCGTGAAAAAAACTCTTAATACAACGACCAAATAGATCGTCGGAGCGATAAGATCTAGAATTTTAAAATTGTTCACAGTTAATAGAAAATGAAATATAATCAAATTAACTTACAAGACAACGCTTCTGAGACTCGTTTAAGAGTCTGACCCTTATGAATTCCTAAGAAATGTTCATTAATTCATTTCCTGGCGCGATCCAAAAGCCTTTTCTCTGCGGCGTGCACCTCGGAAGCATTCCAACGGCACCGGAGAGCAGGAACTTCGGGCGGTTGGCTGGCGGCGATGGTACCTGCTTGTGACGCTCCCACGGGTTTGCGCTGTCCAGTGAAAGTGTTGAGCCCTAATTGCCCACCTCTCAGTAAACTGCCGGAAAAGGTTTAAAGTTACCTGACCTCATTTGTCGTTTCCCACTGGACAGGAAAGGAAAGCGGTAAATTTTTTTGTGGAGTAGTACCCTGCGTAAAAGGCGCCACAGCACCGTGCGCGCATCTTTCCTTCCTCTCCTATCCTTTCCTTTACACACCCTCACATTTCCGTAGAATTCAGTGAGAATCTTAGAGCTTGTCCGACCGTGGAAGTAACCCGCTGGGCGCGGGAGGGGGGAATAATCTGCCGCTGTTGTAAAATGCGGTGCAGAGCTCACCCCCCGGAAGGAAGGAAAAATAGTCACCCTCCCGGGGAAAAAATATTCCACTAACACTAGTGGGGCTCTCGGTAATCTGGATGGTCTTAGCGTATTTGAATGTTTTACCTACGTTTGCTGGGGTTCAATCTGGTTCAAGGTAGGATTTAAGGGCAAAAAAAAATCCTTCATACACCTTCCTTCGGAGGAGAAGTAAAGCCCGGCTTGTCCCATGTAGTTAGATTTGCTCATGTAAAGACGACTCAAGACCTATAAAAGCCTCGAGCCTAAATTCAAATCCCCCACACTGCCTCTCTCGTCAAAACGAGTAAAACTTTACCTAATTCTTACCGCCCTACGCCATCCATGACAGGAGCGACAATCTGTGTTTGTTGGTACAGAAAGAGACTCGGGTACTGGTCCGAGTCGCGCCAATTTAAACACAGGCATCTAAAGTAAAGACCATGGTACTTGAGTGTACCTTGATACATTTTAATGCATCAAACAGTTCTATCCATAACGTATTCAACCGTAAACAGATACATTGGTTGAATTCTCTCGAACTGCCTTTCAACAAACCATTTTTTTCTTCATCTAATCAAATCCCTGGCCTTTTGGTAGAGATTTGTATGATCTAACAACTGTTTGAATTCATTTTGGTTTGTTCCGTCACTTTCGAAATATTTCGCAAAAGTTTATGGGCGGTGAAAAATTAAATTTTGTTTCTAGTGTTCACACCACTTTTTTGCATCTACAATTGAATTAATTCATTTTTCCAAAAAACTTTCAATTCCAATGTGAATTAATTAGTGAGATTGGTAGGAAAAGAAGAATGGCTTGCATTTGTTTTAAAAACACAACTAAATCTACTGTTACATAAACATTAATAACGAATAATAATGAAATAAGTTATCTATTAAAAAGTGTCTAACAGTCGAAAGGGAATGTAACTAAGTTCTCACGCGATTTTTTTACATCCGGTTTGTCATATTGTCGGCATAACCATGGATTTCACTGATTACGCCGGGCGTCCCTGAACAACGAGAGTCATTGTGTCCCCGTTCTGACACGAAACATGCAGGGATTTCATCGTCGGCCGTACGTTCTGTGCATTGAAATCTAGTTTGCGACGATCATATCAATTCAGCAGCGTTGCAACATTGAAAGGGAAAACATAGTGTAATTGTTATTTCAATGTTGTTAACAATTAAGCGTATATTTACCCCACCAAGAAAACGATAATTTATACGTACATTAGTACAGCAAAAAAGTAAGGATTGCATCCTATATAATTCATACTTCAGAATTGTCAAGAATTTTACAAATTCAATCTCAAGCTTTACTATGTTGTTAATCATTCATAGTTTTCTCTGTTTTATTGTAGATCCGCAGATGTGTCTATTATCCTCTTATTATTTGTGTGTCTATGTCCAACATCTCACATAACCGGGGTTTCTCTTTGTGGCGTTTCAATCCTTCTTCACGTTCGTCAATAAATGAAACTGATTTATCTGAACAATAAAATTGCTCACCAAAAATTAGGAGAAAACTTTTATCGATGTGTTAATTAAAAAAAGGTAGACCCAATTTTAACACGGTTCCTTTGACGCACTATTTCAAGCAGTTTTTAGCAAGCGCCAAGAACGGCTTTCTGAGAAGGCGAAGTTGGCTTCTGCATTGCCAAAGTTTGCTAACCGAATCGTTTGTTCAAAAAGAACCGTGTAAATTGGGAGACTCTTTTTTGGCGCGTCTCGACTGAAGTTAAGCTCATTGAGGACAATAGAACCAAATAATTCAAAGATTTGTGCGAAGTTTGTGTTGATAGCGTTTTAAATGCGTGGCGCTTAAACATTACTTGTCATTACTAATTTGTCCTGTGAACCTTTTTTGATGTTGCATTTTGACTAAGGGAAAGCCCCTCGAGTGTCCGATTATCTCAATTCTTCTGAATAATTTGCGCTTTACATGCCTGTTTGCTATTGTGTTAGTATTCATATTAGTATTACTCCTCATCAAAAAGCCGAGTAAAACAGATGGGGCTCCCCCCGGCAGTATTGCCAGAATTCCATTTATCCCCCTCACACCCCTACCTTTTCCACTATCCAACGCCCGTTGCCTCCAAATTTGAAATCCCGATTTCTGTTGCAATTTCAGGGACCGTTCGGTGTGTTCTCGCTGAGGGACATGCTGAGATATATTGCTCTGAAAATCCAGCAAAGGAATCAGGGAGGAAAGGAGAAAGCTTTTGTTGACTAGAAACGTTAATTCTTCTGTGGGCTGTACCGGTAATTAGTAATAAAAAAACATACGTAAGTACCAATTTCTTTGCCTTGAAGACTAAAAAACAATTTGAGGCAAAGTTGAATCATCATGTTCCAGACGATTGAGGGGCACACTACTCTGTAATAATAGTCCTTCCAGAAGTATGCTTGGAGTATTACGTTGTATTCCAGAGTTGCAAAACCATATGCTCGCCAAATTGCCGTTTTGGCCAAAGTTTGGATGCCAAGCCTGAAATGAAACAACCGGAGTATTATATAAGAGACACCGTGATAAAGCCAATTATCTAAAAACTTGGTTAATGAGTGTGGGCAGTTCTCATCATCTACGAGATTATCACAACGATATTTCTTATTATAGATATCTCGTGACAGAAATGATTGGTTTTAGGTGGAATGCTTTCCATGTAAATGCGCCGCAGGAACTGCGGGTGAAAACAGCGAAAATGCGAGAAGGGACGTTATTTCCGGAAGGACGCGCATGCCCGATTTCACATCTCCACAGGAAGTGGCCGGGGACCGGAAGCGTCCGCCACAGCCTGGAAACATCGCACCGGGAGACGGAAACAGAGGTGTGGTCCTTGGTGGCGGATAAAATATCCAGATAGTTTATAATATAATATTATGGAAACGAATCTCTTTAAGCGGAAACTGGCCGTCAGACGAACTAGCCAGTGTGTTGATGATACCTCAAAGAATCCTATCCATGTTTTTCAGTTTTCCGTATTATTAGAGTCGTATTGTACATACTTGTCGGTGAAATTTATGAGATTCCTACGCTGAGTAACTTTCCATCGGAGGAATTTCTTACGACGAATGATTAAATAGTGCCAGAAATAATTGTGGTTTTACTAGTAAATTTTATGTGTAAATACTGCGCAGTTCTAAGAAAAAATATAAATACTACACGTTTCTACTTCCCAATGGCTTCTAAAATAAACATATTTTAAACTTAAATTTTAATCATATCAGCCTGTATTGCCAGTAGTTATGTATTATTAAATATTGCTTCTCTCACAACAACTGTTCCCCACTTCCGACCTCTTATTGCTTGATTCTCAAATTGCTGATTTTTTCTTCCATTTCATTCATATATTTGCCAAACGATGTATTTTACACATATGCGATCAGTCGAAGAAAACTATGTGAAAGCTTTGCCCGGAAGGGAAAGGCCGCTTGTGAATAAACTTTTTCGAGTGCCTTGCGGCCCGGACTGCGCGTCTGGCTGGCGACCACCTTCCACGCGTGACCTCGCGTACTGGCCGCCCCCGGCCCCCGCCCCCACCTCCACCCGCCCCGCCCCCGCGAAGGACAAGCCAACGCGAACGTCGACTCTCTCACGAAAATTGCGAAAATCCCTGCAGACGTGCCCCCCGGCCGAGGCTGGAGCGGCAAAGCAAATTTACAGCCGGTGATAGGAATCTCGCGTGCTCTCGCCGGTTCTCATTCCTCGCACGTAGTAAAAAATATTTGTGTGCCGCCTCGTCACCACACTCCCTCTTGAACGCAGGGTGTCGGAGAATTTTCCGGACGAGTGCACTACACCACTCATCCTACGTGGGCAGATCGGTACCGCGTTCGAAACCAAACTCGATGAAACTTTCCGTGAATGTCGATAGGGCTTCGCGGCCAGTCATGTGTATGATTTGGCTGCCGAGGTGACGAACTATCGTGTCCCGGACTATGTTAATTCCCCGGACGTTTCGATATCTTGTCGTGGTCTTTCTCAGGAAAGCTGTGATGAATGGATCTCATAGCATACCAGTTCTGATGGAAGACAGCCAAGAATCATTACACTTGATGAACTTTCCTCTGCGATATTCATCGTCCACTTCCATTAGCATTTGGGCAAGACGTGTGAGAGGAATCTTGGTTATTGCGAGTTGGAAGCAGTTGCATTTCTTCCGCTTACTCTTCATACATTTCCATGTATATATTTCCTCCTTACGGAAATATTGTTTATTTGTTTCCAATGTTTTCTTCGCATTACAAATATTCCACGAAATCTTTGAAAATGGCAAACTAGTGGTGGCTACAGAAGTGGGCACAGGACTTCTCGTAGTGAAGTTGTTTTCATTTCCTTGCGTGTGGACTGGGTTATACCGCGTCATTGCCGTTTTCCTTTCTGCCAGCTGCCATCTATCGCCATATAAAGTATATGTTTTTTGAAATCTTTCGGTTTCCTAATAGTAGAACCGAAAATTATTACTATAATATTATGAAAAAGAGCCAAAAAATTGCTTCTTAAATAGCAATTTTAATTGAAACATTTGAAAGCCGTTTGTAAGAAAGGTGACTGTTAATGCAAAATATGAAGCTCTTTTCACAGAAAGTGTTGCGTTTTCGAAAAATCTTCATTTAAAAGTCATTATGAAGAAACATTTCACTCATTAATTGCGATAGTGTTTACAAATTGCTGAAAATATGCATAATTATCTACATATGTTTCAAATGACTTATCTACCTTGATCACATTTGGGCCAAAATTCGAAATTCCGATGAATATTTCAAAGAAATGGAATTTGGTTATTTTAGGAAAATCCACAATCTCCATTCTTTACGAGTTCGGATCTGTTGATCAAAAAATTCCGTTTTATGCAGAACGACGTTAGTACATCCTCTTTTGCTTAATAAAATCCTCATTGTGTTCTCTTGCTCGCTTCGAATACACTTCCGGATACACGGTTGTCTCCTTCAACACTGTGCGTCCTTAGAACAGAAGATTTCGATGTGGCGTTTAAAGAAATTAACCTATTCAATTATTGTATCGATAATATCTATTTATTAACATATGCCGCTACTGAAGTAAAGTTTAGTAATAATCAACTGATTTATTAGAGCAATAATTTCATAAATAAAACACAATCAGAGAGTTTGTTTTCAAATTTAAAATATTTGTTTTTGTTTCAGAATCGATCGTCTGACAAACCTTGAGGAGCCAAAATGTTTCGTGGGGAAAGAATTGAAATGCTGTAAGTAACGCCTAATCATAAATAATTTAAAGTATAGTTGTATTTTATTCTAGTTGTTATTTTTAAATCAACTAGCTGTTTTCAGAGGAATACGGAGCACTTTATGAACCAATGGCAGAATATTATGAGGAATACCATCGAGTAATTAAAGTAAAACTAACAGAACCTAGTAAAATTCTTTTGGATCTGCTGGGCGGCGAATCATGGTTCTTCAATTTTTTCTTCTGTTGTAAAAAATTTCATTCATGCTACCCTAATTTTTCTTTGGTTTATTTATTTAGTTATTATCAATCCTATCTTCGATCTATAGGTTCCCATTTTAAAGCTAGGAGTTAAAATTGTTGAATCTCTGACATCGGCTTGTTGGAGAAGAATTTCGCCCTTATCTGAACCATGCACATTATATTTTTTTCTTGTTAGACCCACGTCCAGTCTTCAAAGCGATAGGTAAAGACTTGAATTGATTTTCATAAACTTCCTGGCCTTAATGTGATGAACAGGAGAAAAATCTCCTACTGCTCTCCATGGCTGTTTGTTATGATCCGTCATTCGACCTGTTGTTGATCGAGTTAACTTACGCGGAACTACATCACGAGCAAGCCAGCCGCTTAGAATTCTCTTCAGACAGCGACTTGAATTCACCTTAGCTATCGATCGAAAATTTCTGCAACCGTCGGAGTCAAACTCAGAATCTCCCTGACAGAGGCTTCGCAGTTACATCAGTCGATGCTCTTGGCCACTTTAACCAGTTTATTAAAATTCCGAATGAGTGTTTATTTGATCTTCCTTGAACTACGATAAATAAGGAAATGTCATGACAGAAATTCTTCTTCGGTTCTCCGTTCGGACTGGCGTATTATTCATAGAACTGATGCTTTCACAGTACTGCGCGTGAGGAGACGATGTTGTGAAGCGGCTGCGGGCCCGCTGGCCCTGAACGAGAAAGTGCATCGTGCCGCGTACGGCAACGCTCCGTGCGCGTGATCCTTCGCCGGAGAAGCTCACGCGGTGCGTCGGGTGGCGCCCCATTTTGGCCTCGCAGCCAAAACAGGCTCAACAGCTGAAGACACGTTCGCACAACGCGCATCGCTGCAACCTTCCGCCGCGAAGGCTAAATGATCGGAAGCTCTACGCGAGTTACATTCAAGATTTACTAGTTACTGCGCTGTCAACCCCCGTAATGCTCTTATTTGTCTGGAGTTGTAATTGACGTTTTGGCAATCAGAAAAGCATCACGAATGTTGCATCGATTCTGACTGTAATTCTCAATCCATGGATGGATGCCGATACTGGCATTCGGAGTGTAATCTTCACCTCCACATCGCAAATGATGTCTCCTGAAAAACTGTTTCTTCTACCTACCAATCTTGTCTGTCGAACGTACAGTTTCAGCTTTGACAAACACTCGTGAGACTCTTTATTTGCAATTCTGGCTAGTGATAACAGGAATTAATTTCCATCCTTTCTTCATTGTGTTATTAAAGATTTAAGATTTTATTTGATAAAATAGTACACGATAAGAATTGTTACTCTACATTTCTTCGAGTTTTACTTCTGCAGTTTAATGAAAAGGGTATAGGTTATTGCTCTCTTTCTCTTTGAAGAAAACTTGTTTTGACATTATTGTCGTAACAGCCACTATTTCGAGGGTGAATTTCTTAAAAACAATCACTCATGAACATACGAACAGAGACGCTAAGTACTTCCGGCTTAAAATATCTGACGCATGCGAACTTTTAACCGAAGGGAGAGCCAGTACTTGCACCTTATCAGCCTGTCCGCAACCTTGAGCGGTAGCTGTAAGCACTGGGTGGGAACGGATTTGCTCACGATCCATGGTGTAATTACACTAGTGACGCCTATTAACACAACCTTCCTCACGTTACTCGTAACTTTTTGCCACCTTTTAGACATTTTATAGCAGTTGAACGACAAATTGAAATCTATGAACGCTAATTAAGATTCTATTGGCAGTGACGGTGTGTACGGGAGATAAAATAATGTCAAATTGTCTTTTTTTGCCTATTTATGATCTCAGGTTTGAAGTAACCAGTTCAATCCTATACCTTTTCTCTAAAAGAAACGTAGAAAATCTCCAACATCAAAAAGTAGTCTAACTTACAGTTAGTCGTAAAAAGTGAGTTGGACATTTACGAATCTGCTGTCTTGGGCCTGTGAAAACTTTGCAGGAAGATTTGACCCATAAAAATAGATAAAACAATCTTCACAACCAACATACGCTTACCCCTATATTTCAGAAACACTAGTTTCACCAAAACAACAAACAAATACTCTTGGTACTGCATGAAAACAAGCGAAACACTACTCTGAAGTGGGCGCGAAGAAGTCTTTGGACCCTCTTACTAGTCTCGGGAGGCTTTCCGCAGAATATTTATTCGTCGGTACCTCGTTTACAATAAAACTCGGTTACGTTAGCCAGCTTTAAAACCGAAATGCAAAAATAAAACTACCGAATGAAAATATTTGGTTGCGACAACATCCTCCCCCTCCTCATTACCCGTGGGTCTGCACGTATCTTGTGTAGCCTTTCGATGTCTTGCGATGTTTCTTGCCTCATCGTACAAATAACTGTTCCTAATCGCCTCTTGAAATATTATTGAGTAGCTTTCATAACTTGAGTCCTCTTTGCATGTCTTGACCATTTCATCTCCCGTTTTCGACTATGGCATTATCGTCTCTGACAATTATAGTAGCTTCATTAATTGAGTCCTCTTATGTCTGACCATTCATCTCCGGTTCGACTATCGGCCATGCGACAGGGGCGTAAAGTTTTTCAGAGTTCTTTCCTTCTTCTGCTGTGAGCACATAGTCTCATTTACACCAGTTTCGGGGACACGAATCATTTTGTAAAATGGCTGTTTTGTTTTCATTCAGGAGTCGAAGTTCTTGCTTTTGTTCAGTCCACGGAGTCTAATACTGCAGTCAGTTGCAGGACACAGTCGACTATCTATTGCGGAATGTTATTCCTCAGTTGGTAGTGGATTTGCGCGAGAGCTCACTCTTCTGTAGGCAGTTCCTTACCCCAAATCGTCGGCTTCATCGTCTCGTTCAAGATGGCCGCATTTGTCAATGCCTAGGTATTTATGATTTATCTTTGGGTTTAAAATCTTGAATCACTGCACTTATTGGACTTTCTCTCTTTTCCTCTCCCGTTACCACTTGGCTTCTCTCGAAAAGGTATTTTTGCACAATGTCAAGACCAAATTTCGATTTGCAGTACCTTGAGTTACTCGCAGCTTAGTTAGATAGTTTGTCTTCTCTTAATCCCCACCTCGTGTGTCCTCTTCACATTTTTAGTCGCGAGTTAATTGCGCTCTTGATATGAATCAAACTCAATTACGCTACTTTGGCTAACTTTTATGGAATGCTATAAACATCCGACCTCCCAGTTTGATGGATCTCACCTCATTGTCAACGTATCCCCCCGCAATCCTTAAGTACCTGCGCACCTAGTTCCCACGTTAACCGCGAAACTTAAGAAGGGAATGAGTAATTGTCACGAATCTGCTAAAGAAGTCACTAACTTTTCCTCTGGTTTTTGTAAGCCTAAAGCCCAGCCTACAACCAATCCGTCATTCAGCGCAGAACTGCAACTGTAGACTTCTGTCTCCAGTATTAGTTAACGGAAACGCAGTGTATAAAATAGGCGAATAATTGCACGATGTGGTAGGAATTAAAGAAACGAAGGCGACAGATAGGAGCAAGGTTTCTTTATTTTACCAACGAGTGCAATTATACGCATTTATACACGTTGTTAACGAAAAATATTTATTTCTTTTCCAATTCAAAAAATATTTCTTCAATCTTTGCAATCAACTATAACAAATATATCTTTAGCATTCCATATTTATACTTTGATGATGTCATTTTTCATTCCGAAGAAGACCAATTATTTAATTGGACACTTGCCTGTGTATTTACGATCGCCATAGTGACTTAATGGAATTGAGGAAGCATTGGAGCGATTAAAAAATAAATATTCCGCGACGAAAATTAGAAGAAGCTGAAACGCCAATGAACGCATTGCTCCCCTCGTAAGATGGTCTCATGCAAACAATCAACCCTAAATCTATACAACATCATGGAAAATCGCTAAAGAGAGTCATACATAGTAGTGAAGAAGTGCTTAGCTTTATCACATCTTTGTGTCATAGTACATTGATCTACTATGTTATGCATGCTACCATTTCGAATAATCGTGACTGTCCACATTTCTGTTCACTGTTTCATGACCGCTCTTGGAAACGTCTATACTCTAAAGATACATACATTCAACGCATTCCTCCCATCAGTACCATACTGAGTTCTTGATTGGCTGTTGTGAGCTTTTAATATGCCACGATTAAGTTTTAATTGCTACGCATGCCATAAAACACAGTGATAATTAAAACGATTTTTCATGTATTATAATGAGCAATAAATTCATGTAGAAAACGAAAAAAAAAACTAATAAATTCCTCTATGCACAAACATAAAAAATAAACAATCTGAAAAAATAGTACAAAATTTTTACCAACAAAATTACTGACCCCTTAGGTGAAAAACTCACTTGAATCAGTTAGCCGTTCCAGAGAATTGTCGGGTAAAGGAGAGAACAAAATTGTTAAAACAAAGTTAACAGGAATTGTATATTACCTAAACAACCACATGAGCTTACAAAACCTGTCATTAATAGTTCGTTTTAAGGGTATCTCTCTCTCCCCTAATACTTTACTGCCCAACTTCTGTACACTCTTGAACCCTCTACCAAACCACCTATGACAAATGACATTTGGACAATCACCTTAGGCTTTACGTACATGTTGTCTAGAATGGTTTGTTTTAATAGTTTATATTCTGTTAAATGATGTAAGTCCTAAAGTAAATTCTATTCTGCAAAAAGCGTCACGAAATCGTCCAGTAATTACCGAGTTTGTGCCGCAAGAAAAAGGTTGAGGCCGCGCTCGAACGAGCAGCCTGCGGACATGGACCTTGGCCACCTCCACGTGCTCCTCACTTCCCTGCGCACCATCCAAAACCGCTCACGCCCCACCACCGGCTCCCGAGAGACCACTCGTGGTTCACTTCCTTCAACCGAGACTTTGCTACCACGAACTGAACCCCCCTCTCCTTACCCAAAACTTTTCAGTTATCGTTCTCTGCTAGTTTTTTATGGTTACTTGACCTGCTGTTTCTGGTTTTGCGCAACCAGCAGAAACCACTGTTGAGTACAAAGATATTGATCACTTTCAGTGAATCTAAAATATACACTAGAAAAGTATTCTATTTATGTCGCGGTTTACCTCTTGCAACTGAACACGAATTAAATACCCACTAGAAACATCCAGAAATCTTTGCTTTGAGAATAGGGAATCCAGTAACAAGGAAAATACTTTTGTATGGTTTAGTTTGAAGTTCAATTATTTTTTAAAATTATTTATTTTGCTGTCCCGATACAATAGCCATGACAAATATCTAACCACGAAGCCCTGGAAATAAACGTTATGTATTATTATAGACATTCATAACGGCATTATTCCGATATTGTTAACGTTTCAACTTACTGTTCAATTACTTCTCCAACATGTCTTGAGAAACTTAAACACATCTTTGTGACATTACAAAAAGTATTGGAAACCTTGCATACATCTTCCAATCCTGTACCTCAAACTATCTCCCCATTTTTTTCTTCGAACCACTCACAATCACTCAGTTAAGATAAGATGGCATGTAAAATTAATGTCATATTAAGAAGTATATTTCGAATTCCTTTTTCTTTTTAACAGCTATGCCGTGCATGCGCCAGCTTATCGAAAAGGAAGGAGAAGTGCTGGATAGGTTTAAATTAAAATTGTTAATCATACTATTCAATTTACAATTGTCATTCATCGTTTGACAATTAGTGAGAAAGTGTGTAAGAGTAGAAATATTGTGCCAGCCGCCCCGCTCGTTCATGCTTGAACACCGCCAGGGCCAGCAACCCATGCGTGCGCACGCTCTCGTTCACCGAACGCCTCTCCACATCGACCCAACGACAACGTAGTAACATTCTTTACTTTTTCGCCTCATTATTTCCGATTCTGAAACAATTGCGCTAGCCAGCGTTCCCCGCTATCATCACTTCCTCACCACCAGTTCACGTGGCTAGCAGCACACGTGGCCGTGAAAAACTCCTTCACACCCCGTGAAGACGTCACGCTGCT
Organism: Gryllus bimaculatus; assembly: GCA_017312745.1. NCBI lineage: Eukaryota > Metazoa > Arthropoda > Insecta > Orthoptera > Gryllidae > Gryllus > Gryllus bimaculatus. Next base: position 6,826,775 of record BOPP01000005.1, on the reverse strand, counting down.
TTTCTCGCGCCCGATTTGACTCCCCACGCACCCTTCGCCACTGACGTACCTCGCAACGTTCATGGTCGTTCTTCCATAGCAGAAACATCGCTGAGGAGTATAAAGTCTTAGGAATATGAGGTTTGCCTCACAGTAAGTTGCCCATGAACATCAAATGTATTTAATTGCTTTACCTGAAAATACTTACAGTCAATCCTACTTTGACGTCTTTCTCTGGCATTTAATTGTACAAAGATTAAATCACTGGCATTTGAAGATACACCTCTATATTCATTAGCTAATTTGAAGAAAATTTAAGATTTTGCGGCTTTAAACAGAAATTTCATCATTATTTGTTCTTTAGGAACGCACATAACTAGATATTTATGTACGCAAGGGCGTTTTCGGGGTTTTTCAATGATCAAACGGCGACTATAAAGTCCGAGGTCTTTAATCGGAACGGCTTCTTGACCCAGGCAAATATAGTGTATATCGAGGTCTGTACCAAAGGCCAAGAAATAGCAATACGTCTATCAGTAAAAACAAATACAGTTTATTTTTCGTTAAAAACCCCCTGCTACTCGTCCCTATATCCGACTCTAAAACAGTGTGAAAATGAGCGACCCGAACTTTACCTCCTAAACGTTTCGTCCTCTGTTAGGATAAAGGTCCTGCCCCGTCCGCCAAGACACAATCTGAACACGTAAGCCAGAAACCAAAAGAAACAAAACCGTGAATTCACCTCATTCCACACCACATATTCTATATTCCCGTATTATATATATATTCTTTGGAATACGATGATTGGTAATTACTGGGCTATACGCTCTGTGACCATCCTATTATACAATTACAACTTCAACAGTTTCTTGCGACTTCCTTCTATCATCCTTTATTTGTCTATTGATCTCTTCAGCGAAACCGTTAGTAAACTCTTTACTCTTTGTTTCCTGTAAAGACATTGTTTCTTCTAAATCGGCTCAGATGCCCCATATATTAGATTCTTGACGTCTCTTAGTGACCTTCAAATCTAACTTTCCCACCACAATCTTCCCCCCAGCACAACTCCACACCTTCACCAGAAAACACAGCTATTATAAATTACGGTTACATTCAAAAAGAAATTTAGTAACTTTGATATTAAAATCGATATTTCAAAATAATTACAAGGGTTGCGAAATTTTACTATAATTTATTATTCTAATTCACAACAGGATGAGTAAATCGACGCGTTTCACACTATTGACCAGGCTGAAAAACGTTTGTATTGAAGTGCTGTTGGGTCCAGGTAATGTGTTGCGCTTAGTATGTTTCATCACTTTTGTGTTTAATAACGCCACGTATCAACATTTTTTGCAACAAAGTGCTTACTCAGCCACTCCTATTGTCCTCACGAGTTACCTTTGGAATACAAAACTCATGCAAATAGTTTTATGAAGATATGAGATCACTCATCTCCTTTTCGCAGCTTTGTCGGCGGAATTAAAGGAAACATCGTCCTATTTATACTTTTCGGAGTTCCTGGGGTATTTGGAATAGTCCCCTCAAACAGACAAGATGACTTCCGGCATATTGTAAACAAATACTGTCATTTTTTTTATTAAATAGGGTCTTTCAAGTAAATCATTTGATTTACATGAGTATTTAAAACCCAAACATTAAGTTTCTTTTGGAGAGTTTAAGTGGTTTCTTGTATATGTGAAAACGTACCATTCTTAGCCAATCCACAAACTCAAGCAGACAGTCCTAAATTTGTTCCTGAATCTACCTCTAAAAGCAACCGTTGTCAGATACAACACAGGCAATAGGCAACTCTCGCAGTCCGGCGAAGTGAAGATTTCTTGAGACGCTCCGCATGTGAGCATTGACTGTCACACGGTTACTCGCAAATAGGAGTGTTTGCTTGCGGGGACTGTGCCTGCGGGCCGTTCACTTAGTAAATGAAATATTTCCTATGATTTAAAGGATAAATGTTAGTCTGCAATATAGTAATAATAATAATAATTAAAATAATAATTAATAATAATAATAATAATGTCAGCTACAGGAGTGATCCCAAAAAATGACCACTTGGCACTTGGAGATGTCTTTCACTTGGATGCCAGCGAATGTATATAATATGCAAAGTGTGTAATTTTGAATACATGGCCGTATTGTCAAGAAGCATCTGAACCTTCAGTAAAGCAACCACACACCTTGGTCCATCATTCCTGTGTGTGGTTGACATACCGACCAGTAAATTACTGTGAAATAATGTATAAATAATAATAAAATAATAATAAAATAAATAATAATAATTAATATAAATAATAATTACAGTCGGACCGTGGCCAAAACGGTTGTGCCAAAGAATGTGGCGTTCCTGGCATCCAAGTGAAGACACTCCAGTGCCCGAAGTGTCATTTTTGGGATCACTCCTGTAGCTGACATTATTATTATTATTATTATTATTATTACTATTATTCAGAACTAACATTTACATTACCTTTAAATAATAGAAATATTTCCTTTGGTAAGTTGAACGGCCGCAGGCACAGTCCCCGCAAGCAACACTCCTATTGCGAGTAACGCGTGTGCAGTCAATGCTCACATGCGGAGCGTCTCAAGAAATCTTCACTTCGCGACTCGAAATTCCTATTCCTTGTTGTATCGACAAATTGCTGCTTTTAGAGGTAGATTCAGGAACAAATTTGACTTCTGCTTATTTGTGGATTCTCTAAGAATGGTACGTCACATAACAAGAATAACACTTATCTCTCAAAAGAAGACTTAATGTTTGGTTTTAAATACTCATGTAAATACAAATATTTACTTGAAAGACTCCTATTTATAAAAGAAATGACAAGTATGTTTACAATATGCCGAAGTCATCTTTCTTTAACTATTCCAAAACCCCAGGAAGCTCCGAAAGTATAAATAGGACGATGTTTCCTTTAATTCCCCACAAAGCTGCGAAAAGATGAGTGATCTCATATCTTCATAAAACATTTGCATTTAATTTTGTATTCAAAGGTAAATCGGTGAGACAATAATTCTATAAGCACTTGTTGCAAAAAATGTTGATACTTTATTAGCAACACAAACGTGATAAACAATACTAAGCAACACATTACCACCCAAAACACTTCATACAAACGTTTTTCAAGCCTTTCAATACATAAACTCGATTACTCACCTGTTGTGAATTAGAATAATAAATTAAGTAGAATTTCGCAACCCTTGTAATTATTTTGAAAATATCCTTTTAATATCAGTTACTATTCTTTTTATGTAACCTAATTTTATAATACTTTTTTCTGGTGAATGTGGATTTCTGGGAAGATGTGTGGTGGAAATTAATTTGAAGTCACTAAAAACGTCAAAATCTAATATATTGCATCTACTATTTAGAGAAAAATTCTTTACAAAAACAAGATAAAAGTTACTAACGTCGCTGAAGAGATATAGATCAAATAACGGATGAAGAAGGAAGTCGACAAAGAAACTGTTGAAGTTGGTAATGTAATAGGATGGTCACAGAGGCGATAGCCCAGTAATACCATCATCGTATTCCAAAGAATAATATAAATAGGAAATAAATATTGTTGGAATAGGTGAATTCACGTTTGTTTCTTTTTTTCTGCCTTACGTGTTCAATTGTTCTTGGCGGACGGCAGACTTTAAATCCCTAACAGACGACGAACGTTTAGGAGAGTAAATTCCTTCCTCCTTTTCACTGTTTTAAGTCGATATAACAGTACAGTTTTACGAAAATAAACTGTATTTTTTACTGATACGTTATTGCTTATTCTTGCCTTTGGTACAGACCTCGATATACACTATATTTGCCTGGGTCAAGAAGCCTTCCGATGAAAGACCTCGGACTTTATGTCGCCGTTTGATCATTAAAAACCCTTGAAACGCCCTTCGTACATAAATATCTAGTATGTGCTCCTAAAGAACGAATCATATGAATTCTTTTAAAGCCCAAAAATCTTAATTTTCTTCAAATAAGCTAATAATATAGAGGTGATCTTCAAATCCAAGTGATTAATCTTGCAATAATTAAATGCAGGAAAAGACGTCAAAGTAGATGACTGTAGTATTTCAGGTAAGCAAAACTACATTTGATGTTCATCAACTACGTGTGAGGCAACCTTCAGATTCTAAACTTTATATCCTCAGCGATGTTCTGCTTATGAAAACGACCATGAACGTTGGCTATGTACGTCAGTCGAAGTCGTGGGATCATCGCCAAAAAAACACGTACGTCTTCACGTTTGTTGCAAGGAGTTTTCACGGCACGTTGCTGCTAGGCACGTGAACTGTGTAGGAAGTTATGATACGGAACGCTGGCTAGCCAATTTTTCAGAATCGAATAATGAGCGAAAATAAAGAATGTACTACCGTTGTCTTGGTCGATTTGGAGAGCTGTCTTGAACAACGTCCACCATTTCTGCCCTCATTTCAAACAATAACACGACTCTGCAAAATATTTCTACTCTTTACACACTTTCTCACTATTGTCAAACGATGAATGACATTGTAAATTGAATATATGATTAAACAATTTTAATTAAACCTATCCAGCAGCTTCTCTTCCTTTTCGATAGCTGGCGCATGCACCATACTGTTAAAAAGAAAAGGAATTCGAAATACTTCTATATGACATATTAATTTACATGGTATCTTACTTAACTGAAGTGATTGATGGTTCGAAGAAAAAAATGGGGAATATTTTGAGGAACAATTGGCAATTATACAGGTTTCCAATACTTTTGTAATGTCACAAAAGATGTGTTTAAGTTTCTCAAGACATTTGAAATAATTAAACAGTAATTGAAAACGTTAACAATATCGGATAATGCGTTATGAATGTCTATAATAATACATAACGTTTATTTTCAGGGCTTTCGTGTTAGAATATTTGTCATGCCATTTATCGGACATCAGAAATAAATAACTTTTAAAAAAATAATTGAACTTCAACTAAAACCATACAAAAGTATTTCCTTGTTACTGGATTCCCTATTCTCAAAGCAAAGATTTCTGGAATGTTTCATAGTGGTATTTAATTCGTGTTCAGTTGCAAGAGGTAACGCGACATAAATAAATACTTTTCTAGTGTAATTTTAGATTCACTGAAAGTGATCAATATCTTTTTACTCAAGTGTTTCTGCTGTTGCGCAAACCACGAAACAGCAGGTCAAGTACGCATAAAAAACTAGCAGAGAACGATAACTAATTTTTGGGTAAGGAGAGGGGGTTCAGTTTCTGTACAAATCTCGTTGGAAAGTGAACCACGAGTGGTCTCTCGGGAGCCGGTGTGCGTGACGTTGATGGTCCAGATGAGGAGCACGTGGAGGTGGCCAAGGTCATGTCCCAGATGCTCTTTCGGAGCGCGGCTCAACCTTTTTCCTCTTGCGGCACAACTCGTAATTACTACGATTTTCGTGACCTTTTGCAGAATAGAATTACTAGACCTACATCATTAACGAATATACAACTATTAAAACAAACCATTCTAGACAACATGTACGTAAACCTAAGGTGATTTCCAAATGTCATTTTCATAGTTTGGTAGAGGTTTCCAAGATGTACAGAATGTGCAGTAGATATTAGGAGAATAATACCCTAAAACGACTATAATGACAGGTTTGTAAGCTCATGTGGTTGTTTAGGTAATATACAATTCTGTTAACTTGTTTTAACAATTTTTGTCTCTCCTTATCCGGACAATTCTCTGGAACGGCTAAACTGATTTCAAGTGAGTTTTCACCTAAGGGGTCGAGTATTTTGTTGGTAATAATTTGTACTATTTTTTCAGATTGTTATTTTATGTTTTGTGCAAGGAGGAATTATTAGTTTTTTTCGTTTTCTACATGAATTATGCTCATTAATTACATGAAAAATCGTTTATTATCACTGTGTTTATGGCATGCGTACAATTAAAACTTAATCGTGCAATTAAAAGTCCACAACAGCCAATCAGAACTCAGAGGACTGATGGAAATCGTTTAATTATGTATCTTTAATATAGACGTTTCCAGACGGTCATGAAACATGAACAGAAATGTACATCACATATTATGTACATCAATAACATATAATCAATGTACTTATGACACAAAATTATAAACTAACACTTCTTCACTACTATGTGTGACTCTCTTAGCGATTTTCCATGATTTGTATAGATTATATTATTTTTCATAGACATCTTTACTTTTGTAGGGAGCAATGCGTTCGTTGCGTTTTCAGCTTCTTCTAATATTTCGTCCGGAATATTATTGTAATCCTCCATGCTTCCTAAATTCATTAAGTCACTATGGCGATCGTAAATACACAGGCAAGGCCAATTAAAATTGGTCTTCTTCGGAATGAAAATGACATCATCAAAGTAAATATGGAATGCTAAAGATATATTTTTATATTATTCAAAATAAAAATATTTTTGAATGGAAACGAAAAAATATTGTTCGTAACACGTGTATAAATGCGTATAATTGCACTCGTGGTAAATAAAGAAACTTGCTCCTATCGTCGCTCGTTTCTTTAATCCTACCACATCGTGCAATTATACGCCTATTTATACACTCGTTTCGTTAACTAATATAAACAAATCTACAGTTGCATTTCTCGCTTAATTACATTTTGTACTCTTAGCTTACAAAACAAGGAAAAGTTAGTGACTTCTTTAGCAGATTTCGTGACAATTACCAATTTCCCTTTCCTTAAGTTCCTTAACGTGGAACTCTAGTGCGCAGTACTTAAAGATTCTGGGGGATACCTCGACAATGAGTGAATCCATCAAACTGGATCGGATGTTTTTATAAATTCCATAAAAGTTACCAATAGCGTAATTAAACTCGCGCAACTAAAAATGAGAACAACTATCTAACTAAGCTGCGAGTAACTCAAGGTACCTGCATGAAATTTGGTCTTGACAATTGTGCAAAAAATACCTTTCGAAGAAGCAAAGTGGTAACGAGAGAAAATATTAAAGTCAATAAGTGCATTGTGATTCAAGATTTTAAACCAGATAAAAATCATAAATACCTAGGCATTGAAAAATGCGGCCATCTTGAACGAGACGATGAAGCACATGATTCTAAGGAACTGGTACAGAAGAGTTTGACTCTCTCGCAATCCACTACCAACTCGAGGAATAACATTTCCGCAATAGATAGTTGACTGTGTCTGCAACTGACTGCAGTATTAGACTCGTGGACTGAACAAAGCAAGAACTTCGAACTCCTGAATGAAAACAAACAGCCATTTACAATGATTCGTGTCCCCGAAACTGGTGTAAATGAGACTATGTGCCACACAGAGAAGGGAAAGAACTCTGAAAAACTTACGCCTCCTGTCGCAATGCCATAGTCGAAAACGGGAGATGAATGGTCAGACATCAAGAGGACTCAATTATGAAGCTACTCAATAAATATTTCAGAGCGATTAGGAACAGTTATTGTACGTGAGGCAAGAAACATCGCAAGACTATCGGAAGGCTACACAAGACACGCAGACCCACGGGTATGAGGAGGGGGAGGATGTTGTCCACCAAATATTTTCATTCGGTAGTTTTATTTTCATTTCAGTTTTTACTGCTAACGTAACCGATTTATTGGTAACGTAACCGACAATATTTCTGCGGAAACCTCCGAGAACTATAAGAGTCCAAAGACTTCTTCGCCCCACTTCAGAGTAGTGTTTCTTGTTTTCATCAGTACCAAGATATTTGTTTGTTTTTGTGAAACTATGTTTCTGGAAATATAGGGTAAGCTTATTTGTTGTGAAGATTGTTTTATCTTATTTATGTCAAATCCTTCTGCAAAGTTTTCACAGGCCCAAGACAGAAAGATTCGTAAATGTCCACTCACTTTTTACACTAACTGTAAGTTAGACTACTTTTGATGTTGGAGAATTTTCTACGTTTCTTTTAGAGAAAAGGTATATTATTGAACTGGTTACTTCAAACTGAATTCATAAATAGCAAAAAGACAATTTGACATTATTTATCTCCCGTACACACCGTCACTCCAATAAATCTTATTACGTTCATAGATTTCATTTTCGTTCAACTCTATAAATGTCTAAAAGTGGCAAAAAGTTACAAGTAACGTGAGAAGTTGCTGTTATAGCGTCACTAGTTAAATTAACCATGGATCGTGAGCAATCCGTTCCCACCCAGTGCTTACAGCTACCCTCAGGTTCGGACAAGGCTGAATCAAGTACAATTACTGCTCTCCCTTCGGTTAAGTCGCATGCGTCAGATATGTTTAAGCCGAGAAGTACTTAGCGTCTCTTTCTTAGATTCATGAATATTTTTTTAAGAAATTCACCCTCGAATATGGCTTTACACAATAATTCAAAACAAAGTTTCTTCAAAGAAAAAAGCAATAACCTATACCCTTTTCATTTTAAACTGCAGAAGTAAAACTCGAAGAAATGTAGAGTAACAATTCTTTATCGTGTACTATTTATTCAATAAAAATCTTAATCTTTATTAACACAAATGGAAGAAGGATGGAAATTATTCCCTGTTATCACTAGCAAATTGCAAATAAAATGTCTCACAATGTTTGTCATAAGCTGAAACTGTACGTTCACAAATTGTAGGTAAGAAACAGTTTGCAAACATCATCATTGGAGGTGAAATTACACTCCAATCCAGTATCCACTCCATCCATATTAAATTACAGTCAAGAATATGCAACATTCGTGTATGCTTTTCTGATTGCCAAAAACGTCAATTACAAGCTCCAGACAAATAAGAGCATTACGGGGGTTGACAGCGCAGTAACTAGTAAACTTGAATGAAACTCGCGTAGAGCTTCCGATCATTAGCCTTCGCGGCGGAGGTTGCAGCGATGCGCTTGCAACGTTCTTCAGCTGTTGACCTGTTTGGCTGCGAGGCCAAATGGGGCGCCACCCGACGCACCGCGTCGAAGGCTCTCGGCGAAGGATCACGCGCACGGAGCGGCGACGGCGGCACGATGCACTTTCTCGTTCGGGCCAGCGGCCCCGCAGCCGCTTTCCAACATCGTCTCCTCACGCGCAGTACTGTGAAGCACAGTTCTATGAATACGCCAGTCCGAAACGGAGAACCGAGAAGAATTTCTGTTCATCAATTTGTCTTATCGTATGTTCAAGAAGATCACATAAACACTCATTCGGAATTATAAAACTAGTAAAAGTGGCCAAGAGCAACGACTAATGTAACTGCGAAGCCCCTGACAGTGAGGTGGTTGTCTGGGCGTGATTCCGACATAGCTACATAGATAAGTCGAATTCAGCCGCTGTTGAAAGGAGAATTCTAGCGGCTGGCTGCTCTGATGGGTAGTTTCCCGTAGTTTCTCCGATCAACACCAGGCGAATGACGGATCATAACAAACGAGCCATGGAGAGCAAGGGAGATTTTCTTCCTGTTCATCATCATTAAGACCCGGAAGTTTATGAAAAATCAATTCAGATCTTTACCTATCGCTTTGAAGACTGACGTGGGTCTAACAAGCAAAATAAAAAAAATTATTATAATGTGCAGTTCATACACAGTGCGAAATTCTTCTCCAACAAGCGATGTCAGAGATCAAAATTTTAACTCCTAGATTTAAAATGGGCACCTATAGATGAAGATAGCGATTGATAATAACTAATGAATAAACAAAAGATAAATAGTAGGTAGTATGATGGAAATTTCTTCACAGGAAGAAAAATTTCGTCCGCCCAACAGATGCAAAAAGATTCTACCTAAAGGTTCTGTTAGTTTCCTTTTAATTAATCGATGGTATTCTCATAATATTCTGCGATTGTGTTCATAAAAGTGCTCCGTATTCCCTGAAAACAGCTAGTAGATTTAAAACGACACTAGAATAAAATACCATTATATTTTAAATTATTTATGTCTTAGGATTACTTACAGCATTTCAAATTCTTTCCCACGAACATTTTGGCTCCTCAGGTTTGTCAGACGATCGATTCTGAAACAAAAACAAATATTTAAATTTGAAAACAAACTCTCTGATTTGTGTTTATTTATGAAATTATGCTCTAAATAATCAGTTGATTATTACTAAACTTTACTTCATAGCGCATATGTTAATGAAATATAATTATCATACAATAATTGAATAGGTTATTTCTTTAACGTCACATCGAAATCTTCTGTTCTAGGACGCACAGTGTTGAAAGACACCGTGTATCCGGAGTGTATTCGAAGCGAGCAGAGAACACAATTTAGATTTTATTAAGCAAAAGAGGATGTATACGTCGTTCTTGCATAAAACGAATTTTTGATCAACAGATCGAACTTCGTAAAGAATGGAGATGTGGATTTTCCTAAAATAACCAATTCCATTTCCTTTGAAATATCATCTGGAATTTCGATTTTGGCCAATGTGATTCATAGGTAGATAGTCATTTGAAACATATGTTAGTTAATATGCATATTTTCAGCAATTTGTAAACACTATCGCAATTATGAGTGAATGTTCTTCATATGACTTTTAATGAAGATTTTCGAAAACGCAAACACTTTCTGTGAAAAAGAGCTTCATATTTTGCATTAACAGTCACTTTCTTACAAACGGCTTCAAATGTTTCAATTAAAATTGCTATTTAGAACAAGTTTTTGCTCTTTTTTAATATTATTATAGTAATATTTCGGTTCTACTATTAGGAAACCGAAAGATTTCAAAAAAAATATACTTTATATGGCAAGAGGATGGGGCAAGACCGTATACCCAGTCCACACCAAGGAAATAAAACAACTTCACTACGAGAAAGTCTGTGCCATTCTGTAGCACCACTAGTTTGCCATTTTCAAAGATTCCGTGGAATATTTGTATGCGAAGAAACATTGAAATAAAAAAACAATATTTCGAAGGAGGGAAATATTACAGGAAATGTATGGAAGGGAAACGGAAGAAATGCAACTGCTTCCAACTCGCAAAGCAAGATTCCCTCTCCACACGTCTTTGGCCCAATGCTAATGGAAGTGGACGATGAATATCGCAGAGGGAAAATCCATCAAGTGTATGATCTTGGCTGTCTTCCTCAGGACTGGTATGCCATCATCATTCATACTAGCCCTGAGGAAGACCACGACAAGATAGTCGAAACGTCGGGAATACATAGTCGGGACACGATAGTCGTCACCCGGACAGCCAAGATCATACACATGACTGGCCGCGAAGCCTACGACTTCACGAAAGTTCATCGAGTTTGGTTCGACCCGCCGACTGCCACACGTAGGATGAGTGTGTAGTGCACCTCGTCCGGAAAATTCTCCGACACCCTGCGTCAGAGGGAGTGTGTGACGAGGCCGGCAACAATATTTTTTACTACGTGCGAGGATGAGAACCGGCGAGAGCACGCGAGATTCTATCACCGGCTGTAAATTTGCTTTGCCGCCTCCAGCCTCGGCCGGGGGGCACGTCTGCAGGGATTTTCGCAATTTTCGTGAGAGAGTCGGACGTTCGCGTTGGCTGTCCTCGCGGGGGCGGGGCGGGGGTGGAGGTGGGGGCGGGGGCGGGGGCGGCCAGTACGCGAGGTCACGCGTGGAAGGTGGTCGCCAGCAGACGCGCGTCCGGGCGCAGGCACTCGAAAAAGTTATTCACAAGCGGGCCTTCCCTTCCGGGCAAAGCTTTCACATAGTTTTCTCGACTGATCCCATATGTGTAAAATACATCGTTTGGCAAATATATGAATGAATGGAAGAAAAATCAGCAATTTGAGATCAACAATAAGAGGTCGGAAGTGGACAGTTGTTGTGAGAGAAGCAATATTTAATAAATGCATAACTACTGCAATACAGGCTGATAGGATTAAAATTTGAAGTTTAAAATATGTTTATTTTAGAAGCCATTTCAGGAACTACAAACTTGTAGTATTTGTATTTTTTCTTAGAACCTGCGCAGTTATTTACACAAAGTTTACTAGTAAAATCACATTATTTCTGGCACTAATTAATATTCTTCGTAAGAAATCCTTCGATGGAAATTCTCAGTGTAGGAATCTCATAATTTCACCGACAAGTATGTATCAATACGACTCTAATAATGCGAAAAATTTGAAAACATGGATAGAATTATTAACACATGACTAGTTCCGTCTGAAAGCCAGTTCCGCCTTAAAGAGATTCGTTCCATAATATTATTATTGTAACTATCTGGATATTTTTCGCCACCAAGCCACAACCTCTGTTTCGGTCTCCGGTGCGATGTTCCCGGCTGTGGCGACTGCTTCCGGTCCCCGGCCACTTCCTGTGAGATGTGATCGGGCATGCGCGTCCTTCCGGAAACTACGTCCTTCTCGCATTTCGCTGTTTTCCCCGCAGTTCCTGCGGCGCAATTTACATGGAAAAGCATTCCACTAAAATCCAATCATTTCTGTCACGAGATATCTATAAAGAAATATCGTTGTATAATCTCGTAGATGGATGAGAACGCCCCACACTCATTACCAGTTCTTTAGATAATTGGCTTTATCACGTGTCTCTTATATAATACTCCGGTTGTTTCATTTCAGGCTTGCCCAAACTTTGCCAACGGCAATTGCGAGCATATGGTTTTGCACCTGGAATACACGTAATACTCCAAGCATACTTCTGGAAGGACTATTATTACAGAGTAGTGTGCCCTCATCCGTCTTGGAACATGATGATTCACTTGCCTCAAATTGTTTTCTTAGTCTTCAAGGCAAAGAATTGGTACTTACGTATTGTTTTCTTATTACTAATTACCGGGTACAGCCCACAGAAGGATTAACGTTTCTAGTCAACAAAAGCTTTCTCCTTTCTCTCCTGATTCCCTTTGCTGGATTTTCAGAGCAATATATCTCAGCATGTCCTCGAGAACACAGCGAACGGTCCTTGAATTGCAACAGAAATCGGGATTTCAATTTGGAGCAACGGGCGTTGGGAAGTGGAAAGGGTAGGGGTGTGAGGGGGAAAATGGATTCTGGCAATACTCCGGGGGAGCCCACTGTTTTACTCGGCTTTTTGATGAGGAGTAATACTTAATATGATACTAACACAATAGCAAAGCAGGCATGTAAAGCAAATTATTTCAGAAGATTGAGAAATCGGACACTCGAGCTTCCCTTAGTCAAAATCAACATCAAAAGGTTCACAGGCCAAATTAGTATGACAAGTAATGTTTACGCGCCACGCATTTAAAACGCATCAACACAAACTTCGCACAAATCTTTGAATTATTTGGTTCTATTGTCTCATGAGCTTAACTTCAGTCGAGACGCGCAAAAAAGAGTCTCCCAATTTACACGGTTCTTTTTGACAAACGATTTCGAGGTTAGCAAACTTTGGCAAGTGCAGAAGCCACTTCGCCTTCTCAGAAGCCGTTCTGCGCTTGCTAAAACTCTGAAATAGTGCGTCAAAAGGAACCGTGTTAATTGGGTCTACCTTTTTTTAATAACACATCGATAAAAGTTCTCTAATTTTTGTGAGCAATTTTATCTGTTCAGATAAATCAGTTCATTTATTGACGAACGTGAGAAGGATTCGAACCCACAAAGAGAAACCGGTTATGAGATGTTGGAATAGACACACAAAAATAAGAGAGATAATAGACACACAATAATAAGAGAAAACTATGAATGATTAACAACTAGTAAAGCTTGAGATTGATTTGGTAAATCTTGACAATTCTGAAAGTATGATTATATAGATGCAAATCCTTACTTTTTGCTGTACTAATGTACGTATAAATATCGTTTTCTCTGGGTGGTAAATATAGCTTAATTGTTAACACATTGAAATAACAATTACACTTATGTTTTCCCTTTCAATGTTGCACCTGCTGATATTTGATATGATCGTCGCAAACTAGATTTCAATGCACAGAACGTACGGCGAACGATGAAATCCTGATGTTCGTGTCAGAACGGGACACAATGACTCTCGTTGTTCAGGACCCGGCGTCATCAGGAAATCCAAGGTTATGCGACAATATGACAAACCGGATGTAAAAATCGCGTGAGAACTTAGTTACATTCCCTTTCGACTTGTTAGACACTTTTTATAAATAACTTATTTCATTATTATCGTTATTATGTATGTAAACAGTAGATTTAGTTGTGTTTTTAAAACAAATGCAAGCCATTCTTCTTTTCCTACCATCTCACTAATTAATCACATTGAATTGAAAGTTTTGGAAATAATAATTCAATTGTAGATTCAAAAAGTGTGTGAACACTAGAAACAAAATTTAATTTTTCACCCCATAAACTTTTTGCGAATATTTCGAAAGTGACGGAACAAACCAAAATGAATTCAACATCTGTTAGATCATACAAATTCCTACCAAAGGCCAGGATTTGCTTAGATGAAGAAAAAATGGTTGTTGAAAGGCAGTCGAGAGAATTCAACAATGTATCTGTTTACGGTTGATACGTTATGGATAGAACTGTTTGATGCATTAATGTATCAAGGTACATCAACTACCATGGTCTTTACTTTAATTTATGCCGTGTTTTAATTGGCGAGACTCGGACCATACCCTCTTCTGACCACACAAATTTCGCTCCTGTCATCATCTAGCGGAGAAAGAAAGTTTTACTCGGTTGACGAAACAGGCGATTTGAATTTAGCTCAGAGGCTTTTATTAGGCTTGACGATCTTTACATGCAGCAAATCTACTACATGGGACAAGCCGGCTTTACTTCTCCTCCGAAGGAAGGTGTATGAAGGATTTTTTTGCCCTTAAAAATCCATACCTTGAACCAGATTGAACCCGCAAACGTAGGTAAAACATTCAAATACGCTAACCATCCAGATTACCGAAGCCACTAGTGTAGTGAATATTTTCCCCGGGAGGTGACTTATTTTCTTTCCTTCCGGGGGGTGAGCTCTGGCACCCATTTACAAGTCAGCTGCAGATTATTCCCCCCTCCCCCCCAGCGGGTACTTCCACGGTCGGGACAAGCTCTAAATTCTCAACTGATCTACCGGAATGTGAGGGTGTGTAAAGGAAAGGATAGGAAGAGGAAGGAAAGATCGCGCACGGTCTGTGGCCCTTTTACGAGGGTACTACTCCACAAAAAAATTTACCCTTTCCTTTCCTGTCCAGTGGGAAACGACAAATGACGGTCAGGTAACTTTAAACCTTTTCCGGTCAGTTACTGAGATGGAATTAGGGCCTCAACACTTTCACTGGACAGCGCAACCGTGGGAGCGTCACAAGCACCATCGCCGCCGCCACCGCCCGAGTTTCCTGCTCTCCGTGCGTTGGAATCTCCGAGGTGCACGCCGCAGAGAAAGGCTTTTGATCGCGCCAGGAAATGAATTAATGAACATTTCTTAGGAATATTCAATAAGTCAACTCTTAACGAGTCTCAGAAGCGTTTCTTGTAAGTTATTTGATTATATTTCATATTTCTATTAAACGTGTGACAATTTTAAAATTCTAGATCTTATCGCTCCGACGATTCTATTTTTCGTTGTATTTAAGAGTTTTTTCACGCCATAGCGTACAGAAATCGACTGCAATATCGATCTCTCGCGCAAGCGAAGACGCACAAAAGTGATGGAAAACTCGAACTGCGCATGCGCAGGAGATCAATGGTAGTATTAAATGCTGAAATGTTTCGCTGTGCAAAAACTCCGTATTATGTTTTCCATAGAGATCTATACACATTAATTAATTTTTTTTCAGATCATTAAAATTTAATGATTTAGTTTCTTTCCAGTTTTCTTGCAATCACGGGCTATATAAAGTAGTATTCTTCCCCGCTTTCACTCTAAATAAAATCAGTAGAAAATACAATAAGATTACAGTGCTACTGAAAATACACAGTGTATTTTTTACTATATTTCGTCATTTAAGAATTGTTAAGGCATTCTTGTGTCTCAACTATGAAGAATGTCCTCAAAAACCTTTATAGCAAAATAAATGCAATTCCATTGAACTTAGCTGTCCATAGTATAAATGTAAATGTAATAAACGATTATGGTCGTCTGCAAACACACATAGCCAGTTTATTTATAAATTATTTTTATAGTAATACTTTTATTTTAAAATTTAAGTACTGATACTTTGGTTTGATGTTATAAGAAACGTATGCCATGCACTGATGGAATAACAATTACATTTTAAGTATTTGGTGTTGTTTCTAACACCCACGTATGCGCGTACAAAAGTGTCCTTGGCCTCCAGTACCCACCATTCGGTAAAGAAGCACACTCATCAAGGACACAAGAATGCGCTGAAGAACCTTGCTTCGATGACATGAAGAAAACAACCTTTGGATATTTTATTTTTATTGAAGTAATAATGTATTTCATAAAAGGTCGTTTCATTTAAATGCGACACAAATCATTACAATTAAAAGTGATTCCATTCGGCATGATTAATTCAAAGTACTCTATAGAACACTCTTAGAAAACTCTTATTTCTATCTTGCATTCCATATTTGGTGTAATTCCTATTCAATACTTATTCAAATGGAAATAAAAATGCAGAACCCATAAAATATCCAAAGCTGACGTAAGTTCGAAAAGTCTACAAGGAATTAACTTCTAAACAAGCAATAATGAGTGAAATTTCAAGGGGATACCATTTTCCTCATGTGGTACTTCTCGCGTTTCTCGCAATAAAGTGGAACGTTCCGAAATTAACTTCATCACATCTAACAGATATTATATAAACAAAAGTTCAAAGGGAGAAAACCTACAATCATATAGTGTCCATTGAAAGATATTATCAACTGATCGAAGGTACCTCTTCAAGAGGCGAAAAAAAAGAAAAATGTTCTCTAAAACAAAAACAATGTTTCCTAGCTTTCCCCGCCAGTCTTGCACAAGACAGATGTACATTTACATTGGGCTTACTTTTTCTTCTGGGTCGGAACTGAAAACACACGATTTCGCCCCATTAGCCGAACAGACGCCGCTGCGCGGACGCGGCGGAGGCGGCAGTGGCGAAAGGCGGGGGCGGGGTGAGGTGGGGGCGGGGGCGGTGCGATGCGCGCACTCAGCGGCGTGCCGTCGCGGCGGCGCACGCCTCTCGCTACGTCACCGCAGCCGCGTTCCTGGGCTCACGGGGCCCCCGCCCCCCGCCACCGCCACCGCCCGGGCTCAGGTGCGGCGCGCCGCAGCGACGACGTTCCGTGCCGCCGCCGCCGCCAGCGCGAGCTGCGCTCCCGCTGCGATGGGCTCCCGCGAGGACGAGCCTCCGGCCGACAACGCGCACAGGCGCGGGCCGCGCTCTTCACGCACGCCTCTCACATTTGTATCTAGCCATTATATTGTCTCGTAAAGGGCACTTGGCCTCGCGTCCCGTTAGATCCCGGGCTTCCTAGTCGCTCACCCAACCGGGAAACCGCGGATTTTGCATAACTTCGTGACTTCATGTAGTTACGAATTCGGATAGCGACGCAGGTTTAGCGGTTGTGGCCTTCAGTAGAACCATTCCAGCATTCACCTGGATGACCGAGGGAAGCCATGAACACCTGTGTAAGGATGGCTGGTTGAACCCATGCCTCCCGAATGCGAAGTCAGCGCGCTACGCCATGAGCCACTGCTCGGTTTCACATTACATTAACAAATGAAAAGTCACGTATACAAAGACGCTGCAGACCCACAGAGTGAGACCAGATAGTGTTTAATTAGTGTTTCTGTGCTCGTAGACTACTATGGACAGTATTCCCGTAAGTGTAGTGCGTTTTGTATCACGGAAGGTGGCTATGAGCCTCCCTCCCGGAGATTTGAGGCAGATCTGCGAGGCGCGTCGTCTTGATGGCATAGCCCACAAGATACCTGCCCCAGCGGAAACAGCCTCAGGCGGTTCAAGCTCGTGACTGGTCTCCAAATATGTATGGTGGTGTGGTGCATGTAAGCTTAGGATAAGCTCAACCAAATATTTTATGTGTTTTCGCTGGCAATGATAGGTAATCATACATTTCAAATTATACTGAATTCCTATCATCAAATCATTGCTCCGTAAAGAGTAATAATTCTACAAACAAAACTAGTTTACAGGATTTATATTGTATATAATAATAATAATAATAATAATAATATAATAATAATAATAATAATAATAATAATAATAATAATAATAATGGTAATAATAATGACAATAAAGGAAGGTCTCTAAAATATTTGAAGAAAACCCCCTCTTGTCATAGATTTTACAGATATGCATTTCTTATCAAAAAGTTTGGAGCCAGCAAACTGCCTGAAGTGAGACAAAGATTAAAGACATCAGACATTTCCAATATGGACATCGTTTAATGTTTTCCGCTTCTACGCACGTGTACTTCCCATTATTTTCCCGATTATTTGTTCTCCACGTTTCCCCTTTCACCTCACGCGCTACTGCGCCCGGTGTGGATAGTCAACATGGCTCATGACCCGTGCACCCATAAATTAGGATCTGGCTGCGCCCCCGCCCCGCCGTCCCCGCCGCCCACCTGCCTCTCTACCCGCGGCCGCACGCGCCTCTCCCCGAAGGCTGCTTTCTCTGAGAGGAGAGAGATTCATTTGACATGCACGATGTGCGTTGTGCGTTGCGGTGGAGTGTAGAGAAAAGAAACTTCAGGAAATGCCAGAGTAATGAGAGAAAAGCGTGAAAGAATTTGTGGGAATCATCTTGCGTGCAGAAAATGAAGTGTGATGAGACAGGAAAGGACTTGAGAAACAGAGCAATTCGCGAGTGCGTACGGGATTGGAATCATTCTCCTCGAATTAACGCCGCAAAAGTTTTGAATTTCTTTCGAAGGATTTCATCATTAAACTACAGTAACACGGGAGCGAGATAAACTACTATATGATTACCGAAGATTTTAGACACGATAATTGTATATCTTATCTTTTAACTGTTTGAAATATCGTGATTCTCGAGCAACAGATTCGGAGCGGCCGCAATTATGAAAACCTACTGACATTTTTCTTAAGTTTTTAATTTAATTAAATAGTCTGTAAAGGACGTTTTAAATAATAATGAAATACGATATCATCAGGGAAGCTAAAATGACATATCGTTTTACTAGTTTCCTCTAAAAAATTACGAAAGAAACTGCAGACATGTTATTCGTCAGAAGTCGGAATTTGTATTTGAAAATTGTTAGGAGTTGTATTGTCTGACTAACTTGCACGTAATCCCAAATATTTACAAATGCATATCTTCTCTGCTTTATCTTCTGAAATTCTTAGCATTTCATGCGGAGCTCTTTTCGGGCAAGTCTGCACGTTTCAGTTAGTAGCGCCGTCTCTGATTCCACGTCTCGATAGTTCTGTTTATCTGGAGTATCAACGAGTCCCAGCACGTGGAAAATAAACTAGCTTTCGCAAGAGCTGTTGCGAATCCCGCCCGAAACCTTGAAAGCTCGCTGTGTTTATTTGTGTGCGTGAGCAGAAAACTTGAAACCATTTGGGTCATTTCTGCCTTGACGAAACGTGAACCTGCGTTTAAGAACTTCTGTTAATTGCTTCCAGTAGTGAATATTGTGAAGCAATCTAGAAAAACAAATATTCCTACGCATTTCTCCTTAGTTCTCTTAATATATTATAAAAAATAAATGTTGGTATATGTGTGCATGCATGCTTTTATAAACTATGTGAGTACTTGTGGAATGCCATATGTGTATTGTGGAGATATCTTTTGAACTAATGGAGTGATGCTTTTGAATACTTTTGAGCAGCTGAGAAAAAAAAATTAGTGGGTTACAATTCAAACGTTATCCAAAAATATCTCCTTAGAAAACAAAATTAACTTTAATACATCCTGCCAATGCATCCAGATGGCACTGTTGTGTTGACGGTTGCGGTTGGGGGGGGGGTAGGAGGATGCGGAGCGGTACGTAGACACCCTGGCAATGCCGAGTAATCAAGCAGTGTGTTATACACAAGATAGAGGTGCTTTCATCTGCGGACACTATGACTAGGTAGACCAAAATCCTGCAGGTCTCGACAAACAAAAGAGGCCAAACAACACGGAAGACAAAGAAAATTGTCATGGATAACTGTGCCACAGAATAATTCCACAACACACGACTTCCAGTTCAAAGCGTTGAGTCTTCCTAAGGCTGTTGGAATCATTTCTTGGATCTACATCAACACCTGTAACTGATTTTTGGCAAAACAAAAACTTAGAAAAGAAATAAAATATGGAAGGTTACTAAATCAAATAACTCTTGTTTTAAAGAAGACTTCATAAAACAAGTTTTGGTCTGGTAAGAATTGTTTATCTTATTAAAAATATAAGTTCCAAAGTTTACTTACAAAGACATTATTTTGTTCCATCAAGTACAAATATTTAAAAAGTGTGTCTAAATTCTATACAAAAGTATGGCGATTAAATTATTTTATTCTACATATTATATTTGTAGAATTTGTCGCCATGTTTTAAGTTGGCAGCGCCGGATGACGGAAGTATAAAAATTTATCGTAATCTCTCAGTAATCCGTGAAAATTTTTCAGCAATAATGAAACGATTTTAATCTTCTTTGACTTGTTTATTTTAATAATAATATTCTCTTCAGAAACTAGTGGTGCTAAAACAGCACGCAAAATTACGCAAAAGGTACTAACATTTTTGAAACGCGTACAGGACCTTATTTCAAAATATATCTTTAAGGAACAGATTTATTAAGGACTAAAATATCCCTCTTCCTAATTGTATTTGTAGGACGCCAAAAAAATTTGAACTTTTGCAATTTTTGAAAAATCAGGGTTTTTCAACGAACACGTGACCTTCGCCATTCCCTCAAACTTTCCTTTACACTATCAATAACAAAATTAATTCAAAACGATGGAGTCATTCATTCGAAATTTTGTAAAATGTCCCAGGGGCGTTCATGTCAAGTGCCCCAAAATTAAAATATCGGATTCAAGAGGAAGTGGACGTCTGCCAGATCGATTGAGGAATATCAATTTTGGAGAAATCGACTGAGCAGTCGCTAGTCGCTAGCGTTGTTCCAGCCGGACGGACAGAAACAGACGAACGGAATTTACCATCGATCGATTTTCGTTCAAGGACCCACAAAACATGGGATTTGGCTACACGACGTGTTAAAGAAGTTTTTTCTAAATTTAGCAACTGGAAATTATCCATTTTTCGTTACAAGGCCCTGGCAAAAAGTTTTTCTGACGAAAATTTGCCATCCTTCCCGCATTACATAACTTCTTCTCTACTCCGTAGTGAGAAAGTAAAAATAATATATACAATTGAGGCTTGACTGACAATATTTGCGTTGTATGCTTCCTTTCGAAAAAAATGCATACGAAATTTAAGATGGACTCGCTTTTTGGTCGAGATATTCAGATGCAATATTAGAAAAACATATAATATATAGGGAATGCCTATCATAAGATAGCATATAAAGATATTATTGATTAACATATTTATTGTGAAATACCAGGGTTATTTAAAAGTCTATGTGAAAGGTAGTGACAAATCATTGCCCATGTATACTAGATACCAATCATCCATCCTAAATGAATGGGTAATTGATATCATTTTTCAGCAAATTTAATCCATCCACCTTCAGCATTTTATTTCTGTCACAATCAATAGAACCGTTTCATTACCAAAAAAGCGCAATTGTTTTGCAAAAAACGAAGACGTTCAGTCGAACTATTTTTGTAACATTCATGTATATAAAGAATATGGAAACCGTAACCGTGTTATCGGAAGTGATTAACCATAAAGTTTCATTTAAGCTTTCCAAATAATTTTGATATTGTGATTTTTGTTTTTGGTGTTTTTTAGCCTTTTTAATATTATTCTTTACTTAAATCAATTTTCATTAAAATTGGCAACGCTGGCTCTGCTGGCAACGCTGGCTCTGAGGGCACAGCGGCGGGCAACGCCTTTTGCGTTCGCGCGGACCAGTGACTGGCATATCGCGGTGTCGATCCTGGGAAGGTGTCAGACATGAACTTGCATGTGTTTACGGAGAGTTTGTGGCGTCTACCGGATTTGATTTCGTAGTTCAACTGTACTAAACTAGTTTCCATACTTTCCTTGTATTCTTCGAGGAATGCCGGAACAGCATCCTGAAGCCGGACAATGGGCCTTTCCTTCCCATACTGCTCAGGTCGAGACAATGGGCGATCATCTACCTCCTTATGAACAAATCTCATTGACTCAGAAAACATCTGTTAAACGTCCAATATACGAGCCACGACAAGTTGTAGGACTACCGGATGCTAAATGTGTTTCAAAGATGGCAGAAAGTGGTTAACAACAACAACTATAATAATAATAATAATAATAATAATAATAATAATAACAATGACAGTGGTAATGTCAACGACAATAATAATGTAGAACTAAACCCTGTTTGTCTCCTCAGCGCCAGTTTCATCGAACTCCTCACCCCGCCTCGCATTCCATCCACTCCTTATCATCCGTGACTACTGTCTTCGGTAGGGTCATCCTCGACCCCCTCACCATTTCCCTTTATCTCTTGCTCTCCAAGATTGGCCCTTATCTAACGGTAACTCACTGAGATTGCCGCGGCCCTTCTCGGCTAGATCCCTTTGATTATCGCTTAGACGCCGCTTTGATCCTAGGATCCTTAGCCATGGTGAGATTAGATTACGGACAGATTAATGGCGATTACCGTTCTTGGCAGGGGAAACGGGAGTACCCCGCCGAGAAAATCTGCCACAAACTTTCTTTGTATACCCCAATTCACTTGGAACCACCTGGAATCGACACTGACACCAGCGTGATGTCTCACCACTCTCCCACGGGCAGCCCCTCAGTATGAATAAAAAAAAAATTAATAATTATTAGTATTTAGAGATTAACAGCAAGTTAGAAAACTAGCAAAATAGATTGAAAAAATATTTAAATAAGTTCTGGCAAACAAAAACGTGTCTCTAATATTATGTTCTGAAACATGGATTTATAGTTTAATATTTTGAATAATCCTCCGTACATTTCACATTATCTGGCAGTGGCCTTATTACGTTTGAGAGTAAACTAGGTGAGTACGAAACTATCAACAAGTTGTTACATTGAGAGCCAAGGCAATTTAATTTCTTTGTTAAGTTTATCAGTATTTGCGTTCTGATGGGATACTTTACAATAAAAAACAAAAAAACGGCCAATGCGTCAGAGAACTAGCCTCACGGTCCATGACCTGGATACACTAACGCAAAAAGGGAGTCATTTCAAATGTTGAAATGCTCCGTATGAATAGTAAATATTGCCAGTAATCACGAGAGTGAGAGTCATTGTGAAATCAATAAAGAACCGTTTGCATTCTACTTTCTTGGACATTTGTATTTTTATAGTAGGCCTCTTGTCGTGATCAGTTCCGACACCTCCCATTTCAGAGGCTGCGTTGTCAGTGTTCTCCCGTGGCGCCATTTCATTCGGCTGCTACTTTTTCACCACTCGTTCAGGTTATTGCTATCGCCTTCTACAAACCACCGCACCCGAAATCGAAGGGATGTCGGGTATTAATACTACATGGGGAGTATTATTTGTCAAATTTGTCTTACTTTTAGAATATTTCGCTGACCCTTCACCACAGACAGACGGCACAACCGGACGTTTTCCCCGTCAATAGATTTTTCGTCAACAAGATTTATCATCAAAGATGGCATTCTTGATTACAGCGTGTTAGAGGAAGTTAATTTATTATATATATTTACTATACTATTTATCCACTCTTTCGGTAACAGAACCCGGCAATAAGAGTTATTCTCCTGAAAATTCGTTATTTTACGCTGCACGATTACAATACTTTCTCTTCTTACGAAGTAAGAAAGTTTACTCGATTAACGGCAAAACGTCCTTCGGTTTGTGGTCAACTCTAACCTCTAAACCGATCATCCCTTTTTCCCCAAAATTGATATTCCTCGATGAAGCATCTCCGAGTTTGAAACGTAGTTTGAATTGGCAGTACTTAACTGAAACCACAACAACTATTTCAAAATTTTTGGCTCTAGTGGTTCCTAAATCTAAAATTAAACTTTCACCTCGTATAGCAAAAAGAACGCTTAAGAAAATGGTTCAGGTCTCATTTTCGTTGAAATTCCCGACTTTTCGAAAATTGCAAAGGTTCAAAGTTTAGTTCGTTGAGTTACCTAATTTATGAATAATTCAAAAGAGTCAAATATTGCGATAAAGTGGCATTAAGTGATTTTGTTGCACCTCTATTTTCACATTTAGATTAAATTCTTCGTGAAATACAGTGAACCCTTCAAGGTGTCTTGCGGTAGGTTACACTTTAAGAAGTGAAAATTTATTCTGAAGGTAGTAGCACAGTACAATATACGCGTGCAAAAGCAATTCCGATATTACAATACAAATTTTCAGAGAATTTAAAAAATTATCTCTTTAGTGAAACATTTAGCAACTATGAAAGCAATCTCCATATAAATTGTAAGATGTAAAATATATTAATGATCAATGAAACAATTGAAGCGTTCTTTCCTCAAAACAGAGGTGGTCGTCGCCTACGACATCGAAAGTGAGGGATGTTAACTTCCGTCAACGCAGGAGGAAAGCAAGCGGAGTGACGGGGCGAAGCCGGCGGTTTGAAAAACGAGCGGTGGCCAGCGCGGGTGGCACCCTTGCGCGCCCGAGCGGCGCGGTGCCGCCGCGCGCGGAGACCCTACGAGAGCCCTCCCCCCTCCTCCACCCCTTCCCCTCCCTCTCCCCTCCCCCTTGAAATGTCAGAGCCCCAGCAACCCAGCTGTCAATTCGGACTACACTTGTTGGGCTTCCGCGAATTGCTAAAGATAGCGAAGGTTAAATGTGCGTTCTTCTCTCTTCACCGGTCGTCACCAATAAGTAAAGGGAAAGGATTAAGAGAGCAAACATTCGTCGCCAAGAAAACACTAACATTGTTATTTATCATACAGTTTATTATGCAAGTAAAGCAAGCAGAATTTTATACAAAAAATTAACTAGATATAGACAACAGTATTATGTTGATGTACTTACACTTTATGAATACAATTCGCATTTACAGTTAAAATATTTCTACATTAATTTCTTAATATTATCACAAATTTAATTACAAATAGCCACAATCATTATTTCATTAATATTTGGGGATTCTGATGTGGTCTCTCAATTTTTCGAAATTTTACTCAAATCAGCATACACAATTTTTGACGTGGTTGCACTACGTATGAACGGTATTACGGTATAAGGAGGCGATTCTTCCTGGAAGCGAGAAGAGCGGAACAGCGCATTCTGACACGGAAGTTGTGCCAACCTAGCTGCGCAGTCAAATACGCAGGAGATAAGGAAAGTCCACGGTAATCGCAAAGAACGCTGAATTTACTCTTTCTCGAGAAACTTCTTCTGGTCAACGAGTATTTCGTAACACTGATATTCAACTTTTTAATATAAAGGTGCACAATAAACATGGGGTATCCCTTCAATGTAACACAAAAATTTTATAATTCTACAAAATAATACACATTCTAAACTCTTTCATAAATTAGAAAGGAAAATTATCAATATCTCTTCAGAGTAGGGGAATATCGGAATACATTGATAAAGAATGGCGTCTTTGTAAAATTAGACGACTCTAAACAAAGGGAATACAGTTAAACCTCGTAAAGTATAACCTCATTATGCTTTTTAAAAACTATGTAGTAATAAAGAACGTAATTTCAATTCTAATATTTTTTCAAATATTTGCAATAGCAAGTTTCGAAAACATTCTCTTCTCATTGTTTTTTGTTGTGTATACCCATTATGACAAATTTTGTTTCTATTCTTTTGCAAGGAAGCTTTGTTCAAATGTCTAAGAAGCTTTGGCAATGCGAGTAGCAATTTTTCTTTCCGCACAGAGGGATTTCGTACACTAAAACATGGACAGCTGTGGATATGGAGAGCCAATTTAATACTTTAGGTTTAGAGGTTTCGCAGTGGAGATGGAATATAAATAAAATGTAATGATTTATCAAAATTACCTAACCCTATGTGGTACTCTAAACAACAAAATACGCAAAAGGGTGTTTTTATTTGAGCTTCATGATAGGCAAAATAACGCAGATTAAAAAAATTATTACAAAAATTTTACATGGAATCCAAAAAAGTATGTCATATAAGCATCAACTGACAAGCGAAAGACATTTTTAGTACAACATTGATAACTTCAGATATCCAAGCTTCCAAATACATCAAGTACAATGAATGTTTTTATGCACAGACAACGACGAAGAGTGGCGAAGCAAATGAGTTAGTTCAGGGGAAAAAGGAGTTTCTTATTCAAACGCTATTCATCTAGCATACATTCCACGTGGGATCGGTGATACAAGAGCTCCGGCCACCAGAGGAATACTGCTACAGAGTAGCTTATACGGAATGCAAAATAATAATAATAATAAAATAATAATAATAATAATAATAATAATGATAATAATAATATCAGCTACAGGAGTTATCCCGAAAATGACACTTCGGGCACTGGAGTGCATTCACTTGGAATGTATATAATATGCAAAAGTCAGTAATTTTGAATACATGCCGTATTGTCATAAGCCATCTGAACCTTCAGTAAAGCAACCACACACCTGGTCATCATACCTGTGTCTGATTGACATACCGACCAGTAGATACTGTGAATAATGTAAGATAACAACAATAATAATAATAATAATAATAATAATAATAATGATAATAATGATGAATAATAATAGTATAATAATAATGATAATGATGATGATGATGATGGATGTTTGATTGCGCGTTTCGCGCCATTGGCAGGGCCCCTGGGTGCGAATTTCTCCTCGCCCGCCGCCGCCGTTTTTATTTTGGTGCGGCGGCATCGCGTCGCGGGCCCGCGCTCGCGGCTCCTCCAATGCCAAGCAGGCCGTGGCGGCGGGCTGACGGCACCACGCCACCCACCACGCTGCGAGTGGCAATGCGCCGCTAGGGATCGTCCGCGCGGCCGCCTCCGCGTCCGGCGTGGCAAACTCTGGCCCCCGGCCGGGCTGCGAAACCTCGCTCCCCGTGTAACAGCCGGTGGCCCATAAAGATGAATGCCCTGCCCGAATGCACCAGTTTGCCGGCGATAAACCCACGCTGTTATTGCCACAGGAAGGGGTATGGACCTCGGTGGGTTTAGGCTTTAGGAGGTGACGGTGGGGTTGGGTGAAGGAGGAGGGGAGGGCGGGCAGGCTGAAGGGCGCGGTGGAATTCATTACACTAGAGTGGCGCGGGCGTGCGCATGGTGTCACTGATCGAGCGCGGATAGGCGGAGTGGTTGAGCTGACGGTCAGACGGAGCGGATAAAATCGCGTTTGAAGAAGCGGACGAGGCAGGCCAGGACGTTAAGGCATAAGTGCATGGGTCAGTGCACGGACGGAATGGAAGGTTAGATATATATCAGGACATCCAGGAAGGAGCTTGTATTATAAAAAATAAATTCTGTGAGTACACGCGATGAGTCATTTCGGGTGCCGCAAAAAAACACCAACGCAGATTTTTTTTTCCAGTTAGATGAAACGATATATCTTATAGGCCACTTGGTAAGAAATGCTGCATTGGCGCATGTTCCTTAACGATTCTCTTCAAACGACGTCCCACAGGTTGTGTCTAATTATAAGTCGAAGCCGCCGTGAATATTGTTAAGAGTTGCCGAAGAAAAAGACACGTATATATACAAGAAGGAATATGCAATTTATGACTGACAGAATTGCGGATTGAATATTTAGATAGTTCTGTATCACGCGTGGCCATGATTGTACCGACGTTCGTCGGACTGCAGAACTGTAATGCAACTGTTTGCAAAAAGCAACAACATACGAACTCCAGAGTTTACAGCAGTTGGGAGTTTGAGTTATGAGCTGGTGAATGTTTTTTACAGAAATGATCACGTGGTAACAAAGTATACACGTATGTGTTGCGTGCGTGTGTGTGTTGTTGTTGTTGTTGTTGTTGTTACGCTGGTAGTTTAGTTTATATACAAAAAACAATGCCTTTCTGATCTCTTTGCTTATTAGCTGCGATTGCACTGCCAAACGGACACACAATATGCAACAGATAGCAAAATGTTTTGAGTCAAATTCTCAGAATATCTTTGAAGCCAGGTTTATGAAATGTTACAGGTTACAGATATATCACTCTCAATAACACTGAAATAACGGTTTTTAAGAAACAACGGTATGAATACTTTTTTAAGAAGTAACCCTCAGAATATGCCAGCACAATTACTTGCCTTCAATAAAGACTAATCATGTTGGGCAATAACTACATCCTTTTGACGCTTTTTTATGTTGGAATTAGCTTCACAACATAAAGTTTCCAATTTTACTTTCTGCGATGACTAAGGTCTTTCAGTATTTAGCGCCTGCATTATTAACAGTATTTTCTAAAAGTATTGGCACCAGCACTAAGCTCCATGAACGAGAGGATTCAACATATATAAATAACAAAAGAAAATATCAAAATAATTCCAACGCCAAATTAATAAAACAATTAAATGGCATAATTTATGAAAAATAAAATACCAAACAACAAATTTTTGACTAGAAAACCGCTCCGTTTCCCTTATTATTCTGTAATTCTTCACGGCATTTACATTATATTTGTCTTGCTTATGGTTGCATGTATATTAAATGGGATTTAAAAATTATTTTCAATAATAAAACACTTTATTTAAAATACATGTCAAGATCTTCTTTAAATGATTGCGAGTATACCACTTGTTAACAAGTGGTATACGTCTCGCCAATACAGAAGTAAGCTGGTACATAGTTCAATAGTTTTAACGTTACTAGAGAATGTCCGATTTCCTGTTCCCTACCGCAAACATGTGATAGCAACACATTTAACAGCAGTTGATGCCATTTAGCAGTGAGCCGTGCTGAACTGAATATAAAGAATTCAGGCCGGTAACGCAGTAGAAGAACAGGCGGAGTGACACAATGAAATATTTGCCATCTTCAGTCCAGCTCGACTGTTTCATTGCTTTTGTTTATTGCGGGGGGGGGAGTGTTGAATCTAATGAAACCATAGTCATCTCTCACATGACCAGATAGAAGGCTCCTTTTCCGTTTATACGTGCATTGGAAATTAGGAATATATATATATATATATATATATATATATATATATATATATATATATTATATATATATATTATAATTCTTTTATATGTTTTTTACTGCAATCCACAA
>BOPP01000005.1:6749219-6797673 GCA_017312745.1 Gryllus bimaculatus | reverse complement strand
TATTGCGAGTTTGAATCTAATGAAACCATAGTCATCGTCTCACATGACCAGATAGAAGGCTCCTTTCCGGTTTATACGTGCATTGGAAATTAGAATATATATATATTATATATATATATATTATATATATATATATATATATATATATATAATATATAAGTCTTTTTTTTTGATTTATTACTTTGCCAATCCACAACACCGAGGTCTGTACAGGGCTAGAGCAGGGCGGATAGGTTTGCAAGCGCAGCGGGCGGAGCGGCGAGCGGGCGAGCGGGCGGAGCGGCGGAGCGGGCGGAGCGGCGGAGCGGGCGGAGCGGCGGAGCGGGGCGGACGGGCGGAGCGGGGCGGCGGGCCGGAGCGGCGGAGCGGGCGAAGCGGGGCGACGGCGGAGCGGGCCGGGAGCGGGGCGGAGCGGGGCGAAGCGGGCCGGGAGCGGGGCGGAGCGGCGGAGCGGGCGGGCGGAGCGGGGCGCGGCGCCCCCGGGGCCCGGAAGCGGGGGGAGGAGCGGAGGCGAGGCGAGCGGAGCGGAAGCGGGGCGGCGAGCGAGCGGGGCGGACGGAGCGGAGCGGGCGGAACGGGCGGAGCGGGCGCGGAGCGGGCGGGCGGAAGCGGGGCGGAGCGGGCGGTGCGGGGCGATTGCGGGGTCGAGCAGCAAATGAAACCAAATTGAATGCATTTGAAACTCAATAAAATTAAAATTAACATATTTAAATCAAGAAATAGCCTCAATAATGGAAGAATTTTAGAAAAAATCTGTAATTAAAGAAAAAAAATTTAAAGAATAAATTATTGTCCTATTCGTCATTTCATAAACGGCCAACCAGCTATTTACGCTCTACATTATACAATCATTCATCGTATGTGTAAATTGCGTCCATTTATTTCCGTTCATCCGTTTCATTCACAATACAACCTGAAAATATATTCGGATTTTCTTCCGCAAAAACAACTATGAAGTTTCATCTCTTCTCTTTATTACCCATCATACGTCACTATCATTCGTCTGTCGATTCTGGAACAGCTCACGAGAATTAATAACCATTTTGCGAATAAGCATATATTTCTATTTATGGACGATTCCAAGACTCTTTATATATATATATTTAATATATATATATATTATAATATAGATATATGTGTGTGTTGTGTGTGTGTGTGTGCGTGTGTTTGTGGCGTGTGAGCGCAGTGCGTGTGCGTGTAGCGTGTGCGTGTGCGTTGAGCGCGTGCTTGGCGTTGGTCAGCGCAGTGCGTGTGCGTGTGAGCGCGTTCGTGTGCGTGTTGTGCGTGTGTGTGTGTGTGCAGTGTGTGTGTGTGTGTGGTGTGTGTGTGTGACATTCCGTAAACTTCTGTAGTTTCAATGCAAGAGCTAAAAAACACAAAGAAACATAGTAGATAGCTATGGCAAAGTTTTTCAACAACCGATTGCGTAAATAAAAAAAAAGGCATTTCAAATATTTCTCAGTATCTTGAGTAAAGCATAAAAACAACATTGGTTCTGGTGAATTCCTTGAAGACCTTGGACATGAGATTGAGTGGAACTGGCAACTATATTACATAATGTGTAACCAAGCTTGTGATGTTTCTGGCAGATGGTTATAGTCTTCAAATCGTAATCTTCAAAAAATATAAGCAAAAGAAAGAAACAATGTTGCGGTTTAAAAACAATCAACAGTAATTTCGTTTTTAAAAGCGCAATCCCGAAATTCTTAATTTACGTACAACGAATAAATTTCACTTTTATTTAGTTGTGTTTTGTGATAGGAAACTAAATTGGAGTTTCGTCACTAATTTTCTGACACGATTCTCTTTTGAGGCAAATGTTAAAACCAGAAGCTCGTTTAAATCATTTTTATTTTATGAACTTGAACGGAAATGGACACAATTCAATGAAACGTTCTGATACAATTCTAAAAAAATATTTTAGCCAAAGTTAAGATGTATATTCAAATGTAAAAACTTTTGATACACCTTTACTTTGTCAACAGCACCCATCTCTTGTATTTGTGACGTATCAAAGCTGGTAATGAATGTTAACTTTTATGATATAACTAATGATTTCGATGATACGATATACGTTAACAAATCACCAGAAGGAAACTTTTGAATAAATGATGTAAATGCTCCACATTCAATACTTTTATGAATGAAAACGACAGAATAAGCTCAGTCATCGCACCGGGTAGCTTGAGATCGAAGAACATTACGTAATTCCACGAGGATATCCTGAGTGGACCTGGGAATCTTCGCAGACATTTGGTTCGAATAAAACACATAGTAGAGAGGCAGAGTTGGAACTCCATCGTCATTATAGTGATGTGTTACGACTGCATGGTAATGTTTAAACGCAAGTTGTTCTTGCTAATAACATAACCAGACATTAATCAAAAATGTGTGCCGCTAGCCAGAATTACTACATCATGAAGTTTCAAAATTGTTAGAAAATGACTCAGGCAGACCGACATTCAGGAATCAGGACCCTAATCACGTCAGAGTACTGTCATTCCCTTTCCCATTTAAGGTTCTTAAGCGGTGCACTCACAACCATTTATGTAGAGGCTGTATACTCGGTTTACATTGTGACACATGGATGACTGGAAGGGATTGGACAGTAGAACTTCTCCTTGAATCTACACCTCTGCAAGACATGAATATACACCTTCGTAAGACTTGAATCCACACTTTTGTAAGAATTCTGTTCATCAGAAGGGCTTATGCCCAGGGTATTGGTCCTAATACATTTTGTGACTCTTATCCTCACCTTCCGGAAACGAACGAGTTCAACGTTGGAACGATATCCAGATATACCCGCGCTTAGTGAAAATCTACCCCAAGGGTGGACTGGGCCTCTCCGCCAGTTCGATACTTAACACCAGACCAGATTGGTACCGAAATCATTTGCTTGTAAAGCAATCATTAACGCTGAGGCAAACCCCACCTCAATACCAGCGAGTTTCGGGCACTGTCAAAGCGGATCAGAAGCCCAACTGGGGCCACTCAGATTGATACAACCAAATGGCTCGGAGGCCCCTCTCGTCTTCTCACTGCACCAAACTTAACGCCGAGAAATTTAGTACTCAGGCGGGAGATTTTAATTCACGCCAAGACTGTGATACGTGATCCCAATTCCGGGATCAGTTAAATTATTTCTAAACTTTGTTGATCTACTCACCTTAAGAGCAACAAGATAAGACATAAAAAAACTTGGAGGCGATTCCTGAGAAGTTCAAATTAAAATCATTTATATTACGGCTTCTAATTTTAATTGTGTTAACAATGAAATGCGTAGCAACTTTCGATTGCATCCTCGTTTCGTAGAAATAGATACGCAAACAACTAATTTAATTTGTTTAAGAAACTCAGAAAATCATTATGTGAATGTAATCAGAAGCATCCAAAGAAAGAAATAAAAAATATGTAAATAAGGAAAATATTCGAATATTCGCTTGGGCTGTGTACAACGACATAAGAGTTGCTTAGATTTTGTTTTGTATTTTGTTCGAGAGTGGGCAAGTCTGGTCTGTCATAATGGCACAGCCAATGTGGCTAAAGGTTTCAAAATAGAACGAATAATCTTCATCGATATCTTACACAATTAAAAACATTGCTTATTTTTCTTTTAGAGAATTAATCCTATCTTCTTCTTTGTCAATGTAAACAACACTGCGTTCCTTATATTTTATCGCAACAGGTGCTACTGACATCCACAATTTCAATAAATAACACTACAATGAATCACGAGGAGAAAATGTTATAAGCCCTTTCAAAGCATATTTAGTGAAAATTATATTTTCAGTTCTTGAGCAAATATTTGAGATGTCCTCCTAGGCTGACTCACCCGATGTGTTTATACAATCATTGACGTCATAGTGGTTGGCATGGGCGTCGTTGTCCACGAGAATAGAGGATGTGGAAAGGTGAGATCATGGTTGCTTCTTCTTCCAGCCAAACTGAACAAAAATGTATGACTTTGCTACGAGACGTTCTATGCCAAAACGGTCAAAATGTTTTGGATTAGATTGAAACTCATTATATCTGCTAGTTCTCACTTACAATTAAATGCAGTTAGACCAGTGGCTGGTGTCGTGTGACTATTGACAACTTTAAGCGCTCTATTAGATTTAACGTTTGAAAGCTTCTCACTTGCTTCAAACATTTAGAAGGTGGAGCCTATTATTTCTAGAGGTGAAGAGTAGAACGAATATATTGTATTTATTTTTCAAGTGTATAGTTAA
Source organism: Gryllus bimaculatus (assembly GCA_017312745.1). Lineage (NCBI taxonomy): Eukaryota > Metazoa > Arthropoda > Insecta > Orthoptera > Gryllidae > Gryllus > Gryllus bimaculatus. The sequence goes on along the minus strand of BOPP01000005.1, from coordinate 6,793,441 downwards.
AGAGGCCAAAAGCTTCCAAGAAACGTTTTTCATACCGTAATCTACAGGATGAAATCGTTTTGAACATTCTATTAGATTTTTTTGCTGGACAGAGGGGGAAACGAAGAGAGAGAAAGGGAGATGAAAAACAGTACAACGTCTGCTACGTTCCGTTAGTTGATACAAAAGTGATGCAACTTTGGGTATCAGCTTTTAAATTCCAACCATCCTCGTAAAAAGAATTGTAATGCTGCAGCGGCCAGTAGCGTGGTTTCGTAAAAAAGCAACGTCTGCCACGTTCCGCTAGTTGATACTAAAATAATGCAACATTGGGTATCAGTTTTTAAATTCAAACCATCCTCGTAAAAAGAATTGTAATGCTGCAGCGGCAAGTGGCGTGGTTTCGTAAAAAAGCTGAATTGTCAGGCCCTCTTATTGAAACAGTGGATAAATACTGTTAATGCATGTAGTAACTCACTTCCTTTAGCACGCTGTGCAGTCAGAATTCAAGTTTTGTCGGCTCGTGACACCGAAATATTGACCCGTCAATCTGTCTGTGGTGAACGTTAGCGCATTCAGACGATTTTCTAAAGAATTACTAATCTTCCACAATCGATCAAACCGAACTCAAGGCCCTGCGAATTTGAAACATTTTGATTTTAAAGAAATTTCCATGAAGGCTACATTAGCAAAAGTGCTGTAAAATAACATTTTCCTTCGAATAGAGAAAAGAACGGATAAAAATGGGGCAGCTCTCTTTTTCGTTGTTCTCGATGAATTTTCGAAAGTGCAAAAGTTTAAAACGATTCCAGAGTTTTCCTACAATTATAATATTGAAGATAGATAATAAAATCCAATCTTAAAAAATAGATCTTTATATAAAAGTTATTGTCAATTTTTTAAAATATGTGTAGCTTTTGCATGAAATAGACATATTTTAAAATTCTTTTTAATTTTTTTAATAAAATAAATTTAAATCTCAAAAACGGCTTCAAATTTTGACGTCAAAGCTTTTCCTCTAAAGAAGACGTTTATAAAATGGGACAGATCAATTGTAAACAATTTGCATTTTCGAAAACTGCCAAAAAACAAAGTTGCTTGTTTGATTGATGGCTGATTCCGAGCCAGACATCTGCTACGCTCATTAGTCACGTAAGTGTAGTGCATGTGTTTATCATCCTGGGAGGTGGCGATCCTCTTGCATAGTTCAATGATGAAATCCGGCGCCGACCCCCGCGTCAGCTAGCGGGGTTTCCCCAACCAGGTATCTCCCACCAGCGGAGCACGCCCCAGCCGGGACAAGTACCAAGCTCCCGATCGGTCTCCCGACATGTGAGATAGTGTAGTGCATGTTAGTGTGTGTGTGTGTGTGTGTGTGTGTAAGTGAAGGGTGCAGATAGGACAAGGAAGAGGAAAGAAATATCGTGCGCGATCCGTGGTCCGTTTGATAGGGTACTGCTCCGGCATTTGTCTGGTGTTGATCGGAGAAACCAATGAAAACTACAGATCAGAGCTCAGCCATCCACTAGAAATTTCTTCCAGACAGCAGCTGATTTCGTCCTAACTATTAACATTGCAAAATTACAATATTGAAGATAGAGATTCTTTCCTAAATGAAATCTGTTATAAAAAATATAATTTTAAATAAGGCCATAACCGAAGTGTCTAAGAGCGTGTACCGATTCACGAAGTGCCGTGGGTTCGAGTTCCGCCTTGGGTATGGGTGCTGTCGCGACCCGTGGCCTCCCGATCTTCTGACCGCAGATCAGAGGACCCAGAAGAGTGTTGATGTTTAGTGTGTGGTCGAATATGCATCTCATGGGGACGTAAACGGTAACGTATAAGGTCTGTCTGCTGGATAAAAATTAGGCGGTGAAAAGTTTCTTAAAACATACTTTTCGGGTAACATTTGCTTGAAGTAAAGCTAATTTTTTTCTCAAAAAAGGTTTAATTTTTTTTCTTCACATTTGTTTCTCGGATAGAGCAAATGACGCTTCAAAATGGCAACCGTGTCATTTTTCTTAAGTCATAGTTCCTTAAGTGTAGTGGATATTTTTATCGCTGAAGGTAGCGGTGATATTTACCAGCTGCATGGCGAGATCCGGCGCCGACATACGTCGGTTTGCTGGGATTTTCCCCAACCAGGTATCTCCCACTGTGGCACCACTGTTGCACCGCCGCAGCCCCTACAATCTCTAAGATCCCGACTGGTATCTCGACAAGTGTGGTAGTGTAGTGCACTTGAAGGAAAATGTGAGTAAGGGGTTTGGATAGGGAAAGGAAAGGGAAAGAAATATCGTGCGCGGTCCGTGGCCGGTTTGTTAGAGTACTGCTCTAGCATTCGCCTGGTGTTGGTCTGAGAAACGACGAGAAACTATCAATCACAGAAGCAGGCCCGAGAATTCTCTATCAGACAGCGGCTGAACTCAACCCGTGTCGAAAATGTTGCCACCGCCGGAATTCGAACCCCAGGACTTGCCGGTCAGAGGCACTACAGTGACATCAATTGATGCCCTGAGACAACTTTTCTGGTCTGAATTAAAAAAAAAATACATAATTTACAAGTAATGAGAGAACTTACGCAATGTTGTATCACAACCATTTTTGACCCAGTGTCGCAAACCCGTGGTCAAGTCGTTCAAGTGGTCACTACTAAATGAAAATGGCAGCTGGAATATTATTGTTTAATAAATGTGTATTAAATAATAAACGTTCATTAAATTGATAATTTGATTCCTTAAGTTTTTACAAATAACAACAGAAAAATTGATTGTAGATACATTTTTCTTTAAACTAAATTTAAATTGTATGAACTCATTCAGTTCATATGGATATTTTATTTAATCAATTTTCTTGGTGTACTCGACACACGCACACAGGACACGCTTCAATTATTTTAAATTCTACCAAATACACACAAAATGGAGGCATTCTTCAGAAGTTTCTCTTGACATTTTCTTGATAAATATTCCGTGAGTATTTGGAAGGGAGTTGGAGACCGGTTTGTTCCATGAGAGGAGACGCCAATGCGACGCCAGTGCCATTTACTGTTCTGATAAGCATTTTCCCATCGGCGCAACTCTGTCGGCCCTGGCATCCGGTTTTCTATACCAACATCACGATACGTTTGAGTTATTCCACAAAGATTTGTATCAAAGTGAAAGTCACTCTCACTAGCAATGAAGGTTGGTATCACCACCGGCGTATATCTACTTTCGTGTACTTAATAGAGAGAATAACAATGATTTAAAATATGTTCTCCAAATTCATTTCCGTCACTTGAAGAGCTGGGGACTAAATACTTTAGAAGTAGTTTCGTAGCACTATCTCTGCACATTTTAAGTTCACTGGGACATAAAGCAATTCAAATAATCGTTCTCCATGGTCTTACGCCATCAAGTCGATTTCTTCACGTAGGGCACAGTTAGGGATAACATCCAAAATATGTAACTCATCTGGCTTTTCAAATAGTTTTTTATTATACAGGAGCAAATAGTTTCTTATCAATTCTTGTCAAAAACACTCGTTGCTGCCTGTATTCATAATTCAACTTAATATAGTAAAAGGGATAGCGTAAAAATAGAGATTCGGGAGCTGAAGAAAACGTGAAAAGATTACACATCCCCCTATAGTAAGTCACATAGTTTTTAACTAGTTTTAGACGTAAAACTCTGATTTCGGATATTGGATATATATATATATATATATATATATATATATATATATATATATATATATATATATATATAGAGAGAGAGAGAGAGAGAGAGAGAGAGAGAGAGAGAGAGACAGGAAGAGAAATAATAAAAAAGTACGATTTTCAGGAGAAAGCAAACTGCAATAATTCCATTAGAAAGTAATAAAAATGTGACCAAATTCCAACATTTTTACATATATTCACTTAATTTGAATGTCGTTAGATTTTAATAGATGATCCTATATTTTCGATGACATCATTATCTGGTTTTTGAACATTGTTATCAGCTAAACTTTGAGATAATATTAAAATTTAACTATCACTTTATAATATGAGATAGGCATACGCTACTCCCGGTCAACGCAATAAAACTGAGAATACAAAACGACGTCGTCAGAATTTGGTCCCTGATTAGCCACAGGACGCCTTTGGTACATTCGCGAAGAACCCTGGGATGGAGCCAAACAAATCAACCATGACCTATGCGTGAGACTTTTGCCTTATGACTGTCCTTCGGAGAAGTGCGCAGAGGTGACCAAACTCCAGCACGGGGACCCTGCGCGGGAGGAACCGTGACAAAACTACGCAACCGCCATTAGCCTCCGCTATCTGCCGAATTTCAGAGGCGCAACACATAGTCGGTGTAAAGGAAAAGAAACTCATCTGCAAAATTGTCATTTTGGAGTAGTTTTATCCTAAACGGAGGCTTTTATTTCAGGCGGAAGACAAAATGAATTACTCTGTACTGCCTGTCTTGTCAACTACTTTCATGTATTTTACGAGTAAAACAGTCAAAATTTAAAAATATTTCTTCACTTAATTTAAAAGTGAACGATTTTTTAGATGTGTTCTTTTCTTATGAATAAACCGTACATCGAATGGTTTTGCAATAAGACAAAGCATTCTGAAGAAGATTTTGGCAGCATTTCGTAAATAATATCGCAAAACACAAAGCACAAAATAGAATTAATGTGGAATAATTATATGAAAGAAACTTTGGGATCACCTGGAATTTAGTCTTGATGTAATTCAAGCTATTGCACATTGATATTTCAAATACACTGATTAGAAGTAAAATATGTTTTTTTATGTCTGCTGCCAAAGTGATAGAGTTCAAATCAACGCACGCAAAAATAATAGCAATTTGTGTGATTTAAAATAGTTTACTTCATGAATTGGGATCTTACGGGGTATTATGTGTTTGTAGTAGTGTTCACAATCATACAGGAAGTCCAAACAACAGTATTGAAATTAATAGTAAGATGTAGAGTAGTAGGATTTATAGTAAGTGGTATGTGCAGTAATACTGATAAGCGATATTAGTCAAAAGAAAGGGTTGAGACAGCATGCAGTTGAGAGTCGTCAATTGAAGTTTCGTTGGCGAGGAGGTCTTGGATTCGAGTCTCGGCGATGGCGTATTTTCGACACCAGATAAAATCGCTGGGCCGAAGCCGACCACCGAATGTGAAGAATTCGCAGCCTCTAGAATTATTTGAGCTCACATGGATCGCCTCCGCGTTGCCTCCCGATCAGCTCCAGGCAGCTACCGGAACAGAATAGCAGATCAGACACCTCGAAGTAACTAGAAATCTAGGGCTCTATGGCCAGAGCAACTACCGGGAGATTTTAAAGCAAAGTTTGTGCAAATTGCCCCAGAGTGCCCCAAATTGCCCCATAGTACGCCACTGGATACCTTGTCCATGGACATCTTTTGGGTGAATTCAGTTGGCAGTTATTGGCCCAAAATTTGAATATATTAAATTCCTATTTTCTGTTCTAAAGTAAAGAAATAATTAAAATGAAACACATTAATTATTTTTGAACTTACCTATTGAGAGTTAAATTAAAGATTTTGAATCGAAAGTATCCTGATTTTGTAGTAGCATTGACTTAAAAGTTCAATAATTATATAACTTTCTATATTCAGGTTACGAGCAAGGATTGTTGAAAGAGCTATCAACCTCTAAGAGTGATGCAATAAATCTAAAAAAATATTTCACTACAGAATACAGACAACATAGAAACTACTTAATTAATTTCACATTATTGCTTCGCACAATAAATAACGTATTAATTTAATAAAAACATTATCAAACACAAAAACAGGCAAAAACTGTTTCTATTTAAAAATATACCTGCATCCTGAGAAAAATTATTATGCAAGGCAAAATTTAAAAAACAAAATAAATCTGCATGAAATACGGCAATAATAAGTGAAGTAGGTATATTAGGCACGTAATTCAAATTTCGGTCTCTTGCTAGAAAACATCATGAAAATATATTTTCGTATGACTCAATTGTCGTGATATTTCGAGCGCGCTTTGTGCTTCCTTTCCCCGCTTCAGTCTGCGCGGGTTCTCCCCATTCTGAATTTGCAAGGCACCGGAGCCAGGACAGGTCTCATCAGATGCGCCGGGCTTCCGGCCGAGCTCCGTGGGAGCGCGGTTCGACAGGTCCCAGACCATGGCTCACGGGCCGCACGTGAACCCCCCTTTCCCAACTGCCCCCCTCCCTCGTCCTGAAGCCGGACGACATGTTCATCGCCTACTGCATCCGGTCAATCTTGCTCCATCTAAAAACTCCGCTAAAACAAAGAGTGCGCAAAAATCACGGCAAATCTCCTGACAAAAAACGATATTCAAGAGAACGAAAATTATTATTTTCAAAATATATATCTGAATCCCCACTCCACTACTTTAATTCAACTCGCTCGAATAACTTTTGTTACAAAGGAACGAACGTTTTTTAAGGTTCAATATTTCCGTTTCGAAGGCAGACACTAGACTTTGTGTGTTTATTATTCGCACCACAACAAAGATTTTTTTGACCAGCATTGGAGGGAAATTGAGTTTATAGTGCTTCCAATCAACGCTGCTCATGTCCATATTTTCATCTCCGTTACATCCGCGGAGGTGCTATTGGCCAAGAAGAGAGAGACTATTGTTGATATTTGGATAAACAAATTTGACCCCTGCATTCTGGAAGATAGTATTCAGGTTCTTCTTTTTCCTGGAATTTTTAAGGCTATCGAAAAATAAGACTGACTATACCCAAATCCAAGATTATCTAATCTTATCTGGGAGTAAATGAGTATAGGATATAATTTGTCTTTTTGATTAATGTTTCTTAATTAGATAATTAATTATTGGCACGATAATTGAAAGTAGAAAATATAAGTTAGGGATAAATCAAGTGATTAAAAAGAAGTTAATGTTTGAAGAACAAATCACAGTGCTTCTAATTTTTTTTCTTTATTTTAGGTTCGTATAAGAAGGCGTATACCATGGTGCACACAATGATCCGTAACAACTACGTACATTTATGATCCATTAAAAATCATTCAAGTGTTTGAATTATGTCTTGAACTACTGCAATATATGAAAAGAAATTATTCAATAGAACATCCAGTTCTTGAGTCAATTACTGGATTTCTGCTGCTGAAAGTTACCTTCTGTTGGTAGACAATGCTCTTCTCGGTTTTGAAAAAATTCATATATTCTGTGTTTTGTAGAACGCAGATATGAATGAATAGCAAACATGAGTGAACTATTGCATGACATGATTACATGGAACAAGCTTTCTATGTGTTTAACATGATTAAGAGTTCGTAGTCGTTAAGAGTTTTTCACATGTATGATTCCGCTACCCATCGTGTGCAACTTATCACAGATCTTGTAGTAGGCTTAGGATTTCTAAATGAATCAATATTTTATTCCAGAACTTTCTATTCCAGATTGCGATAGTACGAGTACTTGGCAAAGTGTTATCAAGTCTAGTTTAACCGTCAGCGCCAGTGCTTAACAGCACAAGGAGTAAGAAAATCTTTATCTACTGAAGTACGTAGTTGTGCACATTACTGCCTCGAATTTACGAAAACTACTAAAACAGTAAAGCATCAAACAGTAAAAATGTAATAAAGAAGTAGAAATGACAGAAATAGCGAGAACTATTATACTTTGATTATATCGTAGTCACGATAATTTAATAGTCAACTTTCGATAAATGCAATTACCTAAGACATTCCTTTTTCATTTTTACTCTTCTTTTAGCATTTCCCTAGCGACCGAAGTTTCATTCAAATTCAGGCGCTTTTAAGCGATTGCCTAATCACAAATGAAATGTGACTGAGATACGCGCATCGTTCGAACGTTTCTTTCGTAACTTCTGAGAAGTGGGCAGTAACAACGGTAAATTGAAAGCATTATGAGAGAAAGGTGAAGAAGCTGATGAATTCATAAGATGAATTCAAGATATTCTCTTGCATTCTGGAAACTCAAGAAAGGATACAAACCAGTAGAACGTCCAAAAAGGGTTTTAGATTCTAAAATATTACATTCGTAATAAATGATTCTTTTATAACTCCAAAAAACTCGGAGGATATTAAATGTGGAAAAAGAGCAAGTAGAAAAATTTTCAGCGAAAGAAATTTGTCAAAGTGAAAATAGACCAATAGAAAAGAGTTTCATCGTTAACTTTGCCTGTTGGTTTGACACTAAGAGCACACTAAGAGCAGAAGGAATAAATCATTTCTAAATAAAAAAAGGAGGTATCAAAGAGTTATTAAATTACGGCGATATAGCTCCCCGTGGGCAATAGAATTCCACAAGAAACTGTAGAATGTTTATTCAGCAGTAATCAACACTGTCCCCATAGATGAGTCAATGGCCGATCGTCGGTCCGTTACCCATTTCGTCGACTACTCGATAGCCAACACGGCCGTTAACCAAACGCGGACCGCCCAGCGCTGAGAGGTGATGGGGCTTACCCAGAGGGCGGCGCGCGGGGCCGGCGGCGGCGGCGGCGTTGGCGGCGGCACGCGTGCTGGGCGGAGCTGTCTGCACTGTGCACACGCGCTGCTTCGCCTTCAACGACCCACCGGCACTGACTGCGCGCCGAGGGAGCGCCCGCTGCGCTGCCCGCCGCCGTTGCGCTCCTCAGCCGCCAGGGGCGCGCGCATCGCCGCTCCAACCGCTGCGGTGCGGTGGCCCCGGCCTCCTTATCCACAGCCTTCTGGGACGACCTAAGGTCAATCATAGTACTACAGTGCGTCCCAAGGCCCAGACGTTGGTTGGGACGCGTGCGCATTACGAAAGAGCTCTTGATTACCCGTTTTGATATACTTTTTCAGAGGCTATTACATTGGCTAATCCACTAGCCACAAAATGGATTTTTTTTGGTGAAGGGTTTTCAAGGAAAGCAGCTCACAGACAGGATAGACAAACTCTGAATATTTTTAAAAACTATGAGCAAAATAATAAACTAAGAAGATGAGTAAACGTCTCCCTAAAATTAATGTAAATCCCGTAACCTCGTTGCATCTGACTTTTATTTAATTAATAATATTCATTTTAAGCTGAAGTTTTACGTTAAAATAAATTAATAAAATCCATACTTAAATATACTATTAAACGATCTGCACAACATTAACATGGGAACTAAAAACATTACAGTTAAACTTAAATGTAATTTATACGTGTTTTATACTCGGTATTACATAACAAGACATCAATTTAAAAACACTTAAATGGCTTTTAAGACAAAACATGATAGTTTATTTTCATCTGGGCTTCTCTTTTTTCGATGTACTATTATTTTTCATGCATACCCTCTCAGTCTCAGCGGCGTCTGCCCAAATGCGCAGGGAAAAGAGAATAATATCACAGGTCATTTTTATTTACGAAATAAATGGGAAAAGTTCACTTACAAAAATTCCGATATTTTTGAAGCTACTAATTAGCACTGACCACTTCATGTTCAATAAATAGCATAGAGGAGACTTGTAATTTGAGGAAAATTTTCGGAACTTATTAATTTCTAATTAGGTGTTAAAAATGAAAAATATTTTTCGAAAATGTAGATATGGTTGATGAATTAAGAATGGATTTGGAAAAAATAATAAAATTAGGTAATTAAATAAGAATATAAGAAGAATGTAAGAAAATAAGTCTGCAAAAACCCAGTCGCGAGAGATAGTTTTCTATAAAGTAAACATGATTTCAGCATCAAAGTCCAGAAATGCAAAGCAATTTCCGTCTACTGTGCAATCCAGGGTCTTAACATGGTGTTAACATATTTAAAAAAATATTTTAGTATGAGAAGTAACACGATTGACGCATCTTCTCTATTATTACTGCCAGAATTTTTCTGCATTATAAGTCATCGAAGAAGCATTAAAAGTTATGTTAAACTATATTCGTGAATTATCTTGTTTGATCTCAAAGAATCGAAAATCTCGATGAAGAAAAATAGCCGCAAGAATTCTCCTTCAAACAATAGCTTTTTAAGGCAAAAAATTGCCAGTCTTCGATTAGTTCCGCAGATCATAAGTGTACAAGAAAAACCATGATTTCCGTCTATTATTCTTGCTTTAAGCACATACTTATCTTGCACAATGACCAATTAGGTCTGAATGTAGATAGTTTTACGATTTGCCTTATGGAAACCCTGCGACATTCTGCTCTGATGTTTTGTAATATCTCTTTGCAGCCACATTCCTTCAAAGTTTTTAAGTCCCTACCAAGATATTAATTTATGAGATCCTTCTTGTGACGATACATTTTTCGGTACGTTGTAACGCACGCAGGTGTAAATTACGGTTACTGAAATGAATGTGCAATAGCGATTTTACACTAAAGAGAGAAGCAAGCTGAATTACGGGCGAATTATCACTGCTATTTGTTGCGTTCAGCAAATCACTTGGAATGGTTACAACTACTTCCTCTCCTTAATACATGCCAGTAATCTTGAATTCATTCAAAATATCAGATACCATTGTTATATCCAAACCTCGCCACATTAGGTACCATATTTATGAGTACACGCTCTATACGTTGAAATGTGAAATTTGGTTGATTGGAATTCGCTGAAATTCTTCAAAAATTAATTTTGTACACAATATTCAACGAAAAATGACGAATGGCACATGACTTTCTCAAAATGACGAATGGTAATAAGTATGAGGTGAAATGGAGAGAAAATTGAAAATCTCGCCAAAGGAGATAAGGAATTAAACTTAGCTAATGATAGTAGAAAAAATACCACATCAGCATACTAAAAAAACAATTAAAATACTGCAAAATTATTTTACATATTAACTACCTTTATGGTAAACAATCATTTACCTTTTCGGTGAAAAGACATTAGGTATATAACGTTAGAAAACTACTGCTCATTCTATTGTGAGAAAATAGACACTATCAACGTTTTTCCAGATCGATATTTCTACGAGAGACTGGGGAGTGTTTGCACCCTCGATCGTAAAAACAATCGGAAGCACTATCGATCTTCTGCGCATGAACAGTTTCGCATCACTTTTGCGTATCTGCGCATGCGCGGAAGATAGACATTGCAGTGGATTGCTGCCTGTTAAGTTGTGCAAAAGCTCCAAATTACCGTTCTAAAACGATGACACATTTACTGCTCACTACAGGAGTCTCCGAAAGACTCCTTCGCAGACTGCAACACAGCGAAAAAGTACGAGTACAGCAGTTAAGCATACGAGCTCTGTACATAATTAAAAATTCAAATAATTTTCAACCCGATACAAGGAGTTTCAAGACACTAGATATGAAGAATAATTTTGGTTTACTTTTTCGGGAACTGCAAAGTTAATTCCTTCCGCGTCTTCTGCTGGACATATAGAATTGAAATCTGGATTACTTCTCTATAAAATTATGATGAATGATGGGTTCATGCCAGATTTATATTGAATTGTACTCAACACATTTCAATTACCTACGTCGTTTCACCTATATCATATCAAATTGTACCTCAAAATATATGTCCAAATACTCATTCACCAAGTATGTTGTAGCAATGTACTATTCGCACGAACATAAGTGATGAAGTTAAAAAGATGGACCTGTATCCGCACATCATACACATAAGTATTATCTTAATTACACTATCATCCCAACATAGATTATTAAATTGTAATAAAATGCCTAAAGACTAAAACAAACGCAGCCGAGAGAAAAAATAACTTAAGAATGTAAAAAGTCGAGAATGTAATAACCTTGTTGTCATATTCTCCATTTACTTCCACGTTGAAAAAAATTAACACTATTATCTATCAATCTCCTCAAATACGTTTAAGTGAGTTATATTTTGGAATAGATAAGCTACAAACTAAATATAAGTTTATATTTTAAGAGAATGTTTTTTGAGTTGCTGCGAAAAGAAAATTATCTAATTACTAGTCACGATCCCAGAACCGTTCAAAAAATCAATGAATATCCAAGGACTAATGTAATAATTTTAGACCCCCCTCCGCCAACATACGTGGAAAGGCGCACAAGATTACATCCGAACGTGAGCTTCGCATATGTGCTTGGAATAGCCAAAATTGTTTTGTTCCTCATTCATTACAATGTGGATTTCTATAAAACATTGAACAGTTACCTTTTACTTCAGAACGGAGAAGAAAGTGATAGAACAGTAGATTTGAATGTGGATAGTATTTCCATTAAGACATACTGAAAATAACTTGAGATATCTCTTTTGAGAGTCATAATATCCAATTTTTCTTTCTTTTATAAGCATCAAAAGTTTATTTAGACGACTTAAATTTATTCAGTTTTGTGTTAATTATAGTTATATATAACTGATTATGTTGGTATTTATATAAGTAAATACATAATAAGATTTTTTCAACAAAGAATTAAATACTTAATTCTTTCCGTCGAGAAGCTATCTTTTATACCATCTCTACCGCTTTCACTCACAAACATCATTGAGCGCTGCGAATATAGAACCGTCTTCATGACCTCTTTGGACAGCCTTGTAGAACGCGACTCACGCCAGTGAATACGCAAGGCAAAACAAGAAAACGTCACGTGTGAAAATGCAGGATACCAAATAATGAAGTGTATAGACGATAACCGAGGGAGGAAAACTCAAGATATAATGAGCTCCTCTTTTGACTCAATAGCACAAACTCGACGTCCTTCTTGATGTAGCAATCAGAACAACCTGTGTGAGAAAATTTATAAATACTTGATGTCGTGAAGATTGAGAAAATACCCATAAAACACGTTTTAATGTGTTCGTGATATTCGTCACATAAAAAAGAAAGAGCTTATTAAACATTGACTACAATGTCTTTACGTATCCTATTTAAGTTGAATTATGGGTTAATTTGAGGTATTTAATAAATGTTTTGAATTCAAAAGTGTACATTCTAAAATTAAGTCATGAAATATTAGTGTTTTAATGTATGAAATTTTCAACACAAAAATGGACTATTCTGATTATTCGAAGCTAAATTTGTCTAGATTAAATTCTAGATGTTTTAAGCAATAAAGAGTCCTATACCCACATTTAAATCGGCGGTCGCGGCGCAAGACCTTGTTAAGGGAAAGCCTAGTACGCAGATACCAGCCCTTAGGGTTGTTATTCCCTGTAAGGCGCTGTCACACTACAGGCGAAATATCGGTCGTTTGCTAACGGACAACTGCGAACGAAATTGTCCCACATATTTCAATCGAAAACTTCTGAATGTAACACCCAAAATCGTCCAAATATTCCTATAATTCCAAAGCTCGTTTCTGAATCATTTGCGAGAAGTACGCTCAAGACCATCTACATGCATTACAGATGGCCAAGGTATTGCAGTTGGCCTTGACTCTACATGATTTCGGGCGATTGAAACCGAGAGATCCAAACGAAACAGATTAGCCGATATTTCCGGACATCAGCGGAAGAGGTCGATCGATTGCTCTCGTACAATTTCTATTCACCGGCGCGTGTTTGAACGAATCCGGAACTTCGAAATCTACCGACTTTGTACGATCATTTCCACCCAAATCGGCTCTACTGTGACCGCCGCCTACGCCATGAAGTTTTCAGGTGTGTTTGTGGCTTGAAGGACATTTCCAGACCCTGAAGTCTTAATGCTTTGATCTGATGCGCATTGAGGAACTTTTTTTAGTTTATTATAATCGCATGAAAACTGTGGTCATTAGCGACTACTTTAAATACAACTTTCCAATATTAATATATTAACTTTACAATATATTATAGTATATATAAATATGTAGAGAGACAGACATTATATGTATTTTTTTGGGGTTACAGAATTAGTTTACAACATCCAAACTAGTATATCTTTAACAATTAGATTTCTTTGAGAATATTGCAGTCATTACAGAATTCTTTTGGTATTCGTTAGATGATAGCATCAAGTCAGAGTTTTGCTCTCCATCTACGTATGTGTGTTGGCTGTACTGAAACATAGGACATTGAGTTAAAATATGTTGAAAGTTAAGAAGGGTATCACAGTGCTTACTGGTGGGTGGGGGATACAGAGGAACGTGTTCCCTAATACCTAAAATGTACAAATATCGAGAAGGACTTCTCCGCTACCTCCAACTACAATATACAGAATACCTCAGAGTAAATTATACAAAATCCTATGGCACGAGAGATATCGACGATAATCATTTTTTGGCAATAAATATGATAAAAATTTCATCTAATTATGTTACACATGTGATATTTGCTCCTGACTGTGAGGAAGCTCCTCGTACACTAGTAGCGCGCAATAAAGCGAAAGAGTAATTTTCTTGCAAAGCGGTCAACCATTCCACAAAAACAATTTAACTCATTAAATGCAATTTTCAATTGACAAACATACGCTCGACTGAAAATAAAATCCTCAAACATTCTAATAAATAATGCATTCAATTCTTTCAATATTACCTGTGGTGGAGAATATTTAATAGCAAGCAAATCAATAAAATTATGACACGTTTTTGTGCAGTATTCTCTTTCGACAAATTCGAAAACACATATTATTCTGTCACCTCCCCCCGCCCCCAAGTTCCTCAAGGGCAACCGGGGATGACGTCCCCAGCACTTTACGCTTAAAGCCGGTGGCACTTTGTGTGTTGTCACAGAATTAAAACTCACCCGGAAAGACATAATCGAAGGAAATTCTCGCAAAGTGAATACGAGTGGATAGGAATGCGTGTTCGGTCGGCAGACTTCGCAATATTAAACACTCAAGACGCGATTTTCCCTTTTCTCTTTGACGATCAATTCCGGAGTTTTAGCGAACGCGTGCAACCGCAGTGTAGTTTCTGGGATTGTAACCAACCGCAAACGACTGGTGCTTTCTGATTTCGAAGATATTTATGTCTATTCATGATCACAACCCTCTGACGGTATATTTTCCTTCTCCTATCAAAAGATCTCACGTTTAGCACCTCCCGCACGACGTTAGATTCACGCACATCAAAACCACCGTCCGTCTCTCACTAATAACACGCGCACACAGTTCCCAATAAACAATGGAATTGAATTGAGGTTAGTCCGACGTTAAACCATGACTTGTAGACTGGACTAGCGGCGGATCTTCTCCCGCCTATGTTAGTCCGGACTAAAAAGAAGTATGAATACGACCGATTGATTGCATCGGTATTGCGGCAACATCTCGAAAACTGAATGATATTAAATCTATATATACCTAACATATGTTAATTACTTCACGATTAACTGAGGATTATACAACCATGGAACCGAAGTACAAACCGCTACTAGTGATTTAAATGCTGTCATTCTGTCAGAGGCACAAAAACTTAGGTTTCAGTTCATGCACCGAAGCCCAATGTCTATGGCTCACCTGATCACCCACAATGCTTTACAAGAATATTTTATTAATGTAATGGATATATTCATAATTTATTAGGAAAATGAAGTAAATTTTTAATTCGCGAAATTATTTATTTTAACACGCCTCTCTGGCCTAGCTAATTTCCATGGAAATGCTCTTTTGCGCGGTCTACAGTCACCCACCTCGGTCGACTTCCAAACTCTTCGCGAATATGTATTAAACATTGCCAGTCATTCTTATTTTCTCATCAAGACTTAAGGGACTTAAGGGCCATCAATACTTGCAGGACTCGGTGCAATACGTAAGAGATAGCGTGGAGCATATTTCCGACTCGCTGTAACAGCGTTACAATGGCATTCGTCGAAAATAAGAGAATGCAATATTCATTTAGGTTAAGTATCGCGGAATTGCAACGTACACTCCTAAAAAAATGTCGAAAATAATTTGCGAGCAACATTTTTAATACCGATATTTAGTAAATGTTTCTCATTCGAGTGGCCATTGAGTTGCGCAGTGCTGAATGATTAGGTAAAACAAATCGTAAACTAAGTTTACTCCAATACGGTGACTGAATCGTTTTGCGCATTTCTTCAAGAAGTGAGTGCATGCAGACTATGAGAAATATGCACGAAATGTAACTAATATTTTAAAATTAATTGTATGTGTTATACGCTATTACGAACGCGAAGGCACTGTTCATTATGGAAGATAAATGTAACAAACTTCTAGAGCACTAAGCAAAATTCAGTAGAAGATCGAAAATGATCATTTTTTACAATAGAAATGTGATTGTAAATTTTGTAGTATAACAAGTTACACAAGTGACATTTGCCTCTGTTTATTAGGGAACTATTGATGTACTAAAGTCCGGCCGATACACGAAGAGTGGTTGGCTGCGATGGAACATGACCTGCGGAACGCCAGTACACGAAACGTTGCCTAATAATTAGGAGAAAATGTCACATACCTCCGTTATATTAAATTTCCCAAAACACAATCATTGGACAAAGTGATCATCTCTCGATATACCCTAGGCGTGATTAATTTCAGACATTTGTAAAGTACATTCACAAATTATATTTACATGCATGGATTGATGTTTGCATGTAATTTACAATAACAAACCTAGAAATCATAACTACCATACAAATGCGTTTACACATAATACTGCATAAAATAGAGCTTTAATATATAGTTTTAATTTTAACGCTGAAAACGATTCTACGTCAATTGATTATTACGAGTTTATGTGCGCGTCGACTTGCAACGTCTTAGTCGCATTAGTGTCGTGGATGTCTTTTCCTCGGGAGGTGGCGGTGATCTTTCCCAGCTGGATGAAGATATCTGGCGCCGACTTACACGTGCGCTAGCGGTTTACGCCAACCAGGCAGCTCTAACCAGCGGGGCACCGCCCTGCCGGGACCAGCTCTAAATTCCCGACATGTGGTAGTGTAATGCATGTAAGTGTAAGCGTGCGTCAGTAAGGGATGAGGATAGGACAAAGAAAATGAAGGAAAGGTCGCGCGCGGTCCGTTCATTAGGGTACTGCTCCGGCATTGGCCTGGTGTTGATCGAAAAAAAGGATTGAAAACTGTCAATGACCAGCTGGCTGCCAAAATCTCCTCCACACAGCGGCTGAATTCGAAGTAGCTCTCTAGCTGGTGTCGACGATTTCAAATTAAGAAACTGCGCACCAAAGTATTTAAAAGGTAACAAAAATTATCTTCACAACGAAATCAATAATGACTAGTGTTCGTAGTCGTAAAAGTGTAGGCAGTTCCAATGGTATTTTACCGCCTTCTTAATCATTCACAAATTGCAACTACCCAGTACATCTTCAGAATGCCGCCACCGAAGAAGTACTAGGCAACACACAATACGAACGTGCATTATTTGTAAAGGGTTGCGTCGCTCCTAGAAGGATATTTGGTGCAGTCCAAAACTTGTGGAAATAGTATGTCTCCTACATAAACGAATATCTTCTGCAAGAGTACTTTTTTCACGCTTATCCATGAACTACTGTAAATTGCAAGCCTTCGTTTTAACCTTATTAAAATGCGCGAAGGCATTATTCAACTAATCTAATCAGTCGGGGGAGGGGAAATTACCGCCACCTCCCGCCATGGAAACACACATTACACTTACGGGACTTACCTCAGCAGTAGACGCGTCCGAAATCGCCAATCAATCAATTCTCCTATCAATAATACAAAATTGACGACCTCCACTAAGGCTTTCGGCTCGCCTTCAGCGGAAGGCCCGTACTCTTCGCGTAGCAATGTCAAGCGAGCAGAGCTACAGGGCAATCCCTATCAAAAGCACTGACATACCAAAGAGTCTATGATCTATCGTTTCTAATTATTGACTTACACAACTCTCCATTCTCTCTTCTACGCATCCCACTATGAGATTGTGTTGTTAAAGGGAATCTAACAACATTTAGATGCGTTTCTGAATTGGATGAGTGCGAACAAAGACACTTTTGAACAATAATTTGCGACGACGCAAGCATTTTCCATTAAGAAACGATCTTAGCTGCAAGCTCTTAATCCCCATTACAAGAAGTTAGCTAACTTACGTCTAGAGTCATGTTTTAGAAACAAACACTAGCTAGTAATATGAAGGGAAATAATTAAGAAACTTTCCCAAACCTGTCATGATTATTAATTTTATTTTGTTTGTTTTTATGTATTGATCCGGAAATGTCTTGCCTAATTAAAGAAACAGGATTTACTTCCTTGACAAATCCTTTTTGAATTAACTAGAAGTTCGAGAAAGTATTTACAAGTGCACTGATGCATAGTGTTTACTTCTATGCTATGTTAAGGTAGAAAGAGAAAGCCAACTTTCCTTGTTAGCGAAAGAAAATGCAAAACCACAGAGAAACGACTAAAGAGTGCTGGATAAGATAAAGTAAGAATTTGTTAAAAGCCTTCTATTCATCGTAGTATCGTTAACTCTTTGGTTGCAAGTGCATGAAAAAGCAAATTTCTTCTTCAGATTCAAATGTTTTCACGAATATGAATCTGAAATTCTCTTTTTATACATTTTTTTCATGCAATATTTTATTAACGTATATCAGAAGCCTTAAATTACAAGAACTTTATACTGAGTTCAAGATTACTTTGAAAACATAATAATGAATGTCATACTCAATGAAAGTATTTTCTGTCACGAGTGGCCTGAAACAGCAAAAAATGCTACTGAACAAAACACACAAAATATTTTCTAAAAAGTAGTACGCTCACTACTCAAGAACAACAAAAAATAAATCTAATAACACAGTACCAGAACATTCCATCACAAACAACCTTCATAAAGACTGCAATAACACAATGTAGAATTTACTGATACACAGTACAACAGTTCTTTACATATCACGAATATCAAAAGAGTTGAATTGCAAATAGTTAATGGCGGGCGGACTCTTACTCGGAGCCTTGCTTTCACGACGTCAGCTGTGTTGTAAGCATTGCCGCACTGAGTATGAGAATTCCCTCAGGCAGCCCGGGATGAAGTAGGTGGAATAATACAATCCAATATTTGCGTTTTTTGTCAAAACTATTATTTTTCTGACACAAGACTTAATTCAACTGATGCCACTGCAGCGCCTCTGACTGGAAGGTCCTAGGGTTCGAGTATCGACGGTGGTAGGATTTTTGACACGAACTCGATAGCAAGATCGAAATTTACCGTTGTTCACAGGAGACTTCTAGCTGCCGGCTGCTCTGATCAGTAGTGTTTCGTGGTTACTCAGATCAACACCAGGGAAGAGCCGGAGAAATACCCTAACAGATTGACCACGAACCGTGCGAGATCTCTTCTTCCTCTTCCTTGTCCTATCTTCACCCTTTACACGCATTCACATTTACATGCACTACCCCACCATACATACCGGTAGACCGGTCGGGAGCTTAGAGCTTGTCCCGGGAGAGAGTGGCCCGCTGGGAGGAGATACCGCGTTGGAAAAACCCCACTAGCCGATGGGAAGATCAGCGCTGGATCTCATCATCCACCAGGAGAAGATCACTGTCACCTACTGAGGAAACACATGCACTACATTTACGGGACTAAAGATAGCGGTTGACGCGCCTGGAATCACTAATCAATTAATCGATCGCGTCGACTAATTATTTTCCAAAAGTTGATTCCGAAGATCTAGTCGGCAGTTTCGTGTGCTTCTTGGTGATTTCAACCCCTTCGAAGGCAATTACAGAATTCCTAAATAAAAAATCTAGAACTCACGAGGGTACATCCCAGAACCTGTCTGAATCTGACGAGTGAACAAATATGTGTGAGAGTGCACTTCCTGAAGAAGAAGAAGAAGAAGAAGAAGAAGAAGAAGAAGAAGAAGAAGAAGAAGAAGAAGAAGAAGAAGAAGAAAAGAGAAAAAGGTAGTGTAGATAAACTACCAACCCCTTTATTGCTTTATATTGCAAGACAAAACATCGTTTTTATTTGACTACTTCCACGATTTCATTATCTTAAATACGCAGTCTACAGTTGGACCAGATTC
The DNA here is from genome assembly GCA_017312745.1 of Gryllus bimaculatus. Lineage (NCBI taxonomy): Eukaryota > Metazoa > Arthropoda > Insecta > Orthoptera > Gryllidae > Gryllus > Gryllus bimaculatus. The sequence continues at coordinate 6,773,638 of BOPP01000005.1, read as the reverse complement.
TGCATTTAACGAGTTACCGCACGTTCAGAATACGCATGTTCCGTCAAATGTTACAACATTCCCTTCCTTAAGTGTCTCTCAAATTCTGGGGCGACTTCTCATCCATTGTTCAACCCCCAGTTGATTCTCCGGGTTTCTCTTAAGAACAATTTTGGCTGAAACATACCTTAAATATTGTTTTTAAACTGAATGGACAAAGTGTGATTTTCCGGGAATTAATTAACTGGAGGAGCTGAAACAACATGTACTTTCTCCCATGTATTTTCAAGTAAAATTATGCGAAAAGAATTCAAATTTTCGAAAACTTATACCTGATCTAATTTCAAAATCTATCGTTAACAAACAGATTTCCTTAAGGAAAAACTTTTTATCTTCAATATTTTAGTTGTAGAAAGACACCAACATTTTTTTGAACTTACGCAATTTTCGAAACATTAGGGTTTTAACGAACCTGAGACCTGCACTACTCTCTTAAACATTCTTCACAATACCCAAATACAAAATTTAATAAAAAACAATGGAGGCATTTTTTGAAAATTTGAAAAATGTCCCAAGGGCTTCATGCAAAGAACCCCCCAAAATTAAAATGTTGGTTTCAAATTGAAGTGACTTTGACCTCAGTCATATCGATAGAGGTATATCAAGTTAGGAGAAAATCGGTTGTACGGTTTAGCCGCTACAGTTATTCACCGACGGACGGTCGGACAGACGTTTTGCCGTCATTTGATGTTTCGGTATTAAGGATCCACGAAATATGAATTCTGGATTCACCACGTAATAGAGGACCTTTTCCTAAATTTACCAACTGGATTTATCCTTTTTTCGTAACCAGGGTCCTGTAATAAGAGTTTTCTGCCGAAAATTCGCCATTTTTGTGCAATATTCCATAACTTTCTCTCTACTCCGTAGGGAGTAGATAAAAATTAAGTGCAAACCTTCACCAAAAAGAAAAACAAACTCTGATATTTCGGCAAATTTACGACGATAGCTTTCTTTTCCGACGGAAATACTGTAAAAATCCATAGCTCGTGTCATGATCCCCTTTTAGTTTAATTACACTTCTGGGAATGAAAATAATTTTCAAGCCCTTGATTGTGATCTTAGCCGCGTTCTTTCTCAAGGATATTGTTTAAGATGTGCCTTAGTGTAATTTGCTTATTGACGGGATTGAGGACATTGTGCTCACAGTGAATAATTGCAACCACATCTTTCCCTCAATCCTCGCCACTTTCCCCTTTGCGGGAGGCCCTCGCGAGATGCACTTGTTGTGGGTTCCTGAGAACAATAGGAAACAGACTGCACTGAAACCCCTGCATGAAACCCAGTAGAAAAAAGAGAAAATCTTTGTCGACTAGAAACATAAATTCTCCCGCGTGCATTATGATTAAATAGTAAAATAATACAAAAGTATCCCGAGCCTGGAAGACAGAGAAAAAGATTGAGACAAGATCTTTACTTTGGATGAACGGCGACGGAATCCGCCTCTACGAAATAAGCCTTCCCGGGACTAAACGTTGCGCGTGGCTCCGATAGCAATAAATGTGTGGCTGGCCTCGGTGGCGGCCATAGGGCAGATGCAACCTTTGATCACAATCAACACTTGGGCAGATGCAACCTTTTGAAAAATATTTTCTGAAAGCGTTGTAACATTATACACCTATTTTCACATTTAAATGATGGTGTAAACTTAAAATACGCTATCGAAGAAAATACATATTAATGACCAGCTAATCAGCAAACCCAAATTATCTTTTACTTTTACAAATTCAATGACAATTACAGAATTTTAAGTACGTATTGTATTCGGTGGCAGTTAAAAAGTACAGCAAAGAGCTGCATTTAAGAAATGCAGCGAAACAAAATATAAATCTACATCCGTGTTCGAATTGAGGAAATCTTCAGTAGTTTTATATATCACATAAAATTTCGAACTACACAGCAGGTACGTTAGCAGAAGGCAAAACTGAGAATAATCGCGAATGACATAGAAGTATGGCAAGAGAAAATTAAGAGGACGCTACCTGTATTGAGCTTGAGTAAGAAGAGTGAAAAGTTCGTCTAGATTATCATGATGTAAAAGACTGTCTTTTTCTAGATCAAAAATACAAGTTGACTAATTCTACGGAGAGGATGAAACATAGTATTTATCCATTCATAAAATTCAAAAAATGTTAAATCACCAATATTATAAAAAAAATCACGTTGTAGTATTATTTTAAATAAAATAATAACTCCGGCGCATGTTAAAAGTAATCCATAAACCATTAAAACCCTCGAAATGCGGGGCTTTTGGTAATTGTTTTCCAAAATCCCACACACCTTCTTGTTCCAGGTTTTTAGAAGGTAGTATGACACCAACACGTCTCTGAAATTGTTACGGTGAGTTCAGTCACAACTCCACCTTCTAACGTCCAGTTCGAGATAAGATTCCGAGATACCTCGCCTAAAATACGCAGACGATTTCGTTTATTTATTAACATATTTATTCATTTATTTGCACCATTACCACATATTAATCCATTCAGGGCATTCAGAAAACAATTGGCTCTGCAGAAGGGGCACATGAAGTACGTAAGGGCTCGAGTGATTAGGTGGGATCGAATTTAAATGTGATATCAGCTGCTAAAACCATAAAATATTCACAAAAATAATGAAACGAAAAAAGAAGTATTATAATGTGGTTCCATATTTTACTAAGAGCGAAAATAAAAACGATTGTTCACCTTCAAATATTGCAAGAAATTCACATTCATTGTGAAATCGACTTGTACATGTAGAGTGAACGATGTTGGAATACAGTATGCTTTTGATGATTGTTTTCCAAAATCCCACGCACCCTCTTGTTCTGGGCTTTTTTAGAACGTACGATGGATGCCTAACTGCGGCACCGCGTTAACATTCGGGAAATGAAAAGAACAAAGAGTTGCAAGCTCGTGACACACCAAATTCTTAACGAAACGTGTGCCTGTCAATGCTCTTTCCCGGCGATCTCGCGTGCCAGACACGGGCCAGCTGCGGAACCCGCGTCTCCCCCACGCAGCAGACGTGTAGAGCGCATCGCTTCGCATCGGCACGGTTCATCAGAGCGCTTTCGTCAGCGCCAGCGGAAGAGAAACAAACGCCGCGCCGTATCTCCAGCATCACCCGCCTCCTCGTTATCCCACTTCGCCAGCTTCAGTTCTCGCAGCATTGCGGAAGTTTGAGAACCACATCCTTCGTTGACAATTTCATTGGCCAAACAGCTACTACTTCTTCGCTTTCCCTCGTACGCTATATGCGCAGAGATTACTCGTGGAAAAAAGTTCTCCCGATAAACACCGTTTCCCGGGTATCTTGTAACGTTAAGAAGTTTCCCGGATTATTTTTTTATTAATTGCTGTACTTTTCGTAACTGGGAAAGAAAATGTACAAACTTTCTTCCGGTATAAAAGGATGCTGTAACAATTGAAATGTCTTTATCTTCTTTCTTTATATTTATTGAAATTAGGAACAATTGAAATATCATTTTTATCTGCTTTCTACCTGCCACCTATCGTTGCCTATAAGATTTTCATTTTACATTTTCTCATTTTTATCGGTTCCCTGCGGGTTAGAATTGAAATATGACAGATTATTACAAAACAATAAAACCTGGACTCATCAGAGGAAACAATCATGGACAATTTTGAAGACATATATGAGAAAATGTAATGTATATGTGCAATTACACGTATATGAATATATTTCGAAATTCACTTAGAAAATTGACTTGTGAAAATCATTTAACAAGTACTGGAAAAAAATTGTTTAATGATGAATTTTTGCTAGCAAAAGAGTTCATGTACACTGAAACATCATTATATATCTTTAAATTCATAATTTGGCCTACCCTAATCTCTTCCTTCTGGCGCAGACGGTTGCGGCAGCCGTCGTCTGTGCCGAGGAGGCTGCAGGGTTGAGTCCTGCTTAAGTGTGGTCGTATTTGTAATTGTCCCTTCACCTCTCATCAACATCGTATCATCTCATAATTCACAATTCAACGTGTAGCCACCTCGTCTTACCGAAGGTTACAGATGAAAAACTGATCCTAATAGTTACACACGTTAGTGTAGTTTGTGTAGCGTGTAGCGTGTAGTGTGTAATAGTGTAGCGTGGTTAGAAATGGCCAAGTAAAAATCTCATCGAATTCGTAACTCCATTTTTTCCAGTCAAGTTGCAATACAATATAAGAAAAAATTCAAATCCAAAATTAAGAAATACATTCTCGAAAAATCGGTTGCATCCTCCATAACTCATTGCAAAAATAATTTTGTTCGAAAAATTGAAGAAAAAAAAAGTTTTGGGAGGCCAGGAATGGAGCACAATTGAATAAGAACCCTCTTGAAGCAAAACTATCCATCAAAATTGGATTTTCTTTACACAGCACAATACACAACTATATCGAATTAACTGCCACCTATTTTCATTATGAAAACTGGAAACTTGCTTTACATCACTCGAACATGCAAATGAAGTCCGTTCCACCAAAACGAAAACAACATGCGTATTAATTCATAATAGAAAAGAATATTCACAATTGCATACTGTTGCTAAGTAAAACACACAGGCCGTGGCAAAGGTAGCAAAACTACCTTATAAAATACATTTGAGCACTTTGATACAAAAACTCGAACAATTATCAGCAAGGGCGGATCCGGCCGACCAATTTTTTTTTTGGGGGGGGGGTCCTCGTAGACTCTTGTTAAATAATAAACATTAGGGAGCGGATTTTGATCTAAAAAATCGCCAAAAATAATGCCCTAAAAACAAAGAAAAATGACGAAAAAATTGATCAAAACGGTTTCCTATTAACAACTGAAGCTGTTGGAGACGTTACTGACGTAATCGAGGCTGCTTCTGTTCATTCAATTGATCTCAGCTTTCAAACGTTGGATTTGGACTGCTCTTTACCAGGAAAACTCTGACTCTAGTAATTCTGAAATCGGCTTACCCGCCACTGGCGCTGACAGGTGTCACAGGAACTTTGGATTCCACACTCACAATGGCTGACATTAGAGCTTCTGAGGGAAGAAATCGATTAGATTATCTGGTATACGTACTCAGGAATTTTGTGGATCATTGTTGCATCTCGTAAATATTATTCGAAGCAAGTACCATTCACATTATATTAGAATCGATTAAATCGGTGAAAATACATTAAAATGATGGATAACTGTAAAAAATGACTTATTAGCCGGAATCGATGAAAAATGCAAAAAATGATGTATAAAATGCTTATTTTACAATACGGCATTCTTCTAAAGTGAAAAGAAAAAAAAAGACATTTCATTAAAATCCTTCCCCAGTTATTGTATTGTATATTTTTACTGCATATACACTATACAATATTATTTAAATAATTGCATAATTCGAACATAAATATTTAAATCAATTTTGCCAAATAATGGAAGGAAAACGAAAACTCTTGGACTTTTTTGGGAGGGGGCAACGTACCCCCCCGTGGATCCGCCAGTGATTATCACTGAACAAACATTTTTAACATCCAGCTTACATTAGCTGGAAATTGAAAAGCATCAATACAATAACCACGGTGGTAATGACATTTAAATTTCTAACAAATGTGGGAAGATCCAGCTCTGAGTATTTTGGCGTCTGCCGACAACCATCGTATAAGTTGGTTTCATTTCCCCGTTAATCTGATTGTTTTATTACGATTTTTAAAATGTTGCTCAATAGTTGAACATATTGTGCTAGTTTTTAGGTAAAAGGTGTTAATGATTTTTACCTTCTCGCCCTTACGAAGGTAATTTTTGTAAGTAGTTTCGTGAGTTATGAAATCGTGCGCCCGGAAACGGAGAATTTTCGGCAGAAAAACTCATACTACCAGGTTCTCGTAACGAAAAAGTCTCGATCTTCTCGACACTGTAAGGAGCACCGTGCGATTAAGCACGTTACAGCCCCCTACCTCTGAAAAAAAACGTTAAGAGCACAGAATGGCAAATTTAAACCCGAAAAAATTAACAAAACTATCTTCATTTCTTTTTTCATTTATAAACTTTTTATTATTATTTTACTTTATTATTTGTACTACTTGGCTTTTAACATCAATATGACCATATTTTCATTTACAAATCTAGATGTCAAGCTGTAAGTTTACTTTAAAGTAAAGTATACGTAATATTCAACATTATAGGCAACCTTTATGCTTATTATTAAGGAATATAGAGTCCTAAATCAATGTACATTTCAGTTTAAAATAGCTTCAAAATAATATGATTAAGTTTGACATCCACATACCTCTTTAGTAGGCCACTTTTCACAGAAATTATTCAACAAACATTTAAAAACCAATTTCCTCAGAACAGCTTTTCTGAGCTTGTGGCCTTTTCCACTTACTACTAAATTACATTTTTTATTACTTAGAATAAATTTTTCCATCAATAAAAAATTACTGATTTACGCAGTGGATTGCAAATTCCCTGAAAATTTCTGGATTTTCCAATCAGTCACCACCATTCAATGTGGTTTACACATCATTTCAATATGCAACATACTTTATTCTTATTTCTATTAAAGTTCACCACTTTTCATCTGTCATTTACACCTATTTTCAATATCATTTTATATTGAACCACTTCATTGCAAGTAAGTTTGGAAAGTATTTTGGTTTATGTCTTGATTGGAATATAAATCTGCATTCCTGAAAATTGCCTTCCCTCAGAAACTACTCAATACTACCCAATGAGAACTTCAAGGTCTCAATTTGTTGTTGTCATCAAAGATACTTTCTTCCTAATCTTCTTGTTCTCAATAATTTCAATATGTGAATGTATATACAATAGAGAATAGAATATGGATTCAATATTATGGTAGGTTATCCTCTTTCTATGATTTTTGCAATTCTAAACTACCTTTTCCTTTCTAATGTGGTTTTACTAATTTTTAAGAATTATAACATTTACATTCACTTTCAACTGAACTTGATCTATAACATGCCAACCAATTGCTACTCATTTGATCATGAATTATTGATGACAAGAACAATTATTATTATTATTATTATTATTATTATTATTATTATTATTATTATTATTATTATTATGATCATCATTATTACTATACCAAACTTATACCATACATTTACCAAAATTAAACAATGAACTGCCACTAGATCTAGAACTGTGTCCAAACTTCAATAATTTCAAAAAATAACTGAAAATGTTACAAAACAATTAAATAGGCCAATAAATAAATACTTTGATAAGATAATATAAGGATTGCAGAAAACCAATATTTATGTGTTAACACTGTATTTAGGATAGTTAGATAATTATTTTGTTATTTTTGGCATACGTACTGGTATGCGTTACACCAAAGTGACTATATTAGAAATAAGAACGAAGCTACCTATGCGATTGTATATTTTAATTAAAAATATACTGTTATATAAACTGTAAGTATATGGACTTAAAAGCAAACTATAAAACAATTTATAAAAAAGGTAAAACTATAATGTATTTTTTTCTCAATTTTGTTACTTTGTAAATATTCATAAAAATATTTGAAATGTTAACCATTGTTTTATTCGTGTTATAGATGATATCACTGTAAAACCCAATATTGCAATTGTTACAAATAGGATTTTTATGTTTTTAACTTTACATTGAATTATTAACAGTAAAATATTTCATAAGAATAGATTTTTATGTAATTATATTAGATAAAATTATAGTATGTCAACATTATGAATGTAAAGAAGAAAATACTGTACAATGCTGTAATAATGGGCACCTGATGCTAAGTCAGTTTGACTTATCAGGACCCACAACAAATTTGATGGAAAATAAACTCTTCTATTCTTATTATTTTAATTATTATTATCATTATAATTATCATCAATTTATTTCTTCAATTACCACAATTTAATGTCGCATAAACGTCCCCTTCAAATTTGCTTGTTTTTCACTCATTTGTGAATTTGATTTCTTCAATGTGTGTAGACACTACACAAACAAAACATTTTGGCAAGTTTTCAAATTTCTGAATGTTAGGTGTCAATGTGAGTACATGCTAAAGCACTGGCACTCTCGAGGCCAGGATGTACTCACGGCTAGTGTCAGTTCAAATTTTCTTTCAGAACCGTGCTTGGCTGCTATACACCTGGGGATAAGCCTAAGGAAGAGGTCTGTGTAGCATACATTGTTTGGTCTGCACCAAAGTTGAAGGGGGCATATGTAGCTAAAGTCTAATGACTTTGTTATTTCTAGAAAATACGCTGTATAACCAGCAGTTGGAGTGCTCTAGTACTAAAATTAATTAATTAATTTAATTACAAAACAATGATTTAGCACTAATCTTGCTCAATACAGAATCCCAAGATTCAAGTATTTTTTCATTAGACAAAATTCTGCATTATGCAATGCAAGACTAGGTTCATGTTTACATTAGTCAGATTTCCGCATTACACAAGTTCTGCATTGAGCAAGTTTTACTGTATTACTAAACCGGTAAATTCTTTACTACAGAAGAGACGGAAGAAACAAAAGGGGAAAAGAAAACAATTAGGCATAAATAAAGCTAAGAGAAAATTAAAAACCTTTATTCAACATTTACACAATTAAATTATATATTACTGCATCTAATCACTCTTTATCACAAAATGTGCAGATCTTACTTTAAAATAGCTTAATGAAATACTGTATTGAGAGAAAATAAGAACATGAACTATACAAACACTGACCAATGAACTTCTTGTTAAAAATGAACATCGATATTTCATGGAACACAACTAATGCATACTTGGGCATCACCAGAACCTGAGTACCTGAAAGAGAAAAGAGAGCGTAACATAAATGCATTAATCACAGCAATAACACCCTACATATCTAGAAGAATAGAAATGGGGAAACTTTTCACATTAGAATGGCAAATATGAGCTAACTTCATTCCAACATCACATTCAAAAAATAAAAATTAACAAATTGAAACCCGATGGGTGGTACAGAATGGTACAGACTTTATTGCACAAGTTAGTATTATAATTCTTTAGTCTAGGTTGGACTTTTGCTAAGATAATACCTATGGCATTTTTTTAACATTTTCTCAATTTTTCAGACCCTTTAATAGTATAATTGAAATATAACTTAAAGAATACTACTGATGAATAAAACATGGTCATACATACAAATTTTCATTACAAATTTTGGAGCTATTCTGAAGACAATATTTGAGGGTTTCTGGAAATGCAACATTTTCAGCTCATTTTCCCAGAGAATTTTTGAAACACTTTGTACGACATAATTTGAAGCACTTGTGCTCACTAATACAGTAACGTGTAAAAATGGCACGAGAGATGCATTAAAGGATTGATTACTTTAAAGCTTAAGTTCACGAATACCACTAATATTTTGGAAAAAAATGTGCATAACCTCACTTGAAGATCGGATTTTGAGAAACAGAAGAACATTTTCAGTCTTCAATAATGTAGTTGGAAGAAGACAGAATTTTTGCTTTTATTTTTCCATTTTTTGGAAAATCAGAGAATTTAACAATTCATCAGCTTTCCTTTGAGGCTTCAAGTATAAACTGCCAAAAATTAAAATATCTCTTACAAATTGAAGACCGCAGACAGGCAGGATGGTCAGAAGTTTTGCCAAAAAACAGTTTTTTAGTACCAAGGGCCTACAGAATATATGTATGTACACAACAGCAGGAGTTCCCAATGAGGTTCATATTGACCCCTTGGAGATCAATGAAGATTGGGGGGTCGACTGTGGTACCGGATATTTACCAACTGTGAAGAAGCAACTGATCAATATAAATTGCATTCCAATGATTACAAAAAATATTAATGACGTTAATCACAGACACAGCCATCTTCTCCATTTTAAATGACATGCTTGTTGCACTAAATAAGAAGGAAATTCCCATTGGCCTTTTCTTAGTTTTGTCAAAAGCCTTTGAAATCATTGACCATCATATACTTTTAAGAAAACTAGAAATGCCAGGGATTCGAGGCATTGCAGGCCAATGGATCAAATCATATTTATCAACCGTAGCCAAATTGCTGCCTCCCGCACACTAAAGAAACAAATCTCCTCGTACTACTACTGCCTCAAATACAAATTGTGGTCCCGCAAGGATCCATCCTTGGCCAATACTATTCCTTGTATACATAAATGACATGCCTTTGGCTATAAGAAACAACAAATAATTTTGTTTGCAGATGTCAAAATAATCAAAGCAAAAACAACCAATCATTAGAAAAAGAAACTCATAAAATTTGCAAGCACAAGTTAAATGGTTTCAAGACAACAAACTCATCATAACACCAGCAAGACAGTCCTCTCTAAATTTCATGAAACCCAATCTAAGAAAAAACTCTAACAGCATTTGCTCATAAACAATAATCCGTAATAATATCTCATGAAACTACCTTCTCGGACTAATAATTCAAGAAACCTAAAATGGAATGCTCACATCTCAAATCTTACAAGAAGCTCAGCAATCTTGCTAGTGCCCTATACACCCTGAGGTCAAGCTCCAACATTGGAACACTTTGAACAAAGTATTTTGCAAATGTGCACTCACCCTAAAATATGGAATAATATTCTGGGGAAATGCCCCTGAAAGCACTAGCACATTTATTATCCAAAAAAGAATATTGCGAACAATGACCAGCACTCATAAGCTGGGGTCTTGCAAACCCTTGATTAATAAACTAAGGATTCTTCCTCTACCATGCATGCATATATTTGAAATAGTGGTCTTCACAAAGAAAATTCTCAAGGAAAAGAAAGACACTTTTACTTTAAATTCTGATGTACACAACTACAACACCCGTCAAAAAGATAACCTACATGTTCTCCACTCTGAAACTACACTTTATCAAAAAAGTACGCTAATAGAGGGCATTACACTTAACAACAAACTAGACAATGATATTAAACACAATTCATACATTTAAAAGTAAATTGAAAGCTTTCCTGCTTAACAACATGTTCTACAGCGTAAAGGAATATTCAAATTACATTTCCCTTAAAAAACATAAATAAATAAGAATTTCTTATTCCATTAGACTTTTTGTTTCATGTTAACTGTTTCGAGCTGATGCCAGATACTCATCTCATACTCTAAGATCCATACAATGTTTGAGTTATACATTCTTTTGAACATATCTACTTGTCAGATTCTATCTAATGGCAAAGGCTGGTAAAGTTTTAGGGTAGCCCATTTCACTAAATTGTTGACATGTTCCCTTTAACTGGTATTTATGATACTATCAAGGTGTGAAATAGTACATGTCAGACTGTCCAAAAATTGTGTATTAAGAGAACATGGAACTTACGGTTTCTTTTAACATTAAGCAATCAAAAATCTTATGAGCAACCAAAATATTTCTATCAAATGAATGTTCAGGGCCAATGTTGGCCAATAAATGTCTTCAATTTCCTCGTTGTGTAAAAAGGCTGTTTCATATTTTGCCTAGTGGCAATCAGGGATCAAGGAAATAAAGCTACATTTGAAAAGCACTTGGCTGCTTTTGAAAAAATTTAATTCCTTGAAACTTATCATGTATTTCTCTCCATCATGACTAAACCTTTTGACTCCCATTTTCTTCTGGTTTGAAATCAAGAGTAAATTTAAATATATTTGGATTGAAGTCAATTAAGGTTTGGAAAATATTGGATCCTATGCCTCCTGGTCACCTGAATCTTTTTTCTTTGCATTTTTCAAATTTCTCTGCCTTAAAGCATCTACATAACCAAGAAAGATTATAAAAAGTGTTTCCAATTGAAATGAAGTGAACATTTTAAACTATTATTCTGACATAAAATACGATTTTTCAACTACTTTTTAATTTGAAATCTTCCCCAGCTCCTCTAGATATGTTCTCTTTGAATCTATTTTCAATTTTGATCTTTACTTCACATCCGTAATGAGAATAAAAAATTACAATACTTCAACAAGATAAACACTGCATTTTAATAGTATAAAAAGAGATGATTAGAGGAAGTGACAGCTAATTATTCGACTAAGTCACCTCAAATTTCTACTTATGGATTTTCTTACAGATACATCATAGAGTAGAAATTTCTTTGAACATTTTGTGAGAATACTTCTATACACAAATGAATTTTTAAATCAAATTTGCAATCAATTTTTACTAAAAATTGGATAATAAATAGAATATCATTAACAACAAATAATGCTTATTTAGAAACATGCCAAGCAGAAAGGCATTGAAAAACTAAATTGTAAAAAACATTTTGTTATGTACTGATAGTTTAAATGGCTGGAGTTAGGAAGATGAAATTCAGCGAAACAAATTTAAATTACATGAGAATCATTGTCCAAAACATTTTTCCTTAAATGAAACCGTAGGCATCTGTGGCCACAGTCATGTGAAGGCTCTAGGTTGTTCAGGTGACGTCACATCGAGGGCAGTTGTGCAGACACTTTGACCATCATTTCATGGTGGTCTTCATAACAGCCCTGATGAAGACCATGATATGATGGATTCATCAATTGGCCCAATTGCCCTCAAAATGGTGCCCACAGACAGCTGAGAGCCTTCGTACATCTTTACTTTAAAGATGCTTATAGTCTTACCCAGCCTCATCTTTCTTACCATTAGGAGGGTGGTAACGGAATAAGACCCAAGAATGTGTAAACAAGTTCAATAATCATTAAGGGCAATCCATAATAGCTGGCAATCCATAGAGCAGATTTAAACGTAGTGTCCCTTGAAGGTCACGAGTTGGAAGTAAGGGGGCCCTACTTCCAACTCGTGACCTTGAAGGGACACTACGTTTAAATCTAACTGTAAAAAAGATGGACAGATGTAAGGAACTTCTTTGTTGCTTGTTTTCCCATTGGTTTATGGAGAAAGTCTGTGAAACAGGTCATTAAAAGATTAAACTAGTACTTAGATGCACAGTTCTACAATACATGGAAAACATTTTAAGGGAGGGATGTTGCTTTGCCCTTCTGCAACACATTCTTCATTGCATTGCTCACTGGTGCAGCAACAAACTATTTATATCAAGTATTAGTTTTTATGATTGACCTGAGAAGCAACCAATAAATCATTAATGATATCACTGAAGTACAAGAAGCTGAATAGAAATATTTATAAATTTTATTCATTCTTAACTCCAATTGTTGTTTCAACTTCTGCGCTCACAACAAGCTTTAACAATGGAAAAATCTAAGAGATTTGCCATTCAAAAATACGTACTCCTGCAGAGTATATGAATTTGGCAGTCCACGGTTCTTTAACTGTCTACCAAATCAGATGAATTTTCTGGAATCTACGACACTATAAAGATATAAGAGTATAAAAATCTGAACTCAAATCACAACAACCAAAACTTTGATAAAATAATCAATCTTTATCACTAAAACTACGCAATAAAATGTACACAAAATTTACAATGTAACATAGGTTTAGTAAACTTGCATGCTAAGTATATCCCACATTCTTCATAATTGTGTCTTGGGGCAAGACAATAAGAGTTACCCCAGCCAATTTCTAGATTAATGGCCATTTTTGTTGTATCTTCCATACATACAGAACTTTTAGAATCAGCTAAAAATCATCTCTGATTGGATTGGTAATGGTAAGATCATGGTAAGAGCCATTCTTATTCTCAGAAAAAGGTGCTTGCTAGTGAAATTGTGTGTGTAAGTAATCCTGATAAATCATAAGAAAATTTAGAAGTGGTACCTAGTATCTCTTATTATATCCAATATCAATGAAGAGTACAAATAAATCTCTAAGTTAACAGAGCAGATTATTACAAGCCTCTCAACAATAGTTGAAGTTAAAAATAGTCAAATAGTCTGTTACATGGCTCAAAAATAGTGACTTAATAGAGAGTAGGGAAAACCATAAAAATTTTTAAAGAAGTAATACTAATGACCAAAGAAAATAGTTTGTATGTTAATTTCAACATTTCTTAACATTGATCCCGAATGTTCCAAAATTGTAAAGTTTCATTAAATATACAGTAAAATCCATCTACAACGGAACTTGTATAAGCCGGAAACCTGCCTTAACCAGAAAATTTCTCTGGCTCGTGAAGTTATATGGTATTTTACACAGCATAAAGCTAAACCTGCCCAATGCGGAAACGGAATGGTTTTTCAGGTTCTACAGGGGAGGGAAACCTTCACAAAATGGCATTCCTATGAATTTAATGCAACTGGCAGACACACAAGTGAGATATTCTTGGTGTAATGAATGCATCTTTAAGTCTGTTTTAAAACTTCTATCACTCATGATTTAGTTGTGGCAACTGTACTGTGAAGGAGAGGGGCTTCAACTGACAGCATAAATTCGGCCTTGTGGTCACTTCTCTATCAAGGTGTAGACCATAGGCTGTAGCTGTTTTCGTACCAGTTTTCCAATGAAGAATTTACTGATGAAAACTCTCGTCTGGCTCATTGCTGAGATTTTCAGGGAGGAAGTCCTATGTCAGAGTCTAAGAAGTGAATTTTCAATCAGGTTATATCCCAAGCTTTATAAAAATTGCAGAAGATCAGCAATTATGTCCGATAGTTTCTTGCTTTATTGTGTCCAAGGAATGTGCAATAAAATTTTTTGAGAGACTGACAAGCTGCTTTTTTCAATAATTTAACAGTTCTTTAAAATGTTATCAGTCATTAATGACCACATTTGTGGTTCTAAAAAGTCCAAACTTTCAATTTAGCATTACTTACTTTAGGAAATTTCGAAATTTCATCAAAAAGTTTATCCATAGCTTTTACGAAATGTTTCATTCCTCATCATTAAATATGTAGTAGAGGCAAATATATTTTTCAGGATTCATTAAATGGGTATGTAACACATTTGTTTCTTCAGGAATACGAGATTCCTTTAATATTTGTAAAAACACAAATAACTATCACTTAGATGACCCTTCAGTTCCCTCCAAATTATAGGAATTGCAAACGGCACATAATGTCTACCATTTTTCCTGTCAATAACAAAAAATGTATTTGGAGCCCAGCTCTTTTCCAAATTACCAATATGACAGCCGAAGTAATGTTGAAAACACTTTTTCGCAAGTGGTGTTAAATTTCACTGCTGGGTCCTTTAAGTAAGCTCATCACCTATACAGAAACAATCTGCACGATTTACTGTTCTTAGCATGATGAAAATACAAAATACTAAACTACAGCTTACACAGTACACTTATAAACACATAAGATGGAAATATATCACTAGCAATATTAGCTAACAAGCTTGCAGATACCTCAATATTGATACATCACAATGCCAGATTAATTGGTCTGAGCATGTCAAAACATGAATGAAACTGCACAATATTGCCTGTTAGTGTTTTAGCATGACATTACATATAATTGCCTTAAATACAGCTCGAATAAAATCGTTACATATAAGGTAAAGGTTCCTATGACAGGTCAAAAAAATGTTAAAATCAGATTTTAAAAAGAAGCTGTCAAAAAAAAAAGTGTCCTCGATGGAAATGTTCTGAATAAATATCTGAATTCAAAATGAAAATACGCACTAGATTCACGAACCAGAGTTTTTGTGATGAAAACCTTGTTGACCTGAGTAATTTTCAAAAAAGAGGGCTGGTTTCAAACCCAGCAATGTACACTTTTTACCCAAATGTAGCTATTCGTTCTTGTTCAGTCTTTGTGTTGAAACCTCAGACAACACACGAGGAAAACATAAAAATAGACCAACAGACCATCTGAAGCAACTGCAATTATAAAGGCCAGCATTTAGTCTATTCCATTCTATGAGTTTTCCTGAACAAGGAAGCAGCAGAAAAAAGGAAGAAAGTCTCAGAGTTGCAAATTTTCTATAGTTACTTTAAAATTAATTTATATGTTGAGAAGTGCTCTAAAGAAAATAATGCTCCAGTTTTCGCTCATGCCTACTGAAAAATATTCTTCTCTTCTGTTAATGCAGTTTCAAGCCACCTTCATTCGACTTGGGTGTTAAACACATACAATACAAAATAACCCAGACTGAATATTGATTTGTCAAAAATCACAAAACATCTACAAGTTTTGCTAAATGTACATCTAACAAAACTAATCAGTAGATATTCTTTTAGCTAAATATGAGACAGTAAAAAGCTACAAGAAAATTTGAATAAAAATTTAATGCATTAGATTTGCAGCAAGTTTTCTCAGCTCTAAAACTTTTCACAATTGTAGCTTATGAACTTTTTATTTGTCAATACATAATGTTGCAAGACGTTGAGATCAGGTCTACAAGGCCTCAACAGCAAAAAAAGTAGTAGGATGCACAATTGTATCCTGCCTGCAGAAACCTTTTTTGATGTTTGAAAATAGTGTAAAAGTTCAGAAAGAATCAGAAAACCAAAGAACATTAGCAGCTTGTTTTATTTAATTAGAAATAAACATATTTATAGCAAACGTAATTTGTTTTATTAATGAATCCTCCTTGAATTGTATAATTGTGAATTTTAGATGCAAAATAATGGTAAGCGCCATTTGCCAAAAAGGTTCACTAATATACTAAATTATTAATATCTAAGACATCCGACAAAATGTTCACTTATTTTAATCAAATGAAGGTCAAAGCTATACTTTTTATAGTAAAGATGTTCTTGAATTAAATTGTTTTAACCCCCAATTAATAGACAACAATAAACTTTGTTTTGTGTTATCTTAAAACCTACTTGCTGGTGCTTGCCATTGTCTTGCCTCAAGGCAGAGAATTATCACTGAATCGAAGTTGTGAAATTAGTAAATGAAACATATGATTTCCCCTTTCTTTTTATTATAAGAAGGAAAACAATCTCGAGTTATTCTCATGTCTCTGTTTTCAAAACTTGCTTATTGTTTAAGTCTCTTGTATGAAATCACCAGATTACATCACTCAAAAACTTCAGAAGACTAAGATACATACGTTTCTCATACTTACGTTTTAAGAATGCAGTGGCTGCAAAAATTATCCATACACTTTGTACATGCATACATGCAATTGGGACACAAGCGACGATCGCAAAAATCACACGAGACAGAAGAACAAAGTTTCACTGGTGTCTTGCAAGAATCACATTCACTCAATGGCAGGGACTGCAAAGTAAGGCTCCAATTAACGTTATTAAGTACTTCCATTACTTCCCACAAGTTTTAAAGATTTTAATTAAAAAAAAAAAAGAAGTCCAACAAAGTTAACACTTACCAAAAGTATACCGGATGATTGTAACTGACCATTACTTTTCAGGAACATTTGTTTGTACAACTTGCTATTACTGTTTGTAGCACATTCTTCGCGATTTTCAATTGAATTGCTTACATTTTTCGCTCTTCTGAATAGGAGATCCATTGTTCTTTCTGAAAATGAAGAGGGCCATTTAAACCTTCCATAATCAGAAATAAAAGGCAATTATCATATAAAAGCAAATAAATTTTACCATATACTGTTTTCATATTATATTCCTCCATCACTCCAGAATTAATCTCCTTCTCCCCAACGTGTATTTTACATTGTGGCAGTAGATCGTAGTCAAAGGGGCACTCTCGTTTGGGCATATTTGAAAATTTTGCGGAAAACACAAATCACCACGCTGAGAATCGCAATATATGCCGAAACTAAACGACTAACCTAGTTACATTCTTCTCGAAATCACAACACTCACTTCACGATCTTTAAAACCGAATTATCTCAACACGAAGATTGTGGACCTTTGACAGTGAGCCATTCCCGCTCATTCCTGCGGCTCGCCATTATATTTCATTTTCACCAACCTTGACACACTATTCAAAAATAAACTCCACGAAAAAATTGTAATCATAGTCCTATTTAAAAATCTACTCAGTTAAATGCTTCTATATCATATAAATATAATGTAAATTCTTTCAATAATTCAGTGAATGTTATCACTGCAATGTACTTCCTAAATACATTTTTGTCTCTGCGGTTGGTTAGTTGTGTGATACAATTGAAAGAACGTGCAGTGAAACGTACGTAGATCCACTAACCCAGAAATTACCATAAGTGCGGCAAATTTAACTAGTGGTTTTACTTTTCTTGTATTAATTGGAATTTTTACGCAATATATATCATTGCAACTTCAATATAACTAACTCTTCACCCTCTAAAAACTCTTACTGAAACTGAGGAACTAAAAAATTTACTGAAACTCCCAGAAAAAAAATCGTTGTTTATTATTTTTTTATCTAATAGTTGTAATGAAATTGACACTTGTGCAGTGGAATTCAAGGAATTCAATACTTTGGGCTCAGTGCTAATAGCTATTAACATACCTAGCAATGTTATGAGTAAGCGGAGGATTTTGATGACTTAAAACATCGCCAAAATAATCAATAAAATGCTCTTAATATGCTTTAAAAATGTCCTAAAATCAAAGAAAAAGGGCGTAAAAAAATAACCACTTCAGATGAACAACCGACGCTATTGGACATGTGATCGATGTAATCGATGTTCTTCCTTTTTTTCATGTGAACTCAGTTTGCAAACTTTGGGTTTGGACTGTTCCTTAAAAAAATCTGCCTTTATTTATCGCGAAATCGGCCGAACTGACAATGGCGCAGATGAGACACAGGAACCTTAGATTGCCTAGTGCTAACAACGGCTGACATTACAATATACGAGCGAAGAAATTGAATATCCTACCCAGGAATTCTATGGTGAACATTTGTTGCAACTCGTAAATATTGTAAGAAGCAAATACCATCAAAATTACATTAAAATCAATGAAGTGTGCGAAAAATGCAGTAAAAATGACGTGAAAAGGTAAAAAATAACTCATTAGTAGAAATCGACGAAAAATGCAAATAAATATGTATGAAAATGGGTAATTTCGTTTTGTCATACCATAAAATAAAATTCTACACTAAACGGCATTGTTCTAAAGTAAAAAGTAAAAAAAAAACATTTCATTAAAATACGCCCCATAGTTATGAGTGTTCTTAAGCCTTTTAAGAAAATGGTATTCTAGCGCAACTGTAAATTCGAAATTTGAAGCTCTTTTTCACAGAAAATTTTTGAGATTTCTGAGCAAATTGCTGGCAATATGCATATTAACGGCGTGTGAGGTCTTTCAAAAAAATTAAATTTGAATAGTTTGTAAAAAAACAACAAAATGAACTTTGCGGCATATTAAAGAGTGCATTAGCAAAGTTTAAAGAAAAAAATTGGAGCCACTTTTGAGAAAATGGCGTTTGAGCGTTTCTGAAAATGCGGAATTTTGAGCTAGTTTTTTCAGAAAACGGTTGAGAAACTTTACATGACTTTATTTAAATAACATGTACTCTTAATACAATAATGTGAACTAATTGCGCCCAATGCAAATACTAAGGAAGAGAGATGCAAGTCAAAAATTACATTTTTGTAATTTTTGAAAAAACAAAAGGATCGAGAAAATCTATTTTTGTTATCTTATAGAGGACATTTAGCACTATCCCTACCAAAAGTCAAAAGGAAAAAAAATTGGTAATCATTTTTGAAACAATTTTGTTTTTGTTATTTTTTAAAATTGCCCACATGCAGGTAACATTGCGCAAAAACTACTAAATTTTAAAAAAACGACCTTAATGGAAAAACTCACTATGAAGAACAAATTTCATTTGAAGAAAAACTCTCTATCTTCAATTTGTTGTAGGAAGACTCCAGAAAAATTCAAAATTTCGAGTTCAGAATTAACCCTGAAGATCGGACATATACCATCTTTATACGTGTATTTTACTCTAGGTTTGCAAGAAATTTAAATAAAAAATATGTAGTCGTATTTTAAAATTTTGAAAATCCAGGGAGCTTTATGTAAAGTACACCCAAATTTTGAAGAATGTTTTTTTTTTAAATGTCAAAGCTTCGACTAGAGACAGATGGACAGGGGTTTCTTCAAGTAGTGTTAACAGACCGACAGACAGACACGTAGATTTTGAGAAAAAAAACAACACTTTTTCGGCATCAGGGAACACCAAAACGTGCATTTACGTTGAAGTCTCGAAATCAATTTTTTGCAGCTTTACATTACTTACCCTATCCGTGTTTCGTGCATCCTTCATACCAAAAAAGTGATTGACAGCAAAACGTCTGTCCGTTTGCACAACGCTACCGCACAAACCGTTTAGTCGATATTCTCCAAAATCGATATTCCGAAACCATTTTGGTGTCGCGGCCCTGGATTTTGAACCCGATATTTTAATTTTATGGGTACTTTACATAAACTAACTATAACTAACCTTAAAACTACCAGAATATTTTCAAAATTTTAAAAAAATGGCTTCAAACTTTTTGATTAGTTTAAGTTTGTGGTTGAGGTATGATGATTATTTTTTTAGTGTTGTTGTTGAATAGTGCGAAGAACGTTTAAGAGTAGTGCAGATCTCATTTTCTTTGACATCCCCAATTCCCCTAAGACAAAGTATGTTGTACAAAATTAGCTCTTTATAAAAGGTTATGTACATTTTTTTTTAAAAAAAGTTGTTTATTTTTTTGCGTAATTTGGGCTTGAATGTATCGCATTTTTTCTCAAAAAACCCTCCCAATTTTTTATTTATTTTCTACACTTATGTAATAATGGACGGTAAATATAAATGGTATGTAAATATGGTGTTAGTCCCATTTTCGGGTATTGTTCGGTATTTTGAAAATTTCAAAAATATATTTTTAAAACTACAAAAATGTACATTTTTGTCATAGACACAGTCTGTTGTGTATAATTTGCTTTTTAAAAAGGGTTATGAATAATATTTTGAAAAGTAAGTGGTTTTTGTGTTTGCGCTTGGTAATTTGCGCTTGGAACAATCGTATTTTTTTTTCTCAAAAACTGCTCCAAAATTTTTCTTTAAATATTCTCCACATATATAAGAGACGATAAGACCGCAAATATGATGCCAATCTATTTTCAAGTATTGCTCGTTTCATTCGAAAATTGCAAAAAAATTCAAAACTACAAAATTGAAGATAGAGATTTTTGCCCCAGACAAAGCTTGTTTTACAAAATAAGCTCTTTAAAAAAGTCCATGTCATTCTGTTTAAAATTAATGAAGCATAATGTTCGTATTGTTGTACATAACGGTAACATTGTAATATTGAGAATTGCGAGAAAAAAATGCACTGTTTTAGCACCACTAGTTTAAATATTTTTTCATTTTATTTTCTTTGCTTTCTCCGTACTTTTGATGTAAATGCACAACGATTAATAACGTATATAATTTTTAAATAAACCATTAAAATTATGTGATTCCAAATACAAAATTTTCTAATTGGTGTCACCCGGGGCGGGCCGCCCCTCCTGCCACACCCAAACTACGCCACTTCTGACACCGTTCGTAAATATGATTACCGTAAAAGACTTTCATTTGGTGGAATGCTAGGAAAATGTTGCTAATTTACCTAATATACATTTTCCTAATTGTACTATTAATAATATCACAGTTAATAACAATTATCCTCAAAACTAATAAGATTTGATTTGATTCTGATTTGTTTGTATCTGATTTGTTTTGTTCATCGCCATATTTTTGCTTAATAAGCAGTTGACTTGCGATGAGTCGATGGTTGTTTGTTTACGTTGTTATAGATGTTCAATTTCTTAACATACAGGTCGGTACAAGTGCACGTAACAAACCTGAAGGGTTGCATGTTAACTGTGGTTAAATATGCATTGTTTGCGTGGACTAGCATTCGAACCTGAAACCTGTAGTTCAGGGTTTTCCAACGGAGACGGTACTGAAAAAAAAATTAATATATTTTGTTTTCGAATACATGTTTATAGTAGTAAGATTAATATTAGTAATAATCTTAATGATTAAAAAAACATTTGTTTTAAGATTCTGTCCATATTCTTTGTTTATTTTGAAATTCGTTACGTGAAATTCTTTGTATTATGTTTATCTTTTAAGCTCTGTACTATTAAATGGAATAAGAATGGTCGATGAAGCAAACCATCCATTTAAAGGGGCCCGATGAAAAAAAAATGTTTGGAACCACTGTTCTAGTTCATGTCATTGGGTTACCACCAAAGCCAAGAATCTATTACTACTAGAGAAATTACTACGAGAGAATTTATCACTATGAATTCTTAATGTTCCGTTCGTTCCGACAAATTTATTCATGAAATGATTAAAGATCTAATATTGAGGAATGCATGGCGTCAAGTAGTCTATAGATTTAATACTGGCCTTTTACGATAGTTTCTGATAATATCTTAACTTTTTGCAATTTTCGAAATTTCATAGATTTTAATGAATGTCGGAACATTGCCGTATTATTAAGTGCACTTTGCTTCCAGTAAAAAAAACCTCCCAAAGTAAAAAAAATAACTTTGCAAGCGTTTTTGAGAAAATCTAGTCTAGGCATTGTTTTTAATTCATCATACTTCCACTGAATATTACGCGAAAACCGCAATTTGATAATAATATTAATTAAAAATCTAATTTGGAAGATCTCATTTCTTAAAAAAACGTTTTATTTCAATAATGAAGTAAAAGGTCACTTTTTTCGGCACCTTCCTACAACTACAATTAGGAAGATTTTTTTTCTTAATGAAATGTATTAATCAAAAACATATGTTAAAATAAGTTCATGGTCAATTTGTCAAAATGTGAAGATTTTTTGTGTAACTTTGCGTTAAACATTGGCAATTTTCAAAGTTTCAATAATTGTTTTCTCAAAAACGGCTTCGAGTTTCTTCTGTAAATATTCCACGTATGTATCAAATAACGATAAAAAAGGGGGTGCTAGCACCATTTTCGGCTCACTTTCTGTATTTTCTAATATTTGAAAAACATTCTATATTGTAAATTTGAATTTTCTGCGTTTTGTTTGACACGCTGTTCGCAAAACGGTAATACGATGGTTGGAAATTCTTAGGATTTATGTAATTGTTGCCGGTCGTGTGAATAAAATAATGTAGATAACATTATGAAAGGAAGTAGATTTAATGAAGGACATATTATATTTAACCTAGAAGTAATAAATACAATACATTTCTGTTACTTTATGAAGTTTCGATTGCTTATTATGATATTCAGAAATTGTTAGTTCACTTCGATGTAGACAAGTTTGTGATATATATATTATATTATATAATATATAATTAGTATATATATATATATATGGAAATAGTTACGGGAACATTGAATATTGTAATATATTGTTTTTTGTTGAACTAAAAAATCGTAACTTGAAAATGTCCAATAAGTCCAATTTGAACGGAGTGCTTGTGGTGCTTATCCGAATTTATTTCGATAGCCAAGAACAGTAGTAATGTCTGACTTTTACAAATGAATCAAACATGAAAAATTTAACTTTTACAGTATTTGGAACACATTACACATAAACGAAATTATAAATTCACAAGTTTACCTTAATTACATCAAAGAGAGCTAACAATTTCTGAATACCATAATTAGCGATCAAAGCATAGCATGCAAACACAAACTTAATGTTCAAACTTCATATTTTGTTTAAGTCAAAAATCTCTACCTTAAAGTTTAGCAATTTTTAAATGTTAAAATCTTAAAGGTTTCGAAATTATAAAGAGTTCGTCGAATACACGAAAACCACCAATATTTTTTCGACCTTTACCGTTCTTTGTTAAATACAAGAAAATTTAAAGAAAAAAAAATCGGTGGCGTTTTCTACTAGAACTACTCACATTTTCGAAAAATTGTGCATGATCTTATTTCAAAATCTGTCTGTAAAGAAAATATATCATTAAGGAAAAAATATCAATCTTCAATATTTTAGTTGTAGGAAGGCACCGAAACAAACTGAACTTTTGGAATTTTCGAAAAATCGTAGATTTCAAAGAAAATTCGACATTTACCATTCTCTTAAGCGTTCTTTACGCTTAAGACAACAAAATTTAAGAAAAAAATGTGGACCAGTTTTTTTTCAAAATTGTGAAAATGTCGCATGAGCTTCATGTAAAAACCCTTCCAAAATTAAAATATCGGTTTCAAATTCAAGGGGACGCGACACCAGCCAGATCGATTGAGAAATATCAATTTTTTGAAAAAAATCGGGTCAACGGTTTAGGCGCCAGCGTTGACCACACACGGACAGGGACAGATTGACTTTTTCAGTCTTATTGACATTCTCTGTCTTGCTGAGTCTATTCACGTCATTTTTGGGTCCTAAGTATTGAATAATGAAGTGCCGGGCAAAGTAAAATATTTCCCCAAATTATATTTTTAAGCAATTTTTTCAGTTCATTCATTTTCAGAACGACGCTACAATAAGCCGCACTAGTTAGATAGTAAAAATAAACACTAGTAAAAGATAAAATTGATAATATTACATTGTTTTGATTCATGCGGCTTGAGACCCCTGCGTCTGGACCGATTTCTGGGTTCCTGTCCCTGCCCGTTTCAGATCAAAATAAATGTAGTATTTCGTAATGACATTCACACGTACCCATCTATCTCATTAGGCATCCATTTACTTCAGGAGG
>BOPP01000005.1:6728292-6744148 GCA_017312745.1 Gryllus bimaculatus | reverse complement strand
TGTGTTGTGTGTGCACTGTGTTGTGTAAGTGCTGTGTGAAAACTGTAAGCGCTATTTAGTAACTTGTACGTAATAAGTGATCATGCTTTGATATGTATCTGTGTGATTACTGTAATTCCAGAAAGATGTGAATAAAGATAATAATAATAATAATAATAATAATAATAATAATAATAATAATAATAATACTTGATTTTGGTCACGCATTTTTGAACCTCGGCCTGGGTGTGGAACTGGGAAAACAAGGATACCAAATATTTTTCGTCCATCGACTTTTTTAAAAGTTTGCTTCATCGATCCCCATCATTTTTTAATAATATATTCCATAATAACTTATCGTAATACACATAATTACACATGGCTGACGTACAGATAATAATGAAATAACATGAACAAATGTTTGAAGAAAATGGTTTAATTTTTTAATTTGTTTGTACTATTACCATTTTTAAACTTTCAAATGTAAACAAGTTCCGAAAACCAAAATCATAAATAAATGCGTTTAAGTTTTATTTTATTTATGTTAATGATGTGCAGTTTAACAATTTATAATTTATTATTAGGTGAATTTTAGCGTTATGAAAGTAAAAACAATAATAAAACAAATAAGGTTTTTTAATAAATGGGAGCTTTATCTTCATTACATCGATCTGTGCCAGTACGTATTCGGATATCGACCCCCAATCGTGCCCTAGATTATCATCCCTTCAGAATATCATCGACCCTCCTCCCCTCCAAGGATCAAAACCGACCGCTGAGGTAGCTCAAATCCTCGGCGGTTGTGTCCCGTCCCTTGCTCGCCCCACACACTCGGTTTCGCGTTGCCTCAGCCGTCCGCCGGGCGAGCGGGCGTGGGCGCGGGCGTGGACACGGGCGTGGGCGGGGCACCCTGCGAGTAATGAGTGTCATCGTCGCCAGGGGGAGAACGGGGCTCCGCGGCCGAGTGCGGGCGGCGCGCGCACCGGAACGGCGGCGGCGGCGGCGGCGGCGGAAAACGTCTTGCGCACGCGACCGACATCGGCGGCGGAAACCGGGTTAGCCGCCGCCCCTCGCCCCGCCCCCGGCGGCGGCCCGCGCCGGCAGGCGCCTCAAGGGCGGCAGACGCTTCTGCTACTTGAAGCCTCCCGCGGCGCACCGCCCGCGCACTCGCCCACGCCGCCCGCCTCGCCGGGGCTGCGGATCCCCCGTGCCTTCCTGCGACAGTTCCGTGCAAACATGGTGTGTATCATTGTGGTGTGATTTCGATGAGTGCTAAGAAGCAATGAAGCAGTTTTGAATACGTGTGGAACTTCCTATATCCGAGTGTTGTTACGTTCTGCATGTGAACATTGAAATTGTGAATGTTTCGTTGAAAGGTGCGATACATTGTGACATTGTTGTTAATAACATCTTCAAAGTGTGATTCGCGAAAAATATTCATTGTAATGTAAACACTCCGTGTGATCAGATATATTTTCTAGAAATTTGAAGTTTTTCATTTGTGAAGGAGATAAAATAACAAACAAAAATCATACTTCGATTTTCATCGGAAGTAAATATTTTACTTGTTCATTTAAAGACACGTTCTATGCGAAATTTATACGACGCAGAGAAACATTTCTTCAATTTTAAGGACTCGTATGTGAAGGAATAACAATGATAAACAAGAACACAGAAGCCCTCGACAGCAAGTCCCTCCCAGGATGAAGAAGGCAGGTGCCCTGCGGCTAGCTGCGTTGCTGATGGTCCTGTCGCTCAGGTCCGCGGCAGTGGCCGACCAGCTCCACCCGCAGGGAGGTCGCCTCTTCCGACCCCGGGGGAGCCACCTGGTGAACCACCGGCTGCAGGAGGGCAGCAGCGAGCACCTGAACCACGCGCCGGCCTTCGCCCCCGAGTACCAGGAGGCGTTGGAGAGCGTCAGCTGGGTCACCCCGACGCCGGCCAACCACGCTGCCGACGAGGGCGATCGGCTCCCTGCCGGCGCGATCGCCAACCATCGGAATCCTTCCGCGCGAGGCGCAGGCGACGAGGACGGCGAGGGCGGCGACGGTGCCGACGGGGGCGGCGGGGAGTGGGACCCCGACGCGCAGTACATAGGCCGCGTGTCCTACGACTTCCAGAAGCCGCTCAACGCCTTCGAGACGCACTGGCCCAACCACAAGTACCACCAGGCGGAGGCTGTGAGGCTGGACCCCCCGGCGCCGGCGCAACGGCCTCCGCCTCCACCGCCGCCGCCGCGGCGCCCTCCCCGCGGATGGGAGCTCGTCAGCTTCCGAGTGGCGGACGGCAACAGGTGCGTCAGCGCAAAGCGCACACGGTTCATGGACGTTCTTAAGAATATTACTTTCTGTATACCAGCATCATAAACAATCTCCTATGCTACCGAAAATCGTACATAATCTACAGCAGGGGTCCCCAACAGTACAGATAGGTATAGGCCCCCTGGGGTCGATGAAATTTTGAGCTTTCTTCACACTTCATTCTACATTGTCAACACATTCTAAATATCCTAATTTAGTTTTAGAATCCTTCAATGGATCGTGCACAGTCGGTACAGGTTCTTTATTTCTGTATGAACCTATCCTCTTCGCCATCACATTAGTTTTCTTCTGTCCTGGAAGACCCTTCCTCTGCATTCAGAATGTCCTGACTATAGTGAATTTCAATATTTCCAGCTTGCGGTACGTATCGATGAAGTTTTAAGCTAGACAGAGCCGCTGCCATTGATGAGCTTGAACTATTTCCTTATTTAATCCATTTTATTCGTATTGTAATTACAAAAACAATTCACGAGACCCTCTCCCTGCAAACTCGCAGGTGATACATGAATTCGCAGTACTTTGGCGATCCCCTGGAAATTGTAATTAATATTATATTACCTATAATCGATGTGGAAAGTTCATTATAACATAATCTTCTCGTGCTTATTTATTATGAATGTGAATCGGACTCACTGACGTTATGATAAATAAAGATATTGTCTGGTATCAATACTTATACTTATGGTATCAATATTATCAATACAATAAGTATTGATACCAGACAATATCTTTATTTATTTATCATAATGAAAAGGTATCTACCTCACCAGCGATCCAATTAATGAGTGACGTTAGTTATCTATAACCAAAAGTCCAGTTTATCCGAATACATTTCAGAGTCATTTTTGAAAAAAATAATTCGTTTTTATTCGGAGGGACATAGAGAAGTACTTACTGATACATGCACACGAGCCGACCGTGTCTACCGGGAGAGACGGCTCAAGGCATCACTGATGTCATTGCAGTCCCTCTGTCCGAGAGGTCCTAGGTTTGAGTCGCGATGGTGGCAGGTTCTTCCACACTAGCTTGTTAGCTATGTCGAATTCAGTCGCTGTCTGGAAGAGAATTCTAGCAGCCGGCGGCTCTGATCGGTAGTTTTGCGTAGAGTCTCCAAACAACACCAGGCGAATACCGGAGCAGTACCCAAACAAACGGGCCATGGACGATTGGGCGATCTCACCTTCCTTGTCCTATCTTCACTCTTTACACACACACACACACGCGCACTTACACTAACACGCATACACTACCACACATGCCGGGAGGTCCGTCACGAGCTAAAAGCTTGTCCCGGCTGGGGCGGTGCTCCGCTGGTAGGAGATACCTGGTTGGCGAAAACTCTGCTAGCCTTCGGTAGTTCGGAGCCGGATCTCACCTTACCGCGGGGGAAACATCACCGCCACCTTCTAATGTGCATGCATTACACTTACGGGACTAATGACCCTGGTCGCTGACGTGCTCAGAATCATTAAATAATCAGTCCCCATGACAGGCCCTTTACGATTTTCCTTCTACACATTTATATAACATATACCATTATTTGAAACATCGATTTTATTTTTATTATTATTTGCCTAAGTAAAGATCACCGAATTCAGTTTGCCGAAGTGAAGACAAAAGCCTTCCATTCTGTGTAGCCTCACTTTTAGCGAAAGCGCCTCCAAGGATCCATTAAAAGTGTTATGTAGTTTAGCGCTATGGTAGATGCGCATGCGCAGAGCAACCTCCGGTTCCAGCTGCCGGCGCTCCGGAAAACACACTTTGCTACCGCTCTGCACTGTACTCAGTGCTATGTTTATAAACGACTATATCAAACTTTACCATGTATCTACAAGAAGCTGGTAGTATTTTTCGCATGGTTGAGGAGGTAATTGTACATGTCAGATAAGGAATATAGAACAGGATCGCAAGCGCAAGAAAATACTGTCAACTCTTGTTGTAGTGAACCTCTACGGACTGACACTTTTGAATCATTGTATCAGGGGTTCACTATGTCCGATGATCTCAAAATATACAGTTTCTCAACTATGGTAGTCTTTATTATTTTACAGGTAGAGAAAAATATATGATCGCCGTAAATTCGAAATTTCAATGTCTCCGTGATTTCTGCACCCTTTATTCTTCTATTTCACACATTGAATATTGTGGTACAGTCTTAGCATCCTTCAATGCTTCTTGTAACCGTTGGAATACTTGGTGTTTTACCTTATTCATCACGCTTGTTTTCTTTTGAATTGCAAAATCCTTTCCCCGCATCCACGACGTCCTAGCTAGTTTGGTCATCAAGTAGTTTCAGCTAATGGTTCGCATCCGTGATGTCTTCGGACTGGACAGTACTGTCATTGATAAGTAATTTCCGTAGTGGCATGGTTTACCCAATCTCTTTCGTTCATCATAAAAGTTACAAAAAATAACTCACAAAACCCTTTATCTTCAAACACGCAAAATTTCCTGAACTGAGTCGTCTTTTTACGTTGGAAGATTTTATTTGCTAACCGAATGTTTTGGCACTTACTTGTGATGAATGTGGATCGAGACCAGTGACTTCACTTTACTATGAAAGAAAGTTCACTATATCTGACTTCACCAAATCCAGAGACGGCTGTAAAATGAAATTTAAACGATTCTTGCAAAATTAAGTGGGCAAAAGAAGATTACCAAATTCTGTTTTTATAATAGTCCTATTTTGAATTGCCACAGCTATGTCAATACTAATGAACAGATCGCTAGCTAAATAAAAATATAATTATTGAAATATAGCACCTAAGTAGATTCTATGTTAAAATGACTATGTTGAAAATAGGAAATAGGTAATCCCGTATGTTACGAACGCTATATTTCAAATTCAGTTAACCAATATTTGTTTACATTATTAATTTTCAATGCGCGCAGATATTTAAATAAAACTATGCAGCTTCTGGCCCTGTGAGACGTGTTTTGGGTTTTGTTAGATACCTAGAATATCGTAAAAAATCCAAAAGCAATGAAACCGTTTCGATTTTGACTGAAAAAATGCATATATTTATTATGTTATTCAGCCTATTCCCCTGCGGTCTGTGCACACCGATTGAATTCTCTTTGCGTGCATGTTATGTTCTAAGTGAGTGTTACTCCGCGTTTAGAGTGTAAAATATGTAAAGTGTAAAAGATATTAAAATAAATATTCTGTAACGGATGTCACAAAATTTGGGAACAAAGGGAAATAAGGGAAATTGGGAAATAAGGAACAACTGAACCTAGATTAAAAGTGTAGACTCCCTGGCAATTGTTGACTTGCGTTGTGATAAGAGAGATCTATCAGTTCGCTTTTGCCGTGGCTTCCGTCAGCCCTTACAGATTACATAGGTCTGCTTTTCTTCCCACGTCTGACCTTAGCGTACGAGAGTATTGTTACATGACTGATCGCCTGGAGCGCGTTTTCTGGTTCAAAAAGAAGCAAAAATATGCCTCTTCAAGGCAAGAGATTCTTCTCATCCACCATACAGCTCCATTTACTCTTTTTCATCTCGCCGTAGGAACGTTGTGACTCTCAGCCTGAGAGAAATGGGCGAATAACACCCGAGAGAAGGAAAGGCTGTGAGTTTCTCCTTTGAACGACTTCGATTGCGATAATTTTCACGTGGCTTAAAAGCGCACGTAGGTTAAAAATCCGATCAAAATAAATTTAATCAAAGTTAGAGCGTAAGCTTCCGCGGCCGGAGTCAGTATTTACTAGGCTGTCCGGGTGACGCCGCGTCCATGGAAGGTGCCGACGTTCGGTCGCCATTTTATCAACTGAAAAAATGTACTAATTATATTTAAATTTTATTAATTGTACCACAAGTTGTACCCTAATGTTTTACAAAAGCAGTTCATGTGCTCGACTCGCAGGACCATCCACGTGCGCCGGTACGTGCGACGGCCGGGCGCGGGCGCAGCGAGGCGTGGCGGGCCAAGGACGGCCGCCCTGTTCTCTGCTGCCCGCGGAACGCGACGGGCGGGGACGGCGCCGGCGACGACTCCAGGCGAGGGCACTTGTCGCTGCCCGCGTGGGCGGTCCGCCGCTCCTCCGACGCCGCCGTCCACGCCGCCCGCGATCTCGCAGGCCGCCAAGAGCAAGCTGGCCAAGTGTGAGTTCTGCGCTAGGGCGGCTTCAGAAATTAATGGTGCACACCCCATTTTAAACAATTCATGGAAACACGGTCAAAAAATAATTTTATGCATGTTAATTTCACTTGACCTCTTTATACACTATGTATTAGGATGTATCTTGAGTTTAGGTCCAGGCTCGCAGGCCGCCAAGAGCAAGCTGGCCAAGTGTGAGTTCTGCGCTAGGGCGGCTTCAGAAATTAATTGTGCGCACCCCGTTTTAAACAATTCAAGGAAACACGGTCAAAAAATAATTTTATAAATGTTCATTTCACTTGACCTCTTTATACACTATGTATTAGGATGTATCTTGAGTTTAGGTCCAACAATGATTCAGATTGTTCGATGCAAGTAAATTGTTTTGTCTCATTATTGGACATATACTCACGTTACACCATAATACACAATGAAATCTTATAAATTGCAGTAATTTGTACATTTTAATTTAAAAGGAATTTGATTGCAAATAATATTTTATTAAACATTTTTTAGAACCGCATTTACTACTAAATCAAACGGGGATTAAAACTAAGTGGCCACTTTTAAATTTAATTCATTTTAAAAACGTTGTAAATGAAGCACAGGGTGAAGCATAATTGATAAACAAGCAAAACACGCTAAAAACTACAGGAGACGCAAATTGTTTATTTAAAATGGCGAAAATGCATCTCAATCGTAGCTTCCAGAAACTATTTTAGAGTATAAGAAAAGCTGTCGGGCTTCTGTTTGTATTTTTTACGTTTTTTTCATTACAATGTGAGAACTATTTAAATACGTTAACAAATTACACAAACCATACACCAATTGCTTGAATCTCGTTGGTTTGTTACAGTTAGGGCGAAAGAAAAAGAACTTTTCAATGTTCACAAATAGATTTTTGTTTTTCATCTACGTATATTCACTGTTTTAGCGGGACTTCACTTTTACGATATTTTCAATTTTCTCTTCTTTTATTCTGCCATTAATAAAAAGAAACTCGACATTTAAACGAACATTAATTTACTGTACATAATTAACAAATTCGTGATATTTTTGTAAACCAAACTTCAATAACCACTCTGATTATTGTCGATGATATGGGCCTGCGGGTTAAATTAATATGTGCAACCAGGCAAGTGCCTGGAGGGCCTCACCGGGGACAATGCACCAGTCCCCGACGCGGTGATGTGTGTGTGTGTGTGGGAGGGGGGGGTGGCTCTTTCAGAAAGAAAGAGTTGGGAGCCTCCAAAAGAGGCGCGGGGTGGGCGTGGCGAGCGTGTGCGGCGTGTTGCAGTCCTGAGCCTGTTCACGGTGATCCGGTTCGCCAACGCGCCCTGCCCGTCGGCCGAGGGGCTGCCCGGCACGTGCTACCACCGCCTCGAGTGCCAGAGCCTGGGCGGCGTGGCGTCGGGCACGTGCGCGCGCGGCTACGGCGTCTGCTGCCTCTGTGAGTCCTTGCCTGCGCCCTCGTTCACCCGAGAACGGGTCTTACGGCTCGCTTCCTTGAGTCGATTCACACGCGATGCGTTACAAACTCTGGGGAATTTGTTGGCATGAGATTTAACTTGCCAAAAAGTTTTCAAAGATAAACTGATATTTTGTTTGATTCTCGCCAAATTTTAATTAAAATGTCTCTCGGGTGACTTGTACTCGTACAATGCTCAAATCATATTATTTATCTGTAATAAGATTTTTTCTATTGATGTTCTCCTGAAGTTAAGTTGAAATATCATTGCCCAACAACTTTGGAACGAGTAAAGTAACATTCTGCAGAATTTACTGACGAATCTTCTCATTTGTAACTTCTAAAGAGGCAAATATTTTCCAAAATGTTTAAATTCGTTTCTAATATTATATTCATTCAAACAGCTTTTTACTGGTCTTCTGAAAAATCCAATGTAAGTTTTCATAAAACGATAATTTGTAACGTATATGAAGAGTACCGATGGGATACCTTCACTGGAAATCAATCATTGTCAGAACAATTCTACAATATCATATTTACTTATTATTTTGTAAAAAAAATAGATTGTAATTTTTTTGTTATAAATAAAAAAAAGTTTATGTTATCGTACTTTCCAAGTTTAATTGAGTTTGTATAAATGTAAATATGTCAATACTATGACAAACCTCCAGGAAGTGCCTCAGATGTCCTTTTTTCTTTCATAAAATATTTGCTAATATCTTTCTACCAACTCTTTTGGGTGGCAAGGCCCGCAAGCGCCTCCCTGCGTGGCGTTTGCGTGACGCGTGCCGTGCCGCGCCGTGCGCTTGCAGTCCAGGCGTCGTGCGGAGGGCGCACCGCGCAGAACTGCACGTACTTCGTGAACGCGGCCTGGCCGTCCGCCACGGCGCTGGGCGCGTCCGGAGTGTCCTCGGGCGCGTGCACGCTCACGGTGGACAAGCTGCCGGGCGTCACCCAACTGCGCCTCGACCTCCTCACCTTCGAGGTACGCCCTCCAGCCCCACGCGCACAAGCGTGGGAATTCTGACGTACTGTTGACGGAATTACATGAAGAAGTAATGAAAGGCACCTCTGTCAACTTAGTATGTTATGATAGAAGTTATAATATAAGCAGGGGCGGATCCAGGGAGGGGGAATTCAAATTGTTTTGGTCAAAGGTGTCATATTACAGATTTTGTAAAATGTCGTAGGCTACACAAGCTCATGCTGCAATACGATTTCACTCGTTTTAATGATTATCCTAAAATATTTTTGCTCCAAAGTTTCGTTAAAGTTGAAATTAATAGTTACTGAAAAATGTTGCAGGGAAATTTCCCTCTTTTTGCTCCCCGTGGATCCGCGCCTGATATAAGTCAATTTAATATTAAATTGACGGAAATGACATCCATTATTTCTTCATCCGGATGGAGAGAGCAGCGCCTTCTATTCCAACTGTGCGGTGTCACCAACCTCTCCCTCCCTCCCCTCCTCTCTCTTAATTATAAGTAATATTAGATCAAAATATCAACAATATTAATATCCTTGATAATCACCATAATGCCTTCAATTATTATTCCGGTTCAAGTTGTGAAAGGTGCTTTATGGGGCTATCGGGTGAGAGATTATTAAATGGCGATGGCTGTTATCTCTCTGCATTGGGGGACTAGTACGCCCGCCACCGTAACGCGCTACTCCATTAAGTCTTAAAGCGGTGGCGATGGTGTAACGGTTGTTGTATCAGACAGTTAGACGGGTTCAAACCCGATCGAAGCCGTGGATTTTTAAGAACGAAAAATCCTTCGTACGCCTTCCTTCAGAGGGGAAGTAAAGCCGGCTGTCCCATGTTAGTAGATTTACCTGCAGGTAAAAGATCCTCAAGCCTAAGTGACGCCTCTGAGCTAAATTCAAATCGCCTGTTTCTCTCCAAAAAAATACCTCATTTCTCTGCTAGTTGTTTAAAGGAGCGTAGCGAAATTTGCGTGGTCAGACATAAAATAAGGCAAATTCAATTCAATTCAAAGTCTTTACGTAGCGAGCACGTTATGAATCAAATAGAGGCAACACGATGGCACTCATTTCACATACCTAAAATGTATTATAATCCGCCTAAAAATACGTTTTTATCCAAATGCTGTACAAAGTCCATGGAACTACGACACATGTAGGAAAAATTCATTATAAGTGTATGTATGTTACGGCTGAAGTCGAAATAAGGTGAATGTTTGGAGTAGCCGGTTAATTCTTACATGAGCCAGAAGATGTGGATGAAGCTGCATGAATGACGTTGAATGAATCATTTCGGACTTCATCCGGATAATCTTTGCATTAGTCATGGGCAGTGGCTAAGGAAAGGCATGTAAGTGTCTAAGGCATCTCGTGAGTTCGTGGGAAGTATTTTGTCATAAACATGCGTTCGAAATAATGCGTTCATTTACATAAGACTCAAGTTTTATGTAAATTACCAAGATTGAATGCCGGTGCCTTGTTATCAAATCGAAAGTGCGTAGCTAATCGTTAAAAGGTGAAAAAAACCACGTTCCCTTGGTTTTCGCCATCCTTTGATGAGAAAATAAGGCCAGACTCAATTAAATTTAGAAGAATAAAATTATGTCATAATTTTGAGACCAAGAGGCTTATAAAATAAATATTAGTAAATATAAATGAAGCAATATTGAAATGAGAATAATAACTTGTATCACCTGATCTTTAGTAATTTTATACCGCCTCGTTCCGTTGAATAATATTTTTATGTTTTAGCTCTTTTTACCACTTTTCCCTCATTGATGTATTGCTTACACTAGCGTATTAGAAATCTCTTTTAATTATTCACTTTATTTTACTTTTATTTTCTAGTTTCTCAAGTCGTAAATTCACGTTTTTTACTTAAACATCAACTTTTGCCTTTGACCTACATCTCAGAAATGGTTGAGATCGTGACGCAAGAGGTCAGGTTTCTTGTTCCACGTCATGAGCTTGAACACAAAGAATGCAGGTAGCAAAAATTGAATTATTTTCACAGAAAGAAGAAATATCATGGAGAAAGTTCCTACCCATTATAAGCATTTATAATTTATCTTATTATAAGAAACATGTTTTGTTTAAATAGTGAATAATATTTATTTGAGACCCGTAAATAATCTGATAACTATAGTGAAAACTAAATTGTATAGGAGTGCGACAGATCGAGTCATTCTGTGATTATTTGAACTAATTTCCTAGCGTGAGTAAGCGGTTTCAATCTTTATCAACGGCCTCATGTTATTGTTATAAAGCAAACACTAAGGCTACTCGGCTTATCTTGTTGTGGATCATGATTTTATGAAATTTAAGTAATTATCGTAAATAGACAGTGTCTATTTATTACCTACCAGAAGGAATTTAACCTATTTAATTATACGTAAATGGGGAGAATTATTAGGAGAATCTAGTAATATACACGATTTCTCTCATTTTCAGCAAATAGTTGTCTAATCAACTTATTTATTGGAGTCAACGATTGAATACAGTGCAAGTGGTAGGACAAGTGTACAAGTGGTAGGACCATTCCTCAACGGAACTCTGTTTAATGAAATTATATATTGTAATGCTTTGCATGATTACATAATTCTGACAATTCCTGTACTTTCTCCAGGCAATATCTTTTATTTTCTGATAAAACGGATTGACTTTACTTAGCATGTTATTTTGTCGTAAAATTATTATTTTTACTTTCAAAGCAAATCATCATACAACGCACTAAATTTTATTGCCGACATTTTCTGAAGAAAATTGCGCAATTTATAAATTAACTTTCTCTTGTCCGGGGAATAACTTCGTGTTTTACAATAACTTATAATTTTTACGTAATCATATTAGGCAAGTAAATGAATGCCTTGTTTTTATTCACAATACTTCCTTAAACAAGTAACCTCGAATGATTTAGCAGATATTTCCAACTCTTCTGCTCATAAATGGCTCTTCCTCAATGTGTTGGTTGGTAAATGAAGCTCACGTTTATATTTATGCCGTTAATAAGAGTGCTTTCTGTGTAGAAACTATTTATCTAAAATGTTTTATAAGGTGACATGTGTAGCCCTACATTATGATACAAGCGCTCTGGAAATTAGTTTTAGTTCTAATCACAGATTTCAAAAAAATGAATTGCTATGGTTATTTTTACGGCTAACTTTTTACCATCGTATATAAGGCATAGTTTTTAGACGTTTCGTAATGAACCGGTAATGGAATATTAACTATTTGGTATATGAACTTCTTGAAATGTTTGGATCCAATTTAGAAGCAAATTACTACAGCATCGTTCTTAATACGATTATTTTGCGCAGTTAGCCCGACCCATGGACGGTATGTGCATCGACGAGCAGTTTGTGGTGAGTGGCCAAAACACCAACAGCATTATTCCCGTGCTCTGTGGAGACAACACTGGCCAGCACGGTGAGCAAGGCATCCTCCCGCACGGAGGTCGCTTACCTGCATTTGGCATTGCATGTTCTAATGACGTTTTGCACTTTAAGTGACCTCATATGCCTGGTTTGCCTCTAAAAGATTATCGAAAGTGTGGAAATTAAAGGCCTTATTTTACTCTTTTTCCAATATCAACAAGAACTCATCATTGCATGAAAGAACATTTGAATACCATTTTCACCACAGTATTTTAACCAGATTCATGCAGCCGAACAAATACGAAACGGCAAGGTAGTATATACCATTTGGTTGTATAATTGTAAAGAACCTGTACAAGTAATTGCACTTCAGCTCTGGGTCAATGACCCTAATCTCGGATCAGGTTTTCGTCCAGTTTCCTGATCTTCTCTAGAAATCTGATGGCTTCTAGACTGTTCTGTTTTGCTTCTAGACGTAAATGTAACTTCAAATTAAATTCTCTCCATGCACGTCACATACAGTTTTTGACTTTTGATTTCTTGTTTTGTTGTTGTTGTTGTTGTTGTTGTTGGTCTCTTCTTCACTATTCAAGTCGAATTCATTCTCTTTCTAGCGAAGAATTCTTGCTGCTCTGGTCGGTAGTTTTCGGCGGTTTCTCCCTGATAGTTCTGAATTTATGAAGATTGTGGAATGTTTGGAGTAGCCGGTTAATTTCTACATCGAGTGGCCAGGAAGATGTGGATGAGCTGCATGAATAGAGTTAATAGAATAATTTTGGACTTCATCCGGATAATCTTTGCATTAGTCATGGGCAGTGGCTAAGGAAAGGCATGTAAGTGTCTAAGCATCTCGTGAGTTCTGGAAGTATTTTGTCATAAACATGCGTTTCGAAATAATGCGTTCATTTACATAAGACTCAAGTTTATGTAAATTACCAAGATTGAATGTCGGTGCCTTGTTACTCAATCGAAAGTGCGTAGCTAATCGTAAAGGTGAAAAAAACGTTTCCTTGGTTTTCGCCATCCTTTGATGAGAAAATAAGGCCAGACTCATTAAATTTAGAAGAATAAAATTATGTCAAATTTTGAGACAAGAGGCTTATAAATAAATATTAGTAAATATAATGAAGCAATATTGAAATGAGAATAATAATTGTATCACCTGATCTTTAGTAATTTTATACCGCCCTCGTTCCGTTGAATATATATATTTATGTTTAGCTCTTTTTACCACTTTCCCTCATTGATGTATTGCTTACACTAGCGTATTAGAATCTCTTTAATTATTCATTATTTTACTTTTTATTTTTTAGTTTCTCAAGTCGTAAATTCACGTTTTTTACTTATACATACTTGTGTCTTGACTAACCATCAAATGTGAGATCTGACGCAAGAGGTCAGGTTTCTGTTCTACAGAGTATGAGCATTGAAACAAAGAATGCAGCGTTAGGCAAAATGAATTATTGTCACATAAAGAAGAATTATCATGGAGAAAGTCCTACCTATTATAAGCATTATAATTATCTTTTATAGAGAAACATGTTTTGTTTAATAGTGAATAATATTTATTTGACCGTAAATAATCTGATAACATTAAGTGAAACTAAACTGTATAGGAGTGCGACAGATCGATCGATTTTCTGTGATTATTTGAACTAATTTCTAGCGTGAGTAACGGTTTCAATTCTTTATCAACGCCCCATGTTATTTTTGCAAAACTAAGGCACTCGGCCTTATCTTGTTGTGATCATGATTTTATGAAATTAATTAATTATCGTAAATAGACAGTGTCTTATTTATTACCTCAGAAGGAATTTAACCTATTTATTATACGTAAGATGGGGAGAATTATTAGGAGAATCTAGTAATATACACGATTTCTCATTTTTCAGCAAAATAGCTTGTCTAATCAACTTATTTATTGAGTCAACGATTGAATACAGTGCAAGTGTAGGCAAGTGTAAAGTGGTAGGACCATTCCTCAACGAACTCGTGTTTAATGAAATTATTTTAAATGCTTTTGCATGATTACATAATTCTGCACTTCGAATATCTCTGTACTCTTCCAGGCATATCTTTATTTTTGATAAACGGATTGACTTTACTTAGCATGTTATTTTGTCGTAAAATTATTATTTTTACTTTCAAAGCAAATCATCATACAACGCACTAAATTTTATTGCGACATTTTCGAAGAAATTGCGCATTTATAAATTAACTTTCTTTTGTCGGGGAATAACTTGTGTTTTAACAATAAATTATATTTTTATCGTAATCATATTAGCAAGTAAATGATGCCTTGTTTTTTATAGTCAATACTTCCTTAAACAAGTAACTCGAATGATTAGCAGATATTTCCAACTCTTCTGCTCATAATGCTCTTCCTCAATGTGTTGGTTGTAAATGAAGCTCACTTTATATTTTATGCCGTTAATAAGAGTGCTTTCTGTGTAGAAACTATTTATCTAAAATGTTTTATAAGGTGACATGTGTAGCCTACATTATGATACAAGCGCTCCGAAATTAGTTTTAGTTTAATCAACAGATTTCAAAAAATGAATTGCTATGGTTATTTTTACGGCTAACTTTTTACCATCGTATATAATAGGCATAGTTTTTAGACGTTTCGTAATGAACCGTAATGGAATATTAACTATTTGGTATATGAACTTCTTGAAATGTTTGGATCAATTTAAAGCAAATTACTACAGCATCGTTCTTATTACGATTATTTTGCGCAGATTAGCCCACCCATGGACGTATGTGCTCGAGGAGCAGTTTTGGTTGAGTGGCCAAAACACCAACAGCATTATTCCCGTGTTCTGTGGAGAATCACTGGCCAGCAGGGTGAGCAAGGCATCCTCCCGCACGAGGTCGCTTACTGCATTTGGCATTGCATGTTCTAATGACGTTTTGCACTTTAAGTGACTCATAGGCCTGGTTTGCCTCTAAAAGATTATCGAAAGTGTGGAAATTAAAGGCACCTTTATTTCTACTCTTTTTCCAAATTCAAAGAACTCATCATTGCATGAAAGAACATTTTGAATACCATTTTCACCACAGTATTTTAACCAGATTTCTGCAGCACAAATACGAAACGGCAAGGTAGTATATACCATTGGGTTGTATAATTGTAAAGAACTGTAAAATGTATTATTGCACTTCAGCTTCTGGGATAATGACCCTAATTCTCGGATAGTTTTTTCGTCAGTTTCCTGATCTTTCAAATCTGAGATGGCTTCTAGACTGTTCTGTTTTGCTTCTAGACGTAAATGTAAACTTCAAATTAACTTCCTCTCATAGCACGTCACATACAGTTTTTGACTTTTGACTTCTTGTTTATGTTGTTTGTTGTTGTTTGTTGTGTTGTTCTTCTTCTTCTTTTCACTATTCAAGTCGAATTCATTCTCTTTAGCGAAGAATTCTTGCTGCTCTTGGTCGGTAGTTTTCGGGTTTTCTCCGATCAGTAACCTACCAAACTGCCTTGTACCGTGTGCGATCTTTCATCTTCCTTGACTTTCCTCCCTCTTTACGCGCTTACAAACTAACTACCCTACCACACATGTCGGAGACCATTGGGAGCTTAGAATTTGTCCCGCTCAGCCGTACTCGCAAGCCGAAGTGTA
>BOPP01000005.1:6695183-6728267 GCA_017312745.1 Gryllus bimaculatus | reverse complement strand
TGTAGGTCGATTCCGGATCTCATCACCCAGCGGGGGAAGAATGACACCATCACCCGTGGTACGAAACATGCCCTCCGCTTACGGGGCTAATTACCATATCCAGGAAACATGAAATAATAAATCAATTACGATGGTGAAAACCCTCTCTATCAGAGGTCTCAGAATAAATGTGTGAAACTTTAGGGCATGTAGCGGAATCGAAAATGACCACTTTTCTGTTGAATATATGGGGGAAAATTTTGTATAATCAATTCACACATGTCGCATTTGTCTTATATTATTAGGCAACCTAGTATGCACAGATGGCAGGTTCACTAAAATTCATTGTATCAGACCGTAAACAGCCGAACACACGTGGTACTTGAAAATCAATGGTACGTTATTGGAAATGCCCCACTCATACATGTTCTTTGGCAAAACATGGTGTAATCATATTTTATTCTTCTACATAACCCAGAAATTTATAACATTTTCTGAGACATCAGTACATAATATGCCAAGAAAAGATGAAGGTTTTGTAGAATTTATAAGAAAAATTAAATACAAACACCGTATATTACTTCTGGAGACGAAGCAGCAGACCAGCCCTGCCTCAAGCAGATTTAAGACGAAAAAATATGAGTTCTCGGATTAAGGGAGGAGGATGAAGGTAGGGTCATATGCAATCTGTAACACACTTTACAATTGAACATA
The DNA here is from genome assembly GCA_017312745.1 of Gryllus bimaculatus. Taxonomy (NCBI): domain Eukaryota; kingdom Metazoa; phylum Arthropoda; class Insecta; order Orthoptera; family Gryllidae; genus Gryllus; species Gryllus bimaculatus. The sequence continues at coordinate 6,727,574 of BOPP01000005.1, read as the reverse complement.
ACTCCGAAAAGATGCGTTGTAGTTCCTTAAAACTATTCCGAACAAGTGTTTTCTTCCTCGAGCGTAATCTACACAATGGAACCTTTCATTGACGTTCTCTTATATTTTTAGACAGTTGCTCCACGTCGTGGCAGTATTTGCTAGAAAAGTTTGAAGTTAGATACCAGTTTAAAACTATTTTCACTTTTAAAACAATGACCTACACAGATTCCAAAGTTTGTATGGCACATCTAATAAATTATACAGTGAAAACATAAATATAGTATAAATTGTTAAATACATTCTATATTGGTGAAGATAATTAAAAAAATAAAATTATCACTATAAATTAGTGGGAATGCGTGGCTTAACGAAACACCTCCTCCTGTACATGTGAGTAGTTATTACTCAACAATCACTCATAGTATTTAAAAAAAGGTCATGACATCATTTAAAGATCTGAAATTGAGAGAAAAATAAATTATACTTTGCAATTTTCGATTTATGAATTTTCGGCAAAAATGTAAAGAAGGAAGGTACAGCCTTTTTCAGAAAATTTTGAAAATGTCACAGAAGTTGAAAATTTTAAAGCAGTCAAGTACAACCCCTAAAAATATCTGCATGATTTCCGGAGTTACACAACTAGATCTTACACTTGTCGTAATGAACAAGTTTCAGCTCAAAAGCTTTTAATGTGACAGAGTTATGCGTGGTTTATCCATCAGACTTGCCAATTTTCCTTTACAAAATTGTGTTTAACTTCTCACCACCTCCACTAATCTTAACAGTCTTTGGAGCAGGACTACCATACCGCCATCCTGACGTTTGCGCAAAGTAACACCTCAAAAGAATGTTAAACATTGATTTTATCACTGAAAATCGATGCCATATTGTTGAGGCGATTACAACATTACGCAATGATTTCAAATATTGAAATCGCCAGTCTGGATGGCCGATATCGCTAAGGCTGTAGTGCTGTAGTGATCTCGGACCGAGGGATCGCGGGTTCGAGTTCCATCTCGGGCATGGTTGTATTGTGTTCGTCCTTTCATCATCATATCGTGTCATCCTCGTAGTTACCATACCTTTACACGCAATAGTGGTCGCTAATGACCTAGAAGTTGATGCGACCTTAAATAACAAAAAAAATTATTGAAATCGTCCCAACAGTACCAAAGTGTAGGGAGGGAAAGTAAAGCCAGGTCATAGAAGTCGCTAATGACCTAGAAGTTGATGCGACCTTAAATAACAAAAACAAAAAACAAAAAAAATACTGAAATCGTCTCAACAATACCAAAGTACTTGCATGTAAAAGATCCTCAAGCCTAAATGACGCCTCTGAGCTAAATTTAAATCGCCTGTTTCTCGCCCTAGAAATACCTCCTTTCTCCGCTAGTTGATGAAAGGAGCGTAGCAAAATTTGCGTGTTCAGACGGAAGAGCGGGCCTGATGGCCCGAGTCTCGCCACGTAAAATAAGGCAAATTCAATTCAAAGTGTAGGGAGGGAAAGTGAAGCCGTCGGTCGCGAGCTCGGGCGCGCGAGGCGGCGTGCGGGAGCGAGACTGCAAGGGGCGTGCTCTGCCGCGCAGTGTACGTGGACGTGGACGCGGTGCGCGGGCCGGTGCAGCTGGCGGCGCTCAGCGGCGGCCGCTACCGCGTCAAGGTCACCCAGCAGCGGCCGGGCGACGCGCGCGCGGCGCCGCCCAACTGCCTGCAGTACCTGCAGGGCGTGCGAGGCACGCTGCGCAGCTTCAACTACAACGGAGGCTCCTACACGGTAAGGGCGACCAATATTCCCCCAATTGGTGTATTAAATGACTATCTACGTGTTAAGAAAGCATTTCCCTATCTCTTTGGACTATGCATGGTCTTGGCTGTCCGGGTGACGCCGCGTCGAAGGCTGTGTTGCCGACGTTTCGACCATCTTGTCGTGTCCTCAGCACTGGTATGCGCCGTGATGGTCAGCGCTCGGGTGTATATACATGTCTGGGCCGAGTACGATTGGCTGGAACAGCTGGCCAATCGGAAGCCGCCAGTTATTAGCCCTAAGGAAGACCACGACAAGATGGTCGAAACGTCGGCAACACAGCCTTCGACGCGGCGTCACGCGGACAGCCAAGATCATGCACATGACTGGCCGCGGAAGTCTTCGACTTCAGGCTTTGGTCTAGTTTTCCTTCACTCATTGAGTAACATAACAGATTCATTGAGAAAGCCTTACTTTGCTTCTCAACAGTAAATGTTGCATTACTATCTCGCACGGTTTTTTTTCTCTATGGATGTGTTAGTGGAGAAAAGAGTTATTTCGTGAGCCAGTATTCGTTCACAAAAACGCATAAGAGCAACTTAACGTAAGAGCGAGGGTATGAAATACATTTTCATCTTCTGATACCTAAATAATAATTTTACCTGTTGAAAGAAGAACCATTAAGGAGGAAGAAGACATCTTTGGAGAATTTAGCTAGATTCAACACATTACTAACGCAATATATCCATGATTCTGTTGATACTCTTTGGAAAATGTATTGTATATATTGCAGATTATTATCCTTTTTTTGTTTTAATTGCTGATTTTTATTGAAATGTACCCAGCTTACCACTGCTATAGAGTCGGTACGATTCTGCATTAACATCGAAAATTGTGTGACCATAGGTGAAATGTAACAAAACATCGATTAGCTTCTGAATTACAGGTGTATGTTTTTAAATATGTAATTAATTCTTTAGTAATTGCTAGAAAAAACTGAAAATGTCATTAGCAGTATTACTTGGTAAATTAAAACGTGTGAACAAGGCTCCTTGAATCTCCTTTAATTTCTTTTAATAAAGTACTAGACTACTGAGCTAAATTGTTGTGTTCTCGTGAGAGAAAAAGATCCTATTTCAGAACGACCTCAACTACGCCATTTGCATCCGGAAGGAGCCCGGCTACTGCAGCATCACGTACTCCGTGCGCTCGGACAACGGCACCGAATCCGACTTCCAGCTCGTGAACGTGGACGCAGGTAAAGACCCGATTCACGCACTGCCAAGGTGGTTCAGGGAGGCACGGCAGGCGAGACGCGCTTCTGCTTGGTGGGAATGAGAACCTGAGAACGATACTTCTAGCATCCGCATGATAGCTCTGATTTATGTTTTATTGCTGGGGACGGGTCTCTTAACACAGTTCTCAGTAATTGTCACAGATAATGAACTTTCATTAAAATGCTAAACTTACTGGGCAATAGCATTTTATATTTACCTACTCGCATATTCCCCTGGGCAGTGAAATTTCTTGTAATGATCCCTTAATTCGCAGTCATCAATGAAAATAATTGTAATAAAAAGTAACTTCTTTTGTACAATATAAGTTACACTTCACTGATGTAGAGACTATTTATTTCCTTCTGACAGTCAGCCTTAAAAATGTTTTATATTATGTATACAAAAGATTGCTCTTTATCACAGGCCGATATTCTGGCTGTGGCTTTAATTCACGTTTAAGTTATAAAAAATACACATTCCCTGAGACTGTGGTCAATATTGGTAGAACTACGTATGCCCTTTTTATACTCATAGCTCATAAATGGAAAATTTATTCTACAATTAAAATAAAAAGTTCCCTAAAAACCGATAATGATTTATAGAGAGTCTTTATTCTGAAATAATATAACCACTGATCCATAAAAAAGAATCTAAGTCTTTAGTTTTTACTCATTCGCTCTTTTTTTAACAAGCGGTGTGATGAATCGGTGGAAGTTGAGCTTGGATCGTAAAAAGAAGTTGGGATTTTTTTAATCTCAAAAACACTTCATTTTTACGATATGACCAATTTTATAACTAAAAAACCCCACTTAGGTATACAATTATGTATTCATTTCCTATTTTTTTCAATTTATAAGTCCTTCATGGTGTCATGAAATTTGGTACACTTTCAGGTCCGTGGGTGGTCATTTGTGTGTTTTAGTTGATAGCAAATGTCAACCTGCTCGTTTCTTCAGTACGGGTTGTGGCGTAGAAACTCGGCTAGATGGGTAGCTACGAAAGCGAATCTCAAAGACAGGAAGAGAAGAAAAAAATATATACAATAAGTTCATTTTTTCATAACTAAATTAAATCTTGTAATCCATTTCTACATTATTATATTATAAAGTAGAAAATGATGAAACAGAGAAAGTCTCCAATATATTACGTCTATGATGAGATAGCCATTTGCCTTGCCATTATATAATACCCGTGAACAGGAAACTCTTACGAATTCATTGGTAATGAAAACGCTATTGCATAAGCGCATCGCTTATTCTTGAGTATCGACGACTTTTCGACGCATTTTATCAACTCAATCGAATGAAAAGGAGAGTTTGGCATGGCGAGTGACGCGGCAAAGAAGGCTCCTTCCGTGGTGTTGTGGCAGAGGGCAGGCAGACTGGATCCGCCGGGCCAGGCGGAGCCGAGGCCTTCAAACTGCCCGACGACTACATCGTCAATCGGCGGCCTTGCGCCCTGCGCGGAACCGCCTCAAGGACGCTCGCAGCAGTGACTTCCACGCAGAAACGCCCCGTCACGTGCGTACGCGACGCTCGCTTTTTTTTCTTTCTTTTTTATTAAATGTATTTAACATCGCATCACATCAAGTCATTAGCGACTAGAACGTATAAATTTCTACCATCTCGATCAGGTTTAGTCCAGTTTTCCCTGATCATTGAGCAAATGCTGAGATGGTCCTTTGTTTTAGCTGTCTGGAACGTAAATGTTAGCTGTACTATGCGCAGTTTGTTGAACCTCCTTTTTACTTGTAATGATAAGAGTAGAGGTAAAGGGCAGATGCTCATTTAGTGTTGAGTAGCAGAAAAATATACTTGCAATTCGTGTAGGCAATGCAAATAAGTTTTCTAAAACTCAGAACAAAAAATGACTATTTTTCAAATATTGCTATTTTACGTTTCTTTAAAATTTATTTATTTATATGTTAATCTTTTAACTCACTTTCAACTATATAGTTTAAAACGACGAATTCTGACTCAGAGAAGAACGTGCGCAGATCTCTTTCCTTACGTCACATACAGTTTTTTACTTTTTTTTTCTTTTTTTCATAAATTAAATCTAATTTTACAATTACAATTGAAATTTAGGAATTATTATCATAACAGTACGAAAATACAATACAAACAAATTCAATACTACTACAATTACGACACATAAAATACATTTAATTTATACATATAAAAGTACATACAACACAAGTATAATAAGTAATTACTTGCTAAAATGCTATTGTAATTACTGATTCTTGTCGAACTCAAATAATTCTTTGATAATCTTCGAGTCAAGAAGTGTTATCATGTCCTACTTCTAATTGTGTGTTTTATGCCTTCTGATTTTGTTTAGGAGAGCAGTAATTTAATATGTTTTACATTAGAAGAACTTACAATTGGTCACATTAGGAGGTTTGTTTTCTAGTTATATGTGAGTGTGTGTTAATTTAGAATTTTCCGTTTTCAATCTGTGAATGAATCCCTGATCTCTTCGTAGAAAAATTTGGGATTGTTTTTAAATTGCCTAGGGGTATTTGAAAGGCAGTAGAAAATTCATATCATTAAAGACGTAATGAAATTAGTGGTGCTAAACGCACGCACTTTTCGGCCATACCTTTTCATGCAAAACGTATAATTTTTCGAAAAACTGTACATACCTAATTGTCAAATCTATCTTTAAGAACAGATTTTTATTAAGGAAAAAATTAGATCTTAATAATTTAGTTGTACGAAGACGCCGAAACAATTTTGGCTTTTTGCAGCTTTCGAAAGATCAGCGTGTTTTAACGAAAAGAGTCCTGTACATTCCTCTAGAACTTTCACTAATCCCACAACTAAATTTAATAAAAAAAACATGATGAGCAATTTGTGAAATTTTTTGAAAATATCTGAAGCCGATTTTCGTATAAAATGACCCCAAAATTACAATATCGTTTCAAGTTCAAGAGCCGCGTATCATGCCATATCGAATAAGGGAATATCTATGTTTTGGAGAAAATCGCTGGAACGGTGTAGCCTGCTACAGTTGTTCACAGACGGCAACAGGGACACTTTGATGGTCAGATCGCGATTTTTCGGTATCAAGTAACGCACAAAACATGGATTTTGGCTACAACATGTTAGAGGAGGATTTTTTCTAGAAATTATCAGATTTTGAATTTATCCATTTTTTTGTACGGCCGCTGAAATAAGAGTTTCTCTCGCCAAAATCTGCAGGGTTTTTCCGGCAGCAGAACATTACATATCTCTACTCCCATGTCCTTATCCGTAAACGGAGAAAAGTGATAATGTCGAGTTTTCAACTGCTACGCTGTACAATTCCTAAAGATAAATCTCCCTGTAAAATCTATATACTTAAAAATTATAAGGGTTCCTCGGTTTTAGAAATAAATTTGAGCTAAAATCTTAACCAAACTTGTAAGTTGTTGGTTTAAATGATAGGTAGTTGAACATAGTGTGTTATCCACATGCTCCTTATTACCAGTTTTTATATTATTACCAAACCCGTTACAGACCACGCAATAACAAGCACACATATATTGTTAAACTTAAACATTAAAAAATTTTTCAGAATGTTTTTAAACTCTATGCTCACAACTGAATAGATTGCTTTTGACGGATGAATTGTATAAACTTAACACATTTTCATTTAAGTCTGGATGAAAAATTACGAATAAACATGGAAAAATGGTGAGTTTTCCATTGTTCTTATAGTGCATATTTGCACTTTTCTAGTAACCTTGCTGTAGTTTCTTTTGCACGAGTGTAATTGCAGGATGTTCAGCTACATTCTAATGCATGCAGAATAACTCTCAAGATGGCATACCTTGTGCTTTATATTTCTGGAGGTAAAAGAACTAGTTGAAGAGATGCATCACCCTACGCTTATGCCATGCGACGCAGCGCATGATAAATTTTATATTTCCATTATTTTGCTAATAAATAATCAAATTGTTTTTCAGTATTACTATTTTACAGGCTAACACAAACACTGACTCACTTCATTATTGCTATGTACGTTAAATAACTTCTTCATTCATGATAATCCTCATTCCTCTAGTGCACTGCTCTTATGCTTAACAAACCGTAGTTTCATTGGCCTAAAAATTATTACTTCATTATTCACAATTAGTTCTAACGTCAACTTAAAATTGCTTTTACTTTTTCTCCAGTGAAACAAAATATCCAACTGCAACAACACAACTGTAAATACTACCCTGTCTCACAAAATCGATTACAGAGCTAACGATGAACCATAAGAAAATTACCAAAATAACCTACGACAACAATATTTCATTTCTTAGAAATAATATTAGTAAATCATCAACTGAATAATCAACATCGAGTGGATAAGATTATTAATTTTATATCTACTGAAAATTATAACGAATTGCTTATTTAGAGTGTAATGTACCTAACTATCTTCACTGTTTTGCGCAACGAATATCTACAAAAATGCATTGTAAGTGAGCTGCGAATTGCTTCTTGTAACCAGCTGTACTTAGTGACACAACCACCACTGACTTGCAGTTTTGCTCTTTACATCATCGTAATATCTTGTACGACCAGGATTTGCGCTGCTGCTACTACTTACTTCTGGAATTTTATTCGCTCCCAGATTTAAAATACTGTATTGTCTGCATAGTGCTGTTATAATAATAAGTGGGGGTTTAAACATCACATACTTTCTCGTAATATTTTTAAAAACGTGGTACAATATACAATATTGAACTTGTGACCTAATTACACGGACTTTGGGCGAAATAACTAGAATTAGCGTGTAATAATGAGATTTAAGTACAGTAATTGTCCTGCATATCTAATATAATCTGCGGTTACATAATATCGTGAGTATAGAATTTCGTACATTCAGCTATAAAATAAATAAAATACATTCGAAAAATATTAGCGCTTATATAAAAATAAGCCTGCCGCGGGCTTCTCCCGTCTCATTCCGGTTCCTATTCTTCCCTGCCACCTCTTTACGCAAAGCGCTACCACACGCTCTGCCCATCCGTACACTCTACCCACTGCTCGCTCGTATTCATACCTACTCTGGGCAATCACACGTTTTGCTCGCTCTATTCACACCTCACGTCTGTGCACATGGCCAGCTTCTGCCCGACTGCTAATCTACTTCACACCTCACGTTGTGCACATGGCACTCACTGTTAACTGCTAGCTCTTTCCACACCTCACGTCTGTGCACATGGCACGCTTGCCGCACTGCTCAGTCTACTCACAACCTCACGTCTGTGCACATGGCATCTCATGTCCTAACTGCTAGCTCTTTTCACACCTCAACGTCTGTGCACATAGCACTCAGTGCCGCACTGCTCGCTCTATTTTCACACCTCACGTCTGTGACATGGCACTCCACTGCCCTCAACTGCTAGCTCTTTTCTCACTCTCGTCTGTGCACATGGCACGCTCTGCCCGCACTGCTCATCTACTAACTTCACGTCTGTGCACATGGCACTCACTGCCCTAACTGTAGCTCTTTTCACACCTCACGTCTGTGCACATGGCAGCTCTGCCCGCATGCTCAATCTACTCACTACCTCACGTCTGTGCACATGGCACTCACTGCTAACGCTAGCTTTTTCACACTCACGTCTGTGCACATAGCACTCACTGCCCGCACTGCTCGCTTATTCACACCACGTCTGTGCACATGGCACTCACTGCCCTCACTGCTAGCTCTTTTACACCTCACGTCTGTGCCAAAGCACTCACTGCCGCACTGCTCGCTCTATTCACACTCACGTCTGTGCACATGGCACTCACTGCCTCACTGCTAGTCTTTTCACACCTACGTCTGTGCACATGGACCTCTGCCGCACTGCTCGCTCTATTCACACTCACGTCTGTGCACATGGCACTCATGCCTCACTGCTACTCTTTTCACACCTCAGTGTCTGTGCACATGCACCACTGCCGCTCTCGTCTATTCACACTACGTCTGTGACATGCACTCACTGCCCTCACTGCTAGCTCTTTTCACACCTCACTCGTGCACATGGCACTCACTGCCGCAACTGCTCGCTCTATTCACACATCACGTTGTGCACATGGACTCACTGCCCTCACTGCTAGCTCTTTTCTCACCTCACGTCTGTGCACATGCAACTCATGCCCGCACTGCTCGCTCTATTCACACCTCACGTCTGTGCACATGGCACTCACTGCCTCACTGCTACTCTTTTCACACTCACGTCTGTGCACATGGCACTCATGCCGCACTGCTCGCTCTATTCACACCTCAACGTCTGTGCACATGCACTCACTGCCCGACTGCTAGCTCTTTCACCCTCACGTCTGTTGGCAACATGGCAGTCGACTGCCCGCACTGCTCGCTCTATCACACCACGTCTTGCAATGGCACTCACTGCCACTCACTGCTAGCTCTTTTCACACCTCACCGTCTGTGCACATAGCACCTCACGCCCGCACTGCTCGCTCTATTCACACTCACGTCTGTTGCAATGGCACTCACTGCCGCACTGCTCGCTCTAATTCACACCTCACGTTCTGTGCACATGGCATCCACTGCCTCAACTGCATAGTCTTTTCACACCTCACGTCTGCTGCACATGCACTGCACTGCCCGCACTGCTCGCTCTATTCCACACTCACGTCTGTGCACATGACTCACTGCCCTCACTGTGCTCTTTTCACACCTCACTCTGTTCACATAGCACTCACTGCCCGCACTGCTCGCTCTATTCAGCACTCACTCTGTGCACTATGGCACTCATGCCCTAACAGGCTCTTTTCACACCTCACGTCTGTGCCACTGGCACGCTCTGGCCCGCACTGCTCAATCTACTCACACTCACGTCTGTGCACATGGCACTCATGTCCTAACTGCTAGCCTCTTCTCACACCTCACGTCTGTGCACTAGCCACTCACTGCGCACTGGCGCTCTATTCACACCTGTCACGTCTGTGCAATGGCACTCACTGCCTCACTTGCTAGCTCTTTTCACACCTCACTCTGTGCACAAAGCATCACTGCGCCGCACTGCTCGTCTTATTCTAACCTCACGTCTGTGCACATGGCACTCACTGCCCTCACTGCTAGCTCTTTTCTCACTCAACGTCTTGCCATGGCAGTCTGCCCGCACTGCGTCGCACTTATTCACCCTCACGTCTGTGCACATGGCACTCACTGCCCTCACTCTGCAGCTCTTTTCAGCACCTCACGTCTGGGGCACATGCAACTCACTGCCGCATGCTGCTCTATTCACACCTCACGTCTGTGCCATTGACTCACTGCCGCACTGCTCGCTCTATTCACCCTCACTCTGTGCACATGGCACTGCACTGCCTCAACTGCTAAGCTTTTTCACACCTCCGTCTATGCACAGGCACTCACTGCCCGCACTGCTCGCTCTATTCACACCTCAACGTTCTGTGCACATGCACTCATGCCCTCACTGCGAGCTCTTTTCACACCTCACGTCTGTGCACCATAGCACTCCACTGCCCCACTGCTCGGCTCTATTCCACACTCACGTTCTGTGCACATGGCACTCCTGCCCTCCTGCTAGCTCTTTTCACAGCCCTCACGTTGTGCACAATGCACTCACTGCCCGCAACTGCTCGCTCTATTCACACCTCACATCTGTGCACATGAAACGCACTGCCCGCACTGCTCGCTCTATTCATTACCACTACGTCTGTGCACATCGCACGCTCGCACTGCCCGCACAGCTCGCTCCTTTCTCCCCGACTCCGATCGCCCCCACCCCGCCAAGCCCAGAAACTCAGTAGCAACACCGCTGCCCTGCAACAATTCATTGAGACTTTTCAGGAACAAATAATTTAGCCGTTAAGAAAATCTTAGCGGAAAATAAGTAAATATTTTATCATGCTGAAGCACTTGCTTTATTTTGGTATATTTTTCCCTCCTGTTGAAATATTTCTTAAAATGTGAGAACAATCGTTCTTTGAGCTCAGAAGTTATTGTGGAAATATGTACACACAAATCATCTTCATACTTACATACATTTTTACTTTGATCATATATGTAAAGACACGAAAAATCGAAGTCGGTATCCCGACACAAATTCACATTTTGAATGTATTTAAAAAAGACAAATATTAAAAACGTACTTACATTCTGTTCACAATAGTGCAAAACCAACACAATATTTTCCCAAAAATGGATATTTGTTGATTGATTTGGCCGAACTGTATTCAAATTTGAAACGGATCGTTTAATTATGGGGGTTTTACAAACCTCAGGACACTGTACAAATTTTATCAAATGTGAAATATGTGATGAACTCTAAAATTTTGAAAATTGCAAAAGTAAAATGTTTAGTATTTTTTCTTTTTCTCCCTGTACTATAGTATGAGGTGGAAAAGAGTTAGAAACTTCTCCACAATATGATCTCGAATTTTCGATCGTAAAATCATGTTTAAAGATATTTTGAGCTGAACTTGACGTACATGACAGGATTAAGATAAACCTGTTCGAGAAATCTCGCATGTAAAACCGCAGCCTCTTCCTTATCCTTCCATTTCCATATTAATCCGATAACGCAATATTTTTTCTTTGAGTCCCTCTTATCTTCCGTCATTTGTTCTTATACCCCCTTGAACGTATTTTAGCATAACAGTACAATACACTATTGTTAACACAAACTCTTATTTAACTTTATTATTGAAGAGAGATACACCCGTGCAACTCAATCACTGAGAGTACCAAATAACTAGAGTAGTTTTACACACCGTTTCTGATTCTGGTCGTCTCTGAACAGGTGCGGTAATATCGAGAAGCACCGATTGAGCAAAAATATAATAGAATGTGGAAGATCTCATCCAGCAGATTACAGTGTGATGAACTTCATTGAGGCTTTTGGCCTCAAATGTCCCGGGTTTGAGGCCCTAAAATGTGTCGTTTAAGAGTTACATAACTATATATATAGGTCAACAACGCTATTCAGTTTTGCGGGTTGCATTTGATATGAATACTTATATGCGTTTTTTTTTCTTCAACAAATCCTGTTCAGATGTGTTCAGAATCCAGTTCCTGTTCAAAATCCTGCAAAGATGTTCCAAATATTCTTCTTCAAGTCCTTACTGACTAATACTTCCCGGTTACTCCCAATTTTCTCAAGAACATCACATATTCGCGTTCCAAGAGCAGGTCTGTTGTCAACATTTTGCGTGTGCACCAGACCCTTTAAATGACTCCAAAATAAAAATCAAGAGGGGTAAGATCGGGAGATCTTGCTGGTCAGTTTTAAGGACCACCGCGACCTATGCATATACCAGGACACTTCATATGGAGATAGTTTTGTACGTTACTTTTAAAATGTGGCGGTTTTCCATCGCGCTGAAAATACATCGAGGAACGCAGCGGGAGAAGCAATTCATCTAGATGGGAAGGTAATTCATGTTCTAAGATCATCAAATACGTGTCTCCACTTTCCGCTCTGTCAAAGACGTCCGGACCTACAGTTTGATTTCCAACAATTTCGCACCACACATTTAAGGAAATTCCTACTTGGAATTGCCTTTCACGTGTTGCACATGCACCAGGAGGAGTCCACAAATTACTATTACTAGAATTAATTATTCCACTTTTCGTGAACTGTGCCTCGTCTTTGAATAATATCTGCCTACAAATATCAGGTCTTTCCAGAAGGCAGGTACCAAACTGCATATTCGCGATTCTCAGTATTGTGGTTGTTAGTACTGAACATTGCAAAATTTGTAAGGATACGAACCTTCGTTGTAAAGGAATTTCAACACTGCACTCTTCCCAACACACAACCGAGAAGATACTCTTCTTACACTGATGAAGATTCTTCAGCTTCTATCACAAGGTCACTTGCTTCTTGCCTAGCTCCAGAAAGGCCGCATTCGGAGGTCGTACATAATTAACCAGTTTCTCGCAACTTTCTGAAGCTGTTAATAAATAACCTTTAAATTTTTTCCCCTCCCGTAGTATTACAAATACGCTTTTATGGCGTACATTATGATTAGAAAATTATCTGCGATATTCATTTACCGGTGTTTTCGCAATCCTTCACAAAACCCCTACACATAAATTATGTCTGCGTATTCCTCGTTGCTGTAACTTCGCGGCATTTTCATGCGAAATGCACGTCGCCGTAGTCTAAAGAAGACTGATAAGTAAACCCGTATTCGACACTGTATCCGAGTTTCTCGAAACAAATCACAGTGGTGCGCTGATTAATGTGCCGATTATTATAATATTTATAATGTTTTCTTAAACAACTGTTGTTGTATAATCTTAGCTGAGGGTAAGATCTTTGTCGAAAATATGTTGGTAGAAGCCTATCTCTTGAATTCAAATACTACCATCAAGTAATTTTTTGAAAATATTTTTGTAGTGTAATCTTATTTACTTTGTTGATATATTATCATAACATTATGTAATTATGTTGTATAATTTTTTATTTTATTTTGTATCAAAATCGAAAAAGTAGTTAATAAAATTCAAATCAAGTGGGCATAAACACTCGGGAAAGATATTTTCTGCAGCTGATAAATTTTCATTATCATCACCAAATGCGTCATCTTGTTTGTCCGAATAATCCAGGGACGATGTCGGCTTCAATAATGATGTTAACGAAGTCCTCGTAAGAGATCCCATGATCTAAAACCAAATACTTCCAGCCGTCAACGTATGGAACATCTTTGATAACAGTTTTATTTTTACGAAACCAAATATTTTGAAACAACTTCGTCTTTTACCAGATCTCAAGCTTTTGTGAGACTTGAAGAACGTCGTTTAATTTTTAGAATGTTGAAATCTCTGATGAGAATATTCTCGACCAATAAATATCTATGGAAGTGTTTAATATTTTTATTACACCTTGATCCATTGGATGAATAACTGTTGTCGTATTTGGCGGGAAACAAACCACCTTTGCATTTTCCATGAGTGGAATGACACAGTTGTCCACATTTGGATTGTTCGGTGCTCATGAGCTACTTTTGCCTCTTCCACTCCCCCTTTCACTTCTCGATTTAAAAATAAATCTGTTAACAAAGAGTTGGGAGGGATTCCAAATTCCTTAGCGGTCTCTGATTTCTTCTTTAACCGTTTTCTACTTTCTTAATGGCCGTTACCTTTTTTGCCAGCGTTAATGATTTATAAGTCATTGGCTTCGACGGCGACATCGCTACTCTATGCACATGCACATCGAGAGAACAAACAAACAATTTAATAAAGTTCAGGCTTACGTAACACGAAAATTACATCGGCAGATCGCGGGAGCGGCCGTTCTCAATGCGACGCCTAAGGGACACTGTCTTCGAGGAGAGGAGAGAGGGGACGAGACTGTCCTTGAACGTAAAGTGTAATGGTGCAGTACGTTGGCAACTTTTGAACGCTACTTCGCCTGTTCGCGAATTCCAAGATTTCAAATCCTCTATTATGGAGAGTAAAAAAAAAAATTGCCCGAACCAGCATTCGAAATATCCACGATATTTTAACATTGTTTATATATAAAATGGTAGGAAATAAGGAGAAAATTCCAATAAAAAAAGATTTCGAATTCAAGAAGTTCGAATTAACCAAGTTCGATTGTACTTTACGTAGATCCCTATCCGAAATCGAGACGTCTATACCAAGGTAACGTTACAAACAAATACCCCTGGTTTTATGTTGACATTCATGAAGAATGCCAGATCCAGTTTTTCTAAAAGGTAAATTGTCTTCAAGAAAATAGAGTTTAAATGTTACTTCCAGGCTTGGAATTCAAGCCGGTTGCCGTGCCACAGCGGACACCCGGTGCAGCGCCTGCCGCAGAGAGACAGCGACGTTTCTTTGCGTTTTCGGTTAAACTGTCGAGTGAGGCAAACATCGCTTGTCGAGCACTAGAGTTCCATAATAGAATAACGCTTAATGTGTACTATTCACTACATATATAAAATCTACTAAATTTCATTTTTTCTGTGTGTCATAAACACGGTATGCAGCGACGTAACAAATGAACGCCGAACAGAAAGCCTCATGTAAATTAACAAAATTCAGGGAATGCTCTTATTATGTTTTGCATATCTTCAGTGCGAACTATGGTCGTGTGCTTTAGTGTCTGGTCCTTTGTCATTTTTTTCCTTAATCTCATATCACACGCTAACAGTTTTGCAGCTAAAATGTTCATTCATTGAAATATTGAGTTCATTAATTATTTCTGGACGCGCAGTTTGAACTGACGCTTTCATTTTGGGTAGCCACATGTTGGCAACTGCATTGGTGAATATTTGCTGTACACATTTGCGTGCACAGGCAAGCAATCCTTCGCTTTCTCCGTGATTAACAGTAAGGAAATGGCATATGCCTCATATGATGACAAACGAAATAGTTTACTAATACGGTGTTGATGAAAAAATATAAAATAGGGAAAAACTTGTTTCATACACATTACTCTGTTGCTTGGCCGCGTTAAGACTTGTATCGTGGGGTAGACAGAATTTGAACCTGTCACCGCCGGACAGTGATCAATTGAAAAAAAGATATTTAATGCACTTAGCTGCTACAACGCAAGAGAAACAGCCAGAAAAAAGTAATTTTCCCAACTCGCCACGAATTACGTTCAGAAGTAATTTCACGAATTATCTCAAGGCTTCTGAAGAGTGGTATTCGTTCATATGGAATATTTAAAGTCAATTTTCTTGAAGGCAAATGTTTTTTCGGAATTACTGGGTCTGCCATTCTTCATGAATGTTCACATAGGGGGTGTTTTTTATAACCGGAGCTTCTGGACTCCTATAAAGATAAATGAACGTCTCACGTATAACTTGGACAAATTAAAAGATTTAGAGCTTAAAATTGGTAAATGTCAGAAAAACTTTAGTTGCGCCTTTCCGTTGATTGTTAAGATACATGCATTAAATCACATGACATTCATGCTATTTTTATTAAAACTGAATCATCGTAAATTACGTGTCCTTCGAACATGTTGCATGTTGCATTCGACATTTACAATAAAGGTGTATTTTTAATTTATTGTTTTTATGGACACAAATGTTTAGAATTATCTCTTATGTTTAGTGTATCTTAAGTACATTGAAATATTGAAAGATTTCCTTCAAATATTGTCTTTCTTGTTTGTGTACATCGTGTGCCGATTATTTTGTGCTGTAGCATTTTTGGAAAGAATATAGACTCGTTATATTCATTGTATTCTTATTTTCTTTCTCGCCCTTATTCTCTAACGGAACAAAAAGCTATGGTAAAGTTTAATTTTCAGTAAAAACTCAAGAATTTCGAAAATTGCAAACTCTAAATTCGCTTCTTTTGCTATAAAGCGTTTTTTAAGAGGTGAGTGAAGAATGATTAGAATACAAGTTGAAATATTATTATGTTACGCTACCCTTACCATTAATTATATAAATTATGTGCTGCCTACCTCCTCTAGTTAATATTATTTTCATTTATCGTAAAACAGAAGAACTATAACTTACTTTAGAACAGAAGAGGCGCAGCTATTGAATATCGTTATTTATGAATTACATGCGTCTTTAACCTCTGTTCACATGCAACCCTACAGGATCGTTCAAATTCAAACAATTGAGAATGAAGGTAACTCAAATTAGTTTATGGAATAATTATTGTTAGTTGAAATATTATTAATTGTATAATTAGAAAAGTTGTATAATAGTCAAATTACCAGAATTTTCCTGGCATTCCACCAAATGAAACCATTCTCTGGTAATAATAATACTTACTGACGAAGTGAATGTGGAAGTCGACGCAGCGAACATCATTTCTTTATCTTCAGGAGAATTATTTGTATCGATCTTCCTTGAACCACGGAATGCGAACATTGTTTAAGTAGATAAATCGTAAGCAGCACTCCACAATGTCGAGCTATCGTGCCGCAGCAGCATTATTAGTTTGCTTATTAGCGCAGTAATGTTAATTTTCGCATAAATCTTGAAATTTTATTGTGCCCGATAAAATGCTGAACATTTCACGAAATGTTAAAGTGTATTACTGCATCATCCAAATTAAAAATCTCGGTTTCTCTATACTCCGCCTCCATTTTTAACTTTTGGTCTCTGCAGTAATATCACTCATAACATTACCATGTACGCATGTACGTGGCGCAACAGTCCGGGCTCGACCAACGACCTCCCTGCCTCGCGGCCATGGGTTAAGGGGTAGTTGCGGTTAGCACGTAGACTCCCCTCGCCGTATTCCGGACTCCTCAAACTGAGAAGTGATTTTTCTCTTCGTCACACAGCAACATACACAGGGACATTGCAAGAAATACACACACTATAGTCTTGACTCGACCGGGAATCGAACCCGGGGCCGCGTATGGGAAAGTGAGTACCCTGACCAAGAGCTAGCCTCGAGTCCCATAACACTACTAGGTATGTAAATTGCTGTAATTTCCTGATCGTTTGTGATTTATGTTGCAGATAACACGGCCGGGCCCTTCGTCGTGCAGGTGCGAACCAACGGCAACACAGTGGGCCGGGGATTTCAGCTGCAGTACAGGCAGAACCTCTGCAGCACTTAGAGGAACTTTTCTCAGAAAGCCCTAAACAACATGTGGATTCTGAAATATTTGTTTAATGCAGGGTAATTCACATATAATGCATAAAGCAAATTATTCTGCCAAAAAGGGTTAAATATCACATTGTTTACGAGAATTATACTTCGCGATAGACACTGATAACTAAATCTCTAGTCACAAATTAAAAGGAATAATTGAATTATGAGAAATAAGATTAAGAAAACAATCAAAACTTTTGCCCCTTACTTCTTGGAATTTTCAATATGGAAAGAAAAAATGTCGGTGAATAGTAAATAATTTTGATGAATTGCAAAGAAATAAATATGTCTTCCGCAACTAATATTTACACGGATTTAGCTTGCAATGTTAAAGTTCTGCAATAAAGTTCTAACCAAAATTAAAGAAAAATATAAACGTGTAGTACGTTCATTATCTTTAATTATTTTCAGAATACTTCCCCTGAGAAGCAATCTAACTTCACTTACAGGTGTGGGTAGGAGATGTATGCAAAGTGTTTGCTTTGTGCTTTATGGGTCAACCTTCAACAGAACTATTGGGAAAGAATTGAAAAATGTAGTTCTACTTGTAGGTGTGTCAAGTAATGTTTTTGACTAAACAGATACTGCTATTGCCTTTAACAGATTGACTAAGGTGTAGAAAGAGATATTGATAAAGCTTTGACAAAAGTATGCCAACCTGAAAGCATATGGTTCAATATAGAGTATAAAGCACTTAAGAAAATTGCCGTATGTATTTTCTACGCGTATGAACGTTTTGTAAATCTCTATAAATGATATGTATGTTTGTAAATGCTTTTTCATTTATACAAATAAAAAACAATGTATAGATATATTATTATACTCGTATAATTCTAAGTGCATTAGCGTTTCAGTTTTTGTATAGTTTCAGTAAACATAACTATATGTAATAGAGTAATAATTCCATACTGTCCTGGGTTCTGCTACTGTGTATATTTTGTTAGATTCACTTCCGATATCCTGAGTTATTGAAGGGCTAAAACCGGCGAAAAGTACATTTGTAAATACGCAGACGGTTCCAGAAGTTTCCAGCCTGGCCAAGATAACGCTCATCAATGAAAAAGCCTTATGAGCAGACAATACTCTTGCCTTTCGTTGTTGGAATGCTATAAGTTTGCAGCCGACATCTCATTCAGTTTTGTGAAGAGAGATTCTCGAGTTGGATGTGGTGCGTTAAATCTCGTGGCGTTTTGCTTCTTCACGATACCTTACTGCCCTGTGCTTACTGGCCAGATTGCAAAGAATGTTATGAAGGACTCAGGCTTTAAGGAGTTGCGTCATTCACCCTACAGTCTAGATTCGGCTCCCAGCGACAAACTGAAGAGATTTTCGAGGACGAAAATTTTCGGATGAGTGTGAAGTGAAAGAAACAGATTATACTACTTTGCAAAAAAAACTTCGAAGTATGTTTTCCAAGACCTAGAGATGTTAATATACAAATTTGAAAAGTGGGTTGGAGTGAATGAGTAATTTGAAGAGTTAAATGGAAGAAATTATATGATTCGGTTTACAAATAAAGAAGTTCGTATTTCATCTTATCCTCAAGCCATGGCAGAGCTGCAGTGAAGAGTGGAGCCAGATGAGTGAGCGGTTTCCTCCTTTTTAAACGGAATCATCTCATCCGTTGAGCATAACTCTTAGAGGAAATCATAAGACATTGAGGAAGGAGAATGAAACTTGCTTTGTGGGGGGCAACGCAACGAAAAATAATGTAATGAAAAATTGAAGTTTGGTGTGAGCGATTTTAATTAGGTTGTTTTTAAAATGATGCGGAGCGAGACAAAAGTAATATTATTTTTAACCCTCTGTTGGGAACATGATTTTCCTCTTTTGGAGAAAATATGTACCTCAGAGGCAAACATTATCAAAAAGCATCAATGACTCGCCTTTTAACCGTGCAATTCAGAACAATTATTGTTTTTTCCTACATGTTGGAATTAAAAAAAGACTCAGTAAAATTTTACTTACTTTGATAACACACAATGGTTTTCTTATTTTTTGGCATAATCATTGTGAGGTTATCTATAGGTAACCAACGTATATATTTTTTAAGTAATTAACATGAAAACCCATTAAAATCTTGGCAGAAAATTATTTCAATAGTATATACAAAGCAATTGAATAAATAAATCACCTAGAGAAGCAGATTTTAAATTATTCATTTATAGGAACATCTTCATGAACAGCAGATATCAAAATCAACAATAGTGGGTACCGAATCTTCAATGTGAGATGCGTACGGGTGGCAGTGCATGAGTTTCCGGCTCCTGTGTTGTAAAGTGGAGAGCTGTGTTCGAGAGCGTTTAGTGGTTACGTGCTTTGCTTTCTGTATATTTTTTTAATATAATTGTGGCACGGTTGTGAACCATGAAAAGTCAGAGTGGGCGCAAACGGCATCCTCCTTTTTCACCATTAAGAAATGCATTGACATGCAGAACATTAGGGACATACAAAGCAATATTTAAGTCACATTTGAGTTGTGATAGCATAGCCCTTATTATTAATAGTCGGGGTGTTGTAATTATAAATTAACTATCCTCCACTACAAAAACGCATGAGTCATTCGCTGTGAAACGACCAGAAAAAGTATTGAAACGTACCCTGAAAAATAATTTTTCTTTTTATTTACATTCGTGGCAGTTTTCTTTTACTGACTATGAGAGCATGTTCAAACAGTTTTCCACATACGTAATTAAATTTCAATATTTCCAGGACTCGCGTACTTGCATATACCTCAGCAAAACTCTTAGATTTCTTTATAGCGATGTCTTCACGGGAGCCGCAAACACGACGAAGGGGCGTGTCTGAACAGCTGTCGCGGCGGAGGGATACTTCTCTAAATTACACGTGATATTCACTTGCCTATCGAACTATCACTTTGGCTCATTCTTATAAAAATCGCTCCATAGTATAGAGAAATATTTATAAGAATTCACCGTTTTGACAGCTAGTGCTAACAACATAACTGAAGGTTCTGTTGTCCTTGTGTCCTTCAACCCATTGACTCCTTTCATTCGTTTGCAGTTGGCTAACTTGTAAATGACTTCGACGCTTCCTTTTATGATGTTCTCGCCTGACGAAAGTATAGTGCGCCTCAAGAAATAATTTAGTTAGGACGTGCAGTGCTACTGTGCTCTTCTATAAAAGAAATTTTATAAACGTTACATTGAATTTACTTTTTGTGTGATAAGTATTGTGCTTATTTGAAAGCCGAGTCTTGAATGCCACACGAGTTCTGGCGCACGTGTTTACTGCTCCTGTGCGGTAAAGTGGCGAGCTGCGATCGAACACGTTCTGCGGTTTGCATTTTATCAATTTATTTTTGTACATAATTACACAGTTGTGAACCATGAGAAGCCATGCAATGGATATAATGTTGCACAATGATTTTACTGTCGGGTCAATATTATCATCGTCCTTGAAAGTGCCTTCTTTATTGAGGTGCTCATCGGTTTTTCCTGGTAGTCCAGCCAATTAATAATCTTATTATTAGGGATTGGGTTGCGCTATTCATGATTAATGAACACATTTGGTCATGGATATCAATCAGTAGTGGAAAATTATCACTATCATAGGGGAAATCATTCCACTTACTTTTCTGTGCTATTGTGGGAGAAGCTATTGATCAATCGCACTTAGTCTGCTGTTACTGATATTAATATATCTGGGATCACCAGAATTGAGGATGATGCTGTCATGGTAGTCAATTACCTTTTCCAATAAACTGCCTCTTTTACCGATTTTGTACGATCCCCATAAAGAGTGAAGGCAGTTAAAGTCCTCAAGAATTACGAAGGGCTCTTTTAGGTGATATATAATATCATGCATTTCGATTTCTTGCAGTGTATATCTATTAGGGATATAAATATTTTCCATACATATGGGGTTAGTTGAACTAATTTTAATTGCCACAAATTCCATGTCTGTTTGAATTTTTAGAATTTCACTGGGAATTGATCTTTTGGAATGTATATCCACGCCACCACATACTACATGCATGTTCAGAGTTTCTTGTATTTTGAAAGGTGCAATTACATCCAGTTATTTCCCATGTGTTTTTCTTTTAAAGTTTGTTCCTTGTATATAGATTATGTCAGGGTTATGTAGTTTGCGTAAATATTGTAAATTTTCTAACCTGCTATAAAAGCCATTAAAATTTCATTTCAGAATTATCATACCTTTTTCTTTGTATTATACTCTACTTTCAGTTATATCAGCATGATTTAAATTCTATAGAATGATCTGAATATGTACAGTATTTAGGTACTGTCTTAATTGAATCCTGTGGTCTCTCTGTTGGAAATATTTTTTCCTAATTTTTTGATAACTCTTGTAAATCTGTCCTTCATAGATCTTTCATTCAATAGCTTATATGTTTCTTTCAGCATACCAATTATTGCATTAAAATCAGTTGGATAATTTTTCATTATAGGAATGGAGTCAGATGCTCCAAAAGAGTTTTCAAGGAATGATTTGAATTGAGGGTATGAGAGAGGACGTTTGTCTTGGTCGGAGTCAATACAGCCTTTGGTTGGAAGCATAAAATCATCTATTGACTTGTTGGCTAAATTTACTTGAGAGGCAGATTCTTCGTTTGCATTTTTTGCTCTATTTTTCTTTGAGGGTTTATGGCCTTTGTCTTTACATTTTACATCACTAGTTGCTATATTCTCAGGTGTAGAGGATGGTTCAGATGGGAGGCTTATTTTGTTGATAGGAGGGAAGTTTGTATAATCCATAGCAATTGAGTCAAATGCATTGTCACCTGGTTGTTCTGGAGGGGGAACCTCTATTAAAATATTATCATTCTTGTTGCCTGTTTCTCTATTTATAATTGGTGAAATGTTAATGTTATTAACTGGACACTTCCTGGCAATATGGCCTTCATTTTTACATTTGAAACAGGTAATATTATCAGTTGTGAAAAATAGTCTATATGTTGGATCTTCATATGGAATTAGAAGTGACTGTGGTAATTTATGTACATCATCTGTGTGAACAAAGACTTGTCTCCTGAAGCTCATATTATAGGACATACCTGGTTCAGGTAGACCTGCTCTGAAAAATTTTATGTTAGAAGAAGTTTGAATATTCAATTGTTAAAGAACATTTTTTATCACCTCAAGTGGGAAAACTGGACAGACATTGGGTACTTGAACTCTTACTTGTTTGCTTAATAAAGGTCTAACAATCACTTTAATGTCATTAAAAGTGAAAATTTGATGGTTATTTGTTGCACAGATAGCAATTTTCTTGGTACTTAAGAACATACAAATCCTATTATTCGCTAGGCGCGACACAAATCGAGTATTACTTGGATTGATAAAAGTTGATATTTTACTCACATCTTTTATTTTAAGTCCTTTGTGGGCTTCTACAATAATTGCTTGGTCCTTTGACAGGAAAATGTTCATTGTCGCAGCTCCAGCATAAAATTTCAAGTTTGATCCATGTTGTTGTTGGGCGTTTGAGGTTATGTTTTCCTTGTTCAGTGTATCCATATTGACACTAGTTGCCACTCTTTCGAGTAGCAGCTATAAACAGAATACACTTGACGAAGAGACTATATCACAGTATTGTTTATATGAACACCAAATACGGTATTAGAATCACTGTCGAAAGCACACGCGAACGTAACATACGATGTTGCTAGTACCGCGGTCCGCCGTCGACGAGCTAAATGTTGTGACCAGGCCAAAATGGACTATTGAATTTCAGCAACATGCTGGCAGATGGTGTTTGTACATGGATATATTTCCGCGCCGTTACAAACCACAATGCGGAGTTCCGAGAGGAGGGCTACAGTCATATCACAAAATTGTTTTATTTCCAGAAACAGGAGTAGAAGTCGATTACTATGTAAGCAAACGAAAATACATGTAAAACATTTTCTACCCAGGGAGATAATATTACATCCCCACAGTCCTAATATTTGCTCCCTTCTTTACAGCAATAATAACACATGACACTCAAGAGGAACTAGTTATGAATTTAGACAGAACGTGAACAACAAAATATAATAATTTAAATGAATAATTTAAAAAATGCACATTAATGTATTACCATTAACAGTAAATGTAACATGTTTACAATATTTAAAATGAACACTAGGTACAGAATTGAAATTTCGTTGTTACTTTATCTTCTACATTAGGTGACATAATTTAACATATTTGCAATATTATAATGGAAATATTTATTTCATTTTAAATAGTTTTCAATATATCTCTCGGTTACGGTCGACGACTCCCAGCCTCCCCGTCATTTTATAGTTGTAGTATTATTTTATAGTTGTAATATTGTCCCCTGCATCAACCAATATAGTAATGATATCCTGCGTAAACAATGGCTTTTTAGGAAGGACGAACTTTAAAAATGAAGCAACTACCCTTAGAATGTTTCATATAGCATGCGTGCTACATTTTCCAGATTTATCTATTATATAAAAGTAAAGTTGTTTATGTGTCACAAAAAAATAGTACCACTAGAGTGATTGATCCCAAAATGGTACAAATACATTTGAGCGACTAAATCTCAAATACAGCGTAATTGCAATTCAAATGGTTACCTCAAAATGTACTTTTTTACAAAAGAGGTACAAAAGTATGCACAGCCTAAGTAAGAAAGAACTGTAAAGGTAAGTTGGAAATTTATCTTTATTGAATCTAGGCGTGCATGTATAAGCACGTAAGAGATATTAAATTAATGGGAAAACTTCATGAATCAAAAAACATGTAATTAATGATAATGATACTTAAATTGTGATAAATTGGCTAATTTTCTTAGAGAAGTGTACTTTATTTATTGCTGCGACAAAGGGGATGTTCGGATCCCGCCTCTTAAGTAGGATCTCCTATATTTTTGTAAGTGAAGGTTCCTATCGTTTGTAGAATTGTTGAATCCTTCATTTGCGGAAACATTACTTCGATTCTGTAGAATATACACTTGGTTTGGGGATTTTAACTCGTTATATGGCGATGCGTTTTTCCAATACGTGTTTACCCTAATTGTGGCTCCTCCGTATTCTATTGTAGAACTCCCTGTATAGATGAGCGCAGAGATACATTCTCGTACCTAAATCTATAAATTTTTTATTTTTGATCATAGTTGCACCAATTTTGAATTATGCCGTTTATTACAATCTATAAATCCTCCCCTTTCCGAAGATTACAAGAAGAGCTACAATACGGGGTAGAAAGCCATGTTCCTTATACTCTAATCTCGTCATCTCCCTTCAAAAGGTGGCTAGAGGAACCAGTCGACCAAAGACATGAATTTTTCAGGACAAGGAAAAGGCAAGGGAAGAGGAAATAGAAGAGCATGCTCGTAATAAGGCATTTGAGTCATGAACTGCGAATCAAATGCAGGAAGCATAAACCTCCGCTTGCGATCTACTAAGAAATAAGAGTCCTCAGAAGACGAGCCTCAAGTCTCACTAAAGCCAACTTCCTTAACTATAATCTAAACTATGACAACAGGAACTTCCTCGTTGAGATGATCCGACTGATAAAGATGCTATAGTTTTGTGCTGTGAAGAAGTGGATAATAGGATTGCCATGAGGAATTGTGGGTGTATTGTGAATAATGGAAAGATTAACCTCATGAAAAATGTTCAGGAGCGGAAAATGAGTAGTACGTTTGTTATTTTTGCAAGAAGTGCCTTTTTTGCCATGTACGAAATTGTGAAAGTTTCTCTGCACTTAAATATTTTTAAATAAATAAGTACTAACCAAAATTTCAAATTTATTTCCTAGATTTTCGAAATATTTTAACTTAGAGAAATGGAATTACTAAAGATAGACAATTTTTTTCATTACAGCTTTATTAATGAAACTCTGTTACAACCAACGTTTTGAGACCTTATTCGATCTCATTATCAGGACTAAAATGAATGTAAATGGAAATATGTTAAGTTAAAAGATATACAAACATGAATAAGACATAACATTAAATATGTACAAAACAAGATGAATGAAGAATTCTTAACAATATTTATATTGAGATGATACATAGAAAGGAATAGAGAATATGTATGTGGAAATGCACCAAGTATAGACGAGGTTAACACTTACCTCACGTACGTTTGTAAAACAAACCTGCGTTATATAATGTAGAGTGCATTGGTCCATTATACGACGAGCATGTCAAAAACGTTGGCTATAACGGAGTTATATTTGAAAAAAATGACTGCAATAATTCCTGGACCATTCCCCTAAGTGATATACTAACTCAAATATTATTGTCTGTTTTTTTCGGTAAAATGTCATTTATATTTTAAAGGTCAGCATTTCAGCAATAATTTAAGCAGTTTGGGGGAAACGTTATTTACAAATCAGTTTCCAGGAACATTACTTTCACTCGCTACCACTCACGCAGTAGAGAAAGAGAGAGTAATGTAATGATGCGTGATAAAACGACGACTTTTAAGCAGAAAACTCTTATTACACGGGCCGGGAACGAAAACGTGGATAAATCCAGTTGATAAATTTAGGGGAAAATCCATTTCCATGCGTTGAAACTAGAATCCATGTTGTGTGGGTCCTTGATACCAAAAATAGCTTGACGGCATAACGTCTGCCTGTCCCTCTGTGAACAGCAGAAAATAGAAAATAACTAGTACGGATAAGTCTGTCCCATTCTGTAGCATCACAAATATTTAATTTATTGCAAATTTATACGATAGTATCTTGATGTTTTTAGTTGTGTACACGCGACGTTTTGAAAAATGTCTTATGAAGTTTCTTTCACAAACATTTTTTCTTCAATCGTGATGTTGAAGGAATTCTCGAAAAAAATGTTTTCTTTCGTAATTTCAAAAATTCACTGTTATTTGGACCTGCACCATTTGCACAGTGCCAATTGCGTATTTTGTGAAAATATCGAAGGCATTTTTGAGAAAATTTTTAAAATGTTGAGGTGTTAAAATGTTATGTAAAATACCTCCAAGAATTAAAAACCTTTCAAATCGCAGGGCTTTAAGTGCGACTTCGTCGATCGAAGAATATTAAATTTGGAGAAAATGAAATGACCGGTTTAGAAGGTAGTGTTGTCCACAGACGATTAGGCAGACACACTTACGTTTACGAACGTAAAAAAAAATTAAATATCAAGAATCCACAAAACGTGGAAACGTGGATTCTTACTACAAACCAAATTAGAGGAAGTAATTTATTTAATAAGTAAATCTTTCAGTTTTCGATATTAGAGACCCATGATACGAATTTTTCTGTTGAAAAAGCATCTGTTTTTGCTGAGATATTGCAATAGTTTTTCTATACAGTGTAAATAATATGCGAGAAAGTAAAAACAGCTTTTTCGGTATCAGGGACCCCCAAAACTTATTTCCATCAAAACCTCGTCATTGATTTCTTACTCATTCTTCTCTGTATTACCTACTTGAGAAAAGTATATTTATTAGCTATTTGATATGCTTGACGGTGTTTAAAGTTAATTAAAATTTATCATAAAAGGCTTTCTATGTCATTTTGAAGCAGGCCTTCGTCTGACTACATTTCTGAATTGACCTTAAACGAATGTCACAAAATCAAATGAACAAGCTATGCCAACCCACGTTACTTTACAGTTCACTCGCATTGCCATCTGGTCTAAATGGTTGTAGTGGATAAAGCGAGTTTGCGCCAGGTTTTCATGAGGCTAGGCCGTGGCTCCGCCTATTATTCCATAAACAGTTATCTACTACCGCCGTCCTCATTCTTGATTTTACTTGCTTGAGGCGTAATTTGCTCGAGCAATGAATGTTTATGAAAGTGACGCAGGTCCAATTTTCAAACACTGTATTGTCGAAAATATTGAAAGTTCAAATATTTGTACACATTCTTACAATTGTTTTAGTAAGGAAAATGTTTAGGAAAATTAAAATGTTTGCCTTTTACGAGTATAATACGATTAAAAAACTTTAAGTATACAGACAGTTTTCAGATTTGAAATCGCATTTCTTAATCCAAATTAGAATAATCTGGTTACTGCTTATACAGTTTTGAAATTCGTTTCATTCAAAATAATAATATATATAAATATAAAATATTAATTTCAAAATATACGGTAGTCGGTTAAAATATGTGGGCCTTGAAAGATAATAGAAATCAGAAAGCGGACATGAGAAACAGACAAGTGTAACCAGCTCTTGGTTCCTATCTGGTACTTATACTTTCACTAATTCATACTTTGCACAGCAAAACTGCATCAATAATGGCGAACAAATATCTGAAACTAGTGAATTTGTGAGTTTGCCTGATAAAGTCCATTTTACCCAAAAGGGATGAAAAACATCAGAAGTAGACGCAGCTTCAAAAAATACTTGGACATTAGCCGAACGATGGTATAGCCAACACTACATGAATACAAGATGTGTTCGCAGAGACGTTCCTTCGTTTGGAATTTTGGCATCAGTTTTCTTAACTAATACCGGAAATTAAATATTTTCTTTCATCATGAAAGTTCCATTCCTTCTTGAGTACGTATTGGTCACTTCTCTCAGATTTATGAGAGAGCTTTGACCAATCGTGTTTTTTTTACTATTGATCGATTGAAATATTAACACGTTTGACATTTAAAAGACTCGTAGGCATTTCTCAAGAGCACACACTCACAAGCGCAAAATTAAGCCTGGCGGAAAGCCAACCCTTTGAGTAATTGGATAGTTTATTTTGTAAGTGACAACCTCTTTTTGCTATTTTAACAGGATGATAGGAAATCTTTTCCTCGATCTTTTTATGCAGAAGGCCACAAATCATCTCATTCATCAAATTATAATTCATTGATTGTTTCTTGGCAGGTAAAAGGCCAAAAAACAATCAATTAACCCCCCGTCATTATTCCCGTTAGTATAAAGAATGTTTTATCGCAGAAGGCGGCGGTGTTCCCCCTCCGCTGGAAGATGAGATCAAACGCCAAATCAAAAGCTTGTACGGAATTTTCCTCTCTAGGTACCTCCTCAAATCGCACACGCTCTAGCTTCCGAATGGTAATCGAAATATGCACGTAAGTATACGTGTGGGTAAATAAGGGGAGAGGATATAAGACAAGGAACAGGGAGGATATATCGCGGACGGTCTGTGGTCCGTTTGTTAGGGTACTGCTCTGGCATTCGCTTGGTACTGATTGGAGATTTCACGGAAAATTACCGATTAGAGAAGCTCCCACCGCTAGAATTCTCCCACTGACAGCGGCTGAATGAGACTTATAAATTGTGCAGTGTCGAAATTACCGTCTGGACTCGAACCCTAACACTTTCTGGTCTGGAGCACTGCAGAGACAGCTTCAACGCCGAATCTAATCATAACTCAGCCGTGTTTTATTTATCAAATAATGAATCTTCTCAAGACTTTATTGTACAAAGAGAATGGAAATGTACGTATAGAACTTTTCCTTCTGAATTTTTTTATTAGAATTTAATTTTTTATTTCATCATTAATATGTCCATAATCTTCCCTTCCTTACGTCGTTGAAAACCGTTGGAGTTCAGCCTTTGAGAAAACGACGTGGGAGGTAGGGTCAGCATGGATTAAACATTATTATTTAGAAGAGAACCGGAATCGACAAATACATTTCGACCAATTATAAGAGAACCAGAACCCCAACATTCCGGCGAGTGAGAACCTGACCACAGCCACAACTGTCGCCGCCACCGTTCCCATCGGTGCTCTCTCCACCACCTCCGTATCCGCCTCCGCCACCGCCTCGGCGGCCACCTCCGCCTCCGCCGCCACCTCCGTGTCCGTCTACGTCTCCGCCTCCTACTTCAGCCTCCGCCTCCGCCTCCTCCTCCGCCCACCTCTACTTCCCCTCGCCTCCGCCGCCGCCTCCGCCGCCGCCTCCGCCGCCGCCTCCGCCGCCGCCTCCCGCCGCCGCTCCGCCGCCGCCTCCGCCGCCGCCTCCGCCGCCCGCCTCCGCCTCGCCTCCGCCTCCGCCTCCCGCCGCGCCTGCCGCCTCCGCCTCCGGCCTCCGCCACCGCCTCCGCCTCCGCCTCCGCCTCGCCTCCGCCTCCGCCGGCCGCCTCGCCTCCGCCTCCGCCTCCGCCCACCGCCACCGCCTTTCCCACTACGCCTCCGCCTCCGCCTCTGCAACCGCCACCGCCCACCGTCTCCGCCTTCGCTCCGGGTCTCCCCGCCCTCCACCGTCACGCCTCCGCCCCCGCCTCCGCCTCCGCCTCCGCCTCCGCCTCCGCCTCTGCCCCGCCACCGTCTCCGCCTTTCGCCTTCCGTCGTCCACCGTCACGCCACCGCCTGCCACCGCCGCCGAGTGTCCCCGGGCCCCTTCCGCGCCTTACCTCGGCGTTCGTAGTCGGCGGCGGCCTTGGGTTTCCCCCGCAGGGGCCGCTTGTGGCTGCCAGGCGCGCGGGCGGCGCCACCCAGTCCGCGCGCCGTCCTCCGCGCCATTGCGGCGCGCACGCCGCGCTTGCTGCTGGCGCTGGCGCTCGCCTGCTCCCTGGCTGCCGCCGCACGCGTGAGTACGGGCGGCGCGCGCCACACAACAACCTGCATGTTTAAAATTGCTTGCGATCGGAAGTCGCCTGCGTCGTTGGCTGGAGGCCAACGTTCGCCTGACATGTCGCAGGCTTCCTCAGGGCAGTGATGTAGGTTCTTCAGGCAACGTCGGCCTCCGCAGTCAACGACGCGCGTCTCCCGGACAGCCAAGGATTTATGATCGAAAGCCAGACGGAAGCTTTCGTGTGCACGTACATGTTTTCTAGTAATCTGTTCATAAAGAAATGCAGACGGTATATGAAGTAAAACACTGTATTTGGCTACGAAAAAAACAGCTTTGTTTAGATTAAAATCGTTCGCATACAAAATGGCAATTTTTTAAGTTCTCACTTTTCTTGTGCACTGAAAATTTGAAATTCAATTCACAATGGAAAGTACTGCTATAACGACACGTAAATTCTCGTAATATTTATAACGGTTACGTAACGTTATTCTGCTTGAAACGATAAAGCTGTTTCCAATCAGTAAAGTGTTTGCCCACGATTGGATTCGAACGCATGTACTTAGGTTTAGCAAGCTGTCAGCACGTCCTATAAATCAAGTGGCTTAGTTCGCATGAAAAGAAAATTGATCCCGAGGCTTTAAAAACAAAATTGAACAGTTTGACAGTGTGTATAGTGTGAAAATGTGAACAGTAAAACTCACACTTTAAAATATTTCGACAAAAAATTATTTCAGGATATGATTTTGAAGAACAGATTACAATAATAAAACTATTGGTACTATAAAAGCTAATAAAAATTGCAAGAACAAAAAAATTAAGAAAACGTTTGCCGATTTGAAAAAAATGTTTACAACATTTTTATTAGTTGCCACTATTTCACTCTAATTTACACCAAAACTATATCATATTTTCAAAACGTTTTGCATTACTTAAAGATCTGCTCCTGAAGAACAGATTCCATTAAGAAAAATATTTATTGTAAATATTAGTCATAGAAACATGCCGAAATTTTTTTTTTGTTGCAATTTTCGAAAATTAAGATATTTTGACGAAAGTCGGAATTGAGCTAATTTCATAACGTAATTTGATCTATTCTAAAAAGTTTAAAGATTAAAATTTTGTTCTATTTTTGAGATAATTTTGAAAATGTCGTTGAGGCTTCATGTAAAGTGCCTTCAAATATCGAAATCCTTTCAAATTCTCAGGAATTCGATTGCGGACAGAATGTTCGGGAAATATCAATTTTGGAGAAACCCATGAATTCAGGAGCTATTGTCATGACTAGCACACAGACGGAACAGATAGGCAGTAACAGACGTTATGCCTTAAACCAATTTTTCGGTATCGAGGAAAAAGAAACGAGTAACCAGACTTCACATCGTATTAAACAAACTAATTTCCTATCTATGAAACCAAGAATTATCTACTTGTTTTGGAGCGGATAAATTAACCACGGAAGCCACAAAACGAGTTTATGTGTCAAAAAATCACCACTTTTCGATGCAGCATTATAATATTTTATCTTTCTTATGTAAGTAGTACGCGAGAAAGTAAAATATCTATATCTTCAATAGTGTAGTTGTAGAAAAGCGCAGATATTTTTTTTTTGCAATTTTCTAAAATTCAGTGAGTTAAACAAAATCAGACATATACCACCTTTATATTGCTCTTTCTAAGAATAAAATTTAATCCAAAAAATGTTTACCCATTTTTGAGAACATTTTGAAAACGTTGAGGCTGTACATAAACTACCCCCCAAAAAAAACAGTATCCATTTCTACTTCGCAGGGTCCCGAGTTTGGCCAGATAGATGGGGAAATACAGATTTTTGAGAGAATTGTCTGAAGGATTTAGGCACTAGTATTGATCGCAGACGGACAGACGAATTGTCGTTTTGCCGTTAACCAATTTTTCGGTATGAAGAACCCACAGACTACGGATTCTGACTACACAATGTTTTGGAGGAAGTAATTGACTGCGAATAAAATCAACAATTATCCAGATTGCGGAGTCAGGTACCCACAATACGTCTAAAAATTACCTCTTGTCTCTGCAGCTTTACAATACCTCATTTTTACTACAAAAGTACGTATATATGTGGAAGCAAAAGTATCAAAGAAGTAAAATAGAAATTAATACATGGATCAGGAGTTTTAGAGCATATACGAAGTTATATATTTTTACCTCAATTATGTCATTTTTTTTAATACGCAAGTAGTATCACATGACTTCCCTTCGTTTGACCAAAAGAGATGTGTTTAGTTCCTGACGAGTATCTCCTGTTGCGACGCCACGCAGCTGTCAACAATGCCCACAACGACCATTTTTCGCGCCTACTAATCGTCTTTCATCGAAACAGTGGCGCGACCCGCGCCTGTGGCTCTCTCCTCTCGAAAT
>BOPP01000005.1:6597021-6695100 GCA_017312745.1 Gryllus bimaculatus | reverse complement strand
ATTTATGCGCATCCACTCATCGCTTCGCTCTGCTCTTGTCTCGCGCCCAGCACGCGACCTCGCCGCAGAGCCCGGATCGAGACGCGACGCAAGCCTCGGATCGAGACGCGAACCCAATGATTTTCTGTCCCGCGTAAGTGGGGCAAATCCTACCAAAGTCTGGAAGAGAATTCAAGCGGATGATTGCTCTGATCGGTAGTTTTTTCGTGTTCTTTCCTATTGATGCAAGGGATGTGCAGGAGAAGTTCCCTAATAAACGGGTCACGGACCGTGCGCGATGACCCCTTCCTCAGCCCTGTCTCCTCCTTTCCACTTCTTCTTATACATTTTCAAGAACGGTACTACTGCACATGTCGTAACTGCAGAGTTTGTCCCACATAGAATCGTGGGATGGTGCCCCAGTGAGAGAGATACCTGGAGGGGAAATAAACACAAGTCTACATGTATGTTGGGCCTGGATCTCAGGTTCGATCGGGGGACGGAACACCGGCACCTTCCGGGGTGTAGTATGAAGTACGGGACTATTGACCTTAGTACTCAACGTACCTGGAAACAATAATATTTGAGCGCGACACGATGGCCATTGGGTAGGGGTCCGTAACACACGTGGATATCATGACTCAGGGAACCTCGAAAATATGATGTGTTGAGTCGTGAACTATACACGCAGTTTATATGGAGGGGGGAGAAGCTTGGTCGGAACTATAAAACGAGCCAAAATTTTCTAGAAATACAAATTTTAACCTCACGTGTGTTCTTAATATTTACATCAAAAATATTATTAATGATTGAGTTCATTCAAAAAAGAACACGTTTTAATACGATATCTGAAGTTTTATCAAATTTTAGTATTTGCGGACACTAGAGCAAAATGAGTACTTCTTGAAAGGTGCTCAATCAGTATTATCTAAAAAATTGTTTGTTTGTTTTTCAAATGATTTCAATTTGAATTAATTTTTCTACGCAGATTGCAGATGTAATTATTTTTCATATATTCGTGCACATTAGAGCTTTGACCACTGAGTTGTGTCTTCTCTGTTATTACGTGGATTCTAAGGTTCTTAGATAATGAGAGATCTGGAAGCCGTTGATAAAACAAAAGCGATATTTTCTTTTGAATATAATCAATTCTATTTTGTATTTCTAGAGCACGCTATTTCTAGAGCATGAGAATTCTGTGCAATGTTTTATCTCCATTTGTGCCCATTATCTACTGGCATTTTCTGGTAGGAGTTGTGAAATCATATTCCGCGTCTACTACACACACATGCAGTCACATAGGTACTTATCCCTGAATAAGATTGCAATATGATTGAGTGAGAGAAGCCAAATTTATATCTACTACATATTATTCGTATATATTTACCTTCAAATATCATGACAGCGAGTTCTTACAAGAGGTAAATATTTATTTTATTTAACAATAATAAAGATCAATCAAAATATTAAAATAATTATAGTTATTACAATAATGATTGTGATAATTAACATTATTTTCATTATTCCGAGTGACACACGAGTGCCTCGTGGGAGTCATAACTAAAAGCAGCCATCAGAAGCTTCCGTCGGAGATTTTCTAAATGAACGGGATGGACCCTACGAGAGGGGGTTATCTCTCGCGCGGTCCGTGAACCGTGTTCTAGAGTGCTGCTCCAGCATTCCCCTGGAAGTAGTCAGAGCAGTCGGACTACGATTTCCATTCTGGCAGGCGAAACGATCTCACCGACGTTACAAAATGAAGATTCCAATGAAAAGTACGCACGCTGTCAGGAGAATTATTTATTTCGAACGTTTTAGCGTTGCATGTTATGCAGCAGAACAAAAACGTTCAGTGATGCATTATAAATTATTTATCGTATCTGAGAAGTCCAAATTGGTTCGTTTGATTCAAATTGCGACTCCGAACAAGATTTTGCAAATATCTGATGAAAGAAAAATTCCAACCCTCTTGCCCTCGGAGAACGACTTCGGCATTAATACGCTTCGCGGAATTGACTTGAAGGTCAAGAGCTCTACAACCGACCGCAAAAAACTAAAAAGGTGGACTTGTATATTATTCGTTTGGGGAACATTCTCTCCATACTATAATGTAAGAACTCAGCTTGTTTATTGACCTGTTTTATTTTATGACGAATAGTTTTTCTATTGTTTTTCCAAGAATAATTCTCTAAGGAGAATGTGTTTCTTATATTTTCAAATTTTATTAAAAATTAGTGTGGAAGATACTTCTTCATAAAACAACTGAAATTTTCAAAAAAATGTTAAGAACACTTACATGAGGAAGGGAAGAATAGTTTACAAAATTAATGAAAATAGCAAGATCAGCATTTGTAAAATTTCCAAACTATAATTATTGATTAAAATGATTAAAGATGTCAAGTTCACAACTTTCACTCGGTTTAGGAAAAAGGAGGAATATTAGAATGTCTCATGGCACGATTTAAATAATAACAGTAATGACGATGATTATTTTTATTAAAAAAGGCCTAAGAAATGTAGCCTAAGCCCCTTATGAAACAAGGCCTAAAAAATTCGAGAAACCTTGAAAATAGGACATTTTGTTACCGTAGCTTATTAAAACTACTACCTGTATTTATAATACACTAAAATATGTTTTGGAATTTTGGAATCCAGTTGAAGTTAAGTCCTAATTACTTTATCGAGAAACGGTCAAAACATGGCAAATATGAAAAATCGCATCATGCAAGAATCATCTTTTCAATATTACGAGAAGAAATTAAACACGAGCGAGCTACGTATTCTGGAGTCTTTGTGTTATTCGGCAGAAACTCTCGCGACCACCGTTCTTAGAAATGGCATAACTGGAACTGAAATGATTCACTTCGCAACCATATGTTTTTTAATGGCGGCGCGAGTAGTGAGGGAGGGAGGGGCCGGGCCGGGCCGGGAGGAAGTGGAGGAGACAAGTACGCTGAGACGAGGAAGAGAGACGGACGGGGGAGGGGAGGGGGAGACGATAGCAAGCGCCGCCTTCCTCGAGGCCTCGCGCTGGGAGCATCCGGTTCCCGGAAGGCAACATCGAGTCGCCTGGCCAGAGAGCCCGATCCCGCCGCAGCCGCCGCACAGCTCGCAGCGAAAGCATCGGCGACTACCTGCGCCCCGGACCGGTTCGAGCGAGGAGACTCTCAGTGTCACGCGGGGGGCGATGTGTCTCTATGCTGTTCTCACTCCGTACATTAGACGCTTGTCGGCGACTCTGTATCAGTGACACCCACTACAAGAGAAGCAATTTTTAATTTCAAAAGAACATTTAGAAAGAAAATAATTTCAATTTTTTATCAAATAATTTTAATTTTTAATTTTAATTTTTAAATCAAATAAAAGATTAGGACTTTTAGAGTAAACACAAAACTCTATTTTGTACTTTATGACGCCATTTTTAAACACACGCCAAGTTTCAGGTGACTTTCCTTCGGCTGCCCAAAATAGATGTGTATTATGAGTATAATCTTGCATATTGAATATTCAGAATTAATGACATGCTTTTATATGTGTAAAGGTTAATGTTAGTCATCAATAACTGAATGGATATACTCGTAACATCAGTAACCAGGTATTAGGAAAACCTATGATATCCCTAATAGTACTGTATAATTTTTGCAGTACTGTACATACTAGTAGTGCATTATTTCTTTTCCCAAATAATACATTTTTTTAAAAAAATCTATTGCCCTAAAAAATAAGAGATTTTATGAAGCTGAGTACTAAGCACACGATAATGAAAGTATTCTAGTTTTAAGCTTGAAAAGGAAAATAATACATTTTTCATTACTTAACGATAGTTCTCGCATTATTATTATTATTATTATTATTATTATTATTATTATTATTATTATTATTATTATTATATTATCTTCCTTTCTAAAAGTTTAAAAAAAATACTACTTATAAACAAGACATACTAGAGGGCACATACTATACTACACTACTTTCCCTGTGGTAAACTGGGTTATTCCGCCCCAGTGCACCTGTAAATTGCAGCGATAGTCTCTGGGCATTGCATGCAGTAAAGATTCCAATCTCGCGAAACACGTATATTTATTCCATGTGACACTCAAGGTTGGCAAACCAACAAGAATCCCATTATATTATTCATTCATTATATTCGTCAATTTAAAATCATCACCATTAACACACCATTCTCCAGTGTGATGTACCAACAAAACGTACCTTTGAATTTCCAACAGGACCAGCAACATCAACAACAGCAATAATAATAATAATAATAATAATAATAATAATAATAATAATAATAATAATAATAACAAAATAAATAATAGTTTAACAACCTTGTCTTAACACGTCGAAAAAGCTGATCCCTATAATGACACAAATTAATCTCTCCGGGATAAAATAAGACTGGGCTTCAGAAGTTAACGTGTAGCATGGTCATAAATGGCCGAAAGCGCATATAATAATAATAATAATAATAATAATAATAATAATAATAATAATAATAATAATAAATACATCTACGAATTTTTAGAAAAAGCTCACAGCTCACGTGTTTCCTTAACAAAAATAATATTAAGATTCATTTTTGTTTGTGTGTGTTTAGTTAAAAGTTTTCCTCATTTATATACATTTTCCAAATATACTCGCGCATATTCATTGGATATGTAACCTGCCACCTGAAGGCCTTGTTTTACTCTTACTCTATTTTTGGGTGTGTCTGCAGTGAATGGAGACGTGCTTCGGCCACACCCAGCTCGAGCGTCGCCTGAGGAGAATCTTCTTCAGAACCCCGAGGGTGAGTGCCAACAACTACCTCAAGATACTGTTAAAACTAAAGATTTCGGATGGAATATTTACATTTCATTAAAATTTAGTTATGTATATTTATTAACACTACACCACCAATGATTATTAATCGATTTTTTGGTAAGATTTTGCCTTCATTTTCCATTCGTGTTGTAACCCTTTTACCACACATAGTAATCGATGTTCATATTAAGTCAACTTAAAAGTCTGTCAGGTAAAATTTAAAAAAATATTTTCTACTCCTACATTTTGAATATTTTTTAAAACTGTTTTTATCTATTAGGTATTTTTACTTTTGTCAATTATTCTCAATATTTTACAAACGTTTTAAATATAAAAATGCGTTATTTAATTGTGTTGCTTAATTTATTATGCAATAATTATGAAAAAACTAAATTATTCTTCCTTATTGAAAAATGCCTAAGGAAAGTACCGGTCATCTACATAATGTTTTATGGGTTCCTGTTTGTAAGATTATTCGAGGGAATAAAACTGGTTTTATGCTTTTAGAAAATACTTGCTTCAAAAATGAGGTCAGGCTGATAGTAAAAGAAAGTATTTCGAAGATACCCGCCACCATACCAAAAGTCCATACTAAGTCTCTAACATTATCCCGTACTCAGCTCCAGACGGAGCGTAAATAGGGCAGGTGCCGCGATGGTGCTCTAGCGGCGAGAGCGGGAGTTGGAGAGTGGTCCGACAAGTCGGTGAGAGACCCTACGGACTTCTAAAGGATTCTTCAAGTGCCGAAAATCGTTTGGAATTCTTCAGAAGAAACACGATATGTTGTGCGTCCCGAACAAAAGTATGAGCGGCTATCATAAGAATATTAAGTAGAAAATAATATGGCAACCAGGATGATACTAGATTTAATTTTATTACACTTGTACGCGTTTGTACATCAATTAAACGTGTGGAAACACACCTACTTGATTTCAATGAAAACAAAACGAATTGATAATTCACATTCCTTCGAACATGCAGTCTACAGTTTATTGAAGAACGCCAGAGAAATTGATTAAATATAATATTTCGATGAATATTATGCTAATTATGAAAAAGAAATTCCAAATATGGAAGGAAACAGAAAAAAAAACATAATTATATTCTCTCTGCCCTGTAAATTAGTAATGGTTCAGGGAATAAAGCACGTACATCAAAGTCACTACAACTCTACATATGTCTAAAATTCTTCTGTTTCCTTGTCTATTTTTATATATTCGTATTAGGATAAGTATTCCAAATAATTGCTTTTAATATGATTGGAAACCGTATCCCTAAACCCACCCATGAATGTCAATACTATGCACACTGCTCAAGAAATACAAAAATACTCTCGTATAACACTGCAATAAATTAATTATTTTAACAAATACAACCTTCAGAATACTGCAACATGCCTGGACTCTACAATGTGATATATTACACTGTAGTGTCGTGTAGTGTATAATAACCCTCTCGGGTGATTGGTTGGTTATCGTGCTCGCTTTCCATGGCGCAACCCCGATTCAAGTTCCGGCCGAGGCAAATTATAACTGTGCGCTTTCCTTACAAATTTTCCAGTAGAGTATTGCTGTGTGACGAGGAGAAAGCCCACTCTAAGGTTAATAAGACCAGTATATACGATGAACGGATGTCTTCGTGCTAACCACACGAATCTCATATTCCATGGTCGAGAGTCTTGGTTACCGCTGGTCGGCCAAGGCTCATATTGGGCTCTCCAGCCAAGAACAGATAGTATGTAACATATATCTGTATATATAAAGTACAGACATAGCACACAACATTTCTTTACACACGAATAATAAAAAAAATATTTACTGTTCCAAAAGGCAAAACGTAAATAGTTAATATTTAATACCGCACTAATTCCGTAAAGATAATTCAGTCGGTATGTGCAGTATGAGAATAGAAGGAAAACACAATAAAATATTTGCATTTTGCAGTTAAAATCGAAACTGTTTCATTGTTTGTGGATTTTCCCGGGTTCCTTTCTTATCTAACGAAATCATAGTCATCTCTCAGATGACAGAGGCTGCACAGATTTCTTGCAATGTTGGAAATTAGTAATAAAGATACGACGGTAATCTTGTGAAAACTATAAAAATTGTTGGTGTAACGGGCAGTAAACGACCCCGGGTTTAATTATTTTAAATATAAGTAGTCTCAGTGGCATTAAATGATGTTGCGTTGGCAGGTGTTAAATGAAAAAGGAAGAAGAGTCGTTAAGCGTTAAGCCATACCATGAAGATACTCTAAAGAAAGACACTGTAGGTAAATCTAGAAATATCCGGAATAAATGACGTGGCATAATAGTAGCCTTTCTCTCAGATACTTTTACAACCTATGCCTGTCGGTAGCATTGCCCAGTTCTTACGACATTGGCTTCTCTGTTTCAGGTCTTACTTACGATTTCTCCATTCTTGAGAACTGGTACACCAAAGTGAGCGTTACGTTTAATACTTAACTAAGCGACAATTCCCGCACAGTGTTGCTTTCACAACAGCAATCTTCTCATACAGATCAGTTATTTCAATAGCATATCCTTAAAACAAGAAATCCACATTGATCGCAATATTCCCCTTTTACAAATCCAGGAGCAAATCATTCGTGAAAAACGACCGCATGTATTTGTTTCCAATCTTTTCTAGGAAAGTCACATTGGCATCGGGGGAAGACAAACAAATTATATGAGATTATATGTGATATTTAAGCGTAATTTGCTTTGTAAATAACACTTAACTCTATATTTAAAGCTAATTAACTAATATGATTTTGACAGATGGTCACAATAAGCTGTCTGAATACAATTAGCAGTATTAGCTATTTGAACTGTTGGTGATATAAAACGGCTTATAGATTTTATATTGATTATCGTATAAACGTTATTTCTTCCAGACAATGGTATGGAGTTCAGATGAATTTTAGATTAAGATTTTTTTATTCATTCAAATTTTTAAAAAATGTATTTATCTCTAATCCAAATTGAACGCCACCAGTAATTTTTGATGCATAAAGAAATGAATTCTGTTTATGATTTAGGGGAGGAAATAATGTTTTGTTTGAAATGAGGGATCCACTGCTCCAAACCATCGTTTTTTTTGTTGTACTACTGTACAACGTTTTTTAATGTACGACTGTACATGAATGTTAATGTACTTTGTACATTAAAAGGATATTAATGTATTTGACCATCACATTGGGAAAAATCCTACGCATGGTTTAGGCGCTAGTAGTGTTTACAGGGGGCGACGAATAGATGAAAGTTTTGTCAATTGATTTTTCGGTATCAAGGGCCTACAAAACAGGAATTCTGGCTACTCCAAGTCTTAGAGGATCTCTTTTCTTAATTTAGCAACTAGATTCATCTACTTTTTCGTTATCAGGGCCCGGCAATGAATTTTTTCTGCAGAAAATCCGCCGTTTTTTTCTCGCAGCATTACATAACTTTCTCTATACTACGTATGTTACTTCATGTATAGGTATGTATACTGGAAAGTAAATATGAAATCGCAATCATGAAGCCCCATTCTTATAACTACCGGAAATGTGT
Source organism: Gryllus bimaculatus (assembly GCA_017312745.1). Taxonomy (NCBI): domain Eukaryota; kingdom Metazoa; phylum Arthropoda; class Insecta; order Orthoptera; family Gryllidae; genus Gryllus; species Gryllus bimaculatus. The sequence continues at coordinate 6,686,765 of BOPP01000005.1, read as the reverse complement.
AATTGCGCTTTCTTTCTTCATCATTTTCCATTGCAAAACTTGCGAATTTTGCTTCTAATTTTTAAAAGAAATCATTGCTAGAATATAAAAAGGCATGACAAATATAAAAGCCGCTATCTATGGTACACGTCTTGAGAAGAGAGAATGAGAGATGTGGTCAACCAGTGATTAGGGATCCGGGATTTTACAAACCACTACCGGATGCTCTATCTGAAGCGACGGCGGCCATACTCATGCGTTGTCTCTTCCATCCCGTTCTGAGATTTATCATCTGCAATTTTAAGCTGCTCACAGAAGCAGAGTAAATAGAAATGAACTTAAATGATTTTCAAGGGAGGATAACTCGCATCTCTTCTTAATAGTGACATCCCGAAGACTGTCTCCTTTCGTTTTGTGGAAAAGTCCCAAGAGTTCCAGTGTGCCCAATACATGCAGACAATAGTTTTCTGGACCGTAGCATATCATTTACGAATTGTATAGAAAATAAAATAACATATTTTTCAGGCAGGGCCGGAGAATGTCTTCAGTAGTCATCGGTATTACCAATCTACGCCCCCGAATAATATTCATAAACTGATCAGAAGTAATCAGCATGAATGTGAAATTAAATGAATTTTTGAAACTAAAATATAATTTTAAAATCTCTGTAACATTCATCAACGATTATAATTTTGTTCAAAAAATCATTAGAGGCCCCAACTGGCGGTGTTCCTAAGTACATGCTTAAGCTGCTTGTTTATTAATCCTCTGATGAAGGAACTACAGTCCTGTAAAAAGAAACGTTGACTAACATTTGTGGTTCACTATTTCAGAGTTTATTATATCCGTTAATCCCGTATACACTAGTTCAGTTTGTCAACTACGTGTGACTTTATTATTTCAAAGGCACGTAAAATACCCACTCGCTGAATTCACAATTTCAATATCTTTAAAGTTTTCACACTTTATTTTGCATTGTCCAAACTGGATGTTTTGGTTAAATGCCAGTTGCACTATTTTTGTACTTTCTGTATTTTAGTATCTTCGCCAACATCGTGCTTGTTTTCTTCTGATCTGGAAGACCCTTTCACACGATTCACGGTACTATATCAAGATAGGTTTTTTTTTTGTTTATTTTCTTCCCATTCGACTGTTGTCTTTCGGGGGTTTTGACGGGTGTTACATACAATGACTTTACTTGGCCATCCTCAGACAAATGCGGATCTCTAAATAACTTTTCACTATTTAAAAAAAAATCATGTTTGGATTCTTCACTAAGAGAAGTTTGCATTTATGGTTTAGAGGAGGAGGGAGAGTGCTTGTGGAAAAAGGGGGCAAATAATTTTATGAATTAGGGTGGGCGAAGAGATCTTTGGGGAATCTGGATCTAATGCGTGATTGATAATGTGGATTTTTGCCGAGGTTGAATATTGGAGTGTTGGGGCATGCTGAGAGGAGAATAATATTTTTCATAGGTTTGCTAGATGAATTCTGAGAGGAGAGGTATTTGAAGCTCTCGGTGGACTTGTGGATTTGAAATGAACCAGGGGTCTTTCAAGGTTTGTCTTAGATATTTATTTTGGATTGTATGTGAAACGGATAGATTGGTTGGTGTTATGTTGCGCCATATTGGACATGCGTATATCATTGTTGGTCTTATTATCATTTTATAAATGAGTAGCCCAGTTTCTATACTGAAGGTAGAATTTCTGTTGATAAACGGGTATTGCTATAGAACTTTGTCACGTGTCTTATGGGCTGTTGAGTGAATGTGCGGTTTCCACGTTAGTCGTTTGTCCAGTGAGACACCTAGGTATTTGGCTGGCGAAGAATGAGAAAGCCAGGAGGCATCAGTGTTATTTATTCGCAGGGCTGTAGGGAAGGGAGGACGTCTGAGAGTGAATATTTTCGATTATGATTTTAGGGAGTTAATTTTAATTCTCCATTTTTGGTCCGGTTCTTATAACTGTAAATGTAGGATTGTATGCAATCGTAGGATAAGCTTATATCTGCATGTGAAGTGAAAATAGCGGTGTCGTCAGCATAAAAAGCACTTGCTTCGTGTGGAGTTGCACTAATACACTTGCTTCGTGTGGAGTTGGATAGTCTGCTGTAAATATTGAGAATAGTGTTGATGAAAGAACCGAACCTTGTGGGACACCTGCGAGAATTGGGTAAAGCGGTGACTTAGCATCATTTACCCTCACTTGAAAATATCTGAGAGAAAGCTTCAAATTAGTTTCTGCAGATAATCAGGTTTTCAAATTTCTTGTAGTATGTACAATAATCCTTGGTGCCAAATTCGGTCGAATGCCTGTGAGACTAAAAAGAGAGCTACTGTGTGCATTTTAATGTTAAAACCGTTTACTATGTGCTCGACAAGTCGCAGCAGTTGATGGGTAGTTGCATGTTTCTGTCTAAAGCCGAATTGGGTGTTGGGGATTGCATTAATTTTTGTCAAGTATGTTTGCAGTCTATTTAAAACAAGTTTTTCAAAACTTTTTGCTATAGAAGGGAGAAGACTAATAGGTCTGTAATTGCTTGGAATTTTTGGGTTTTTGCCTGGTTTGCAGAATGGAAGTATAACAGCCCGTGTCCATGATATCGGATAGTATCCTATTCTTAACAATGCATTAAATATCACTGTTATTATTGCTATTGCTTGTTGAGGAAGTTCTTTTAACACTTTGTTAGTGACGTCGTACCCGGGAGTTTTTCTACTCTTTGAAAGCTTAATGATATTCGCCACTTCTGAAGGAGAAATGAATTTTATCTTTGTTAGGGCAGTGTACGTAGGTAGTTTCATGTAGTCTTGTACTTCTGAATTGAAAGTGGGATATTCTATGGGATTTGGGATGAAAACACTTTCTAGATTTTCTGCTAAGGCGTTCGCCTTTTCAGTGTCTGAGTGTACTATCTTACTGTTATTCGTTAAAGGCGTCAACTCTGTTCGTTCTTTTGTCATACTTTTCCGTAGTGGTCTGGTATTTTGTGAAGTTGGCTTAGAAATTTATGGAAGTTTGAAAATCTGAAGTCGACTACTTTTTGTTTGATAATTTTTGAGATGTGATTTAGTTCTCGTTTATTGTTAGTGTTTCTATTGGATTGCCAAATACGTCGTATTTTTCTTTTCTTTTCACTTAGGTCAAGAAGTTCTTTAGGCAGTGTCGTATTTGACTTTCTGGTTATCTAATAGAAAGGTATATGCGCGTATTTTAATGACTGTTTTATGCAGTTAGTGAGTTTGTTTAATTCAATATCTATGTCTTCAGTTGAGATCATGTTACATGGGTACGTTAAACTGCTAGTTATTAAGTCACGAAGATGATTCCAGTTAATTTTACCATTGATTTCTTTCGGTATTTTCTCTAAAGAGTGTGTCGAAGATCCCAAGGATATGAGAATGGTCAGAATCTAAATCTGATACTACTTTCTGGTAGATCGGTGAGGTAATACTTTTGGTATTTTAAGGTATTTGGGATTATATCTAGAATGTCTGCTCTCTTGTTTGGATCTTTTGGGTAGAGGGTGGGTTCTATAGGGGCATAAATACTAATGTTGTGACCGCTTGCGTTAATGAGATTAAACAGTTTGGCACCTTGATGTGTAGTCACATTGCAGCCCCAGGCTCTGTTTTTTTGTATTTAAGTCATCCATAAATATACATCGGGGATATTGAGAAAATATTTTGCCGTATTCTGTTGGAAAGTTTTTGTTAGATGGTTTATATGCTACAATGATAACTACTTCCGATTTATTGCAACTAATGTTAATTGCTATTGCTTCTAAGTCTGCTGAGTGCGAAACAGGAGCTTGACAATGCTTAATATATTTTTTATAAAATTGCTACTCCGCCTGAATCATTTGTTGAAATTCGATCATTACCATAAACTTTGAAATTGGGTGTTAAAAATGTTCACCTGGTATGAGGTGAATTTCTGTTAAACAGTTTTTGTTCTTGTATAATATCTTGTTCAGTGTAACATGTCGGGATGTCTTTTATTAAAACAGATAACACTTTACTGCTTGGGTCACGATACATGTGAAATTCGATGTTGTTTTCTTCACAGTATTTTCTAAATTTTCTAAAGTCATTGATTTCACTGAAATTTACTTAAGTGTTCTCGCCATTTTGTTTAGTTAGAAAGTCATTTATTGTAGCTTAATTTAAGTGCTGTAGTAGGGTTAAATACTCGTTGCTAGCCATATGAACGAATATTGGATGAATTTTAATACTGTTTTCTTTCGTACCTACTGACGTTTCTGTTACTTCATCTTCTTCACCGAGCGGAGTGAACCTTGAGTGAGTAGGTATATTATATTCCATTGAGTTGCTATTGTTCTCACTTAACTTGGTGTTTTGGTTATCCGAAAGCTTTCGTTTCTTGTTTTCGTTGTCCGGGAGCAAAGTGTCTTAACTGTTTTGCGCAGGGGTGTGAACAGCTGGCTCGCTTAATCTCTTACCTTGGTCTTGAAGCTCGCGTTGCTGGATTTGATAAAGTAGCATTTGGTTTTGCAGTATTTGCTCTTGAAGCTGATTTTGTGATACTTCATGTTGTAATAGTTGCTCGTATTGATGATTGTTTGCGAATTTGTCCTCCTTAGTTGCGGGAGCACGTCAATATAAATTTCTTCTGCATTTTCATTGTTTAATATTTGCACTGACCTAGTGATATGTCCCCCTAGGGGTACATTGTCGTTTAACATGTGGTTCACTTCACTAGTAATTATAATTTCACTATCAGTACAAATCTGAACAAAAGAGTTTTAGGTACACTTTTCCACCTTCGACCCGGCACCGGCTGCCCCGGGTCTTATCCTCGCACTCTGCGATAAGCACGAACTACCCTCTGAGCGGCAGGCACGTCAGAAGATAAGAGCTGCCTCAACACGAAGCGTTCGCCTCAGCGGCTCTAACCGGACTGAAGATAGGTTTTCACTAGTTTTCTCTTGTGGGCAGCGTCCGTCAGTGGCGTAAGTTCAACAGATGAGGCCCCAGGACTGACAAAACAGGGGGGCCTCTTAATTAACGATATGTCATTAAGACAATTTTGTGATTATAAACCCCAGATAATTTTGTGATTATATATCCAGACGGTGGATAATTTTATTGGATTTTTTTCAAATCATAATAGTGATTCCGAACAGTTTTCAATTCTTCCATCGAGTAAATTCTGTACCCTTTGAAAATTCAAATCAGGGTTTTTAACGTATTTCGAAACAGTGTCAGTTACTGTTAGTATTTTGAAGAGTAGTAAACATGGAAAACAAATTTAAAATATTCATTTTTTTTAATTACGTGCTTTGTTTACTTCACACAATTTGTTAGAAAATGTGACATTTGTATTACTTATTTCGGTCGTTTTTCATCTACTAAGAACATATAGCGACCATTGTATATGACATTGGGGATAACGGAAACGGTAAACGGACACACACACATCCATCCATTCCCCGGGCGGTATTCGGACCCTTCGAACCTTCAGGCACGAGGCAGCTACGACTCTTCAGCCTTAGCGACCACGGCCCTATCCAGGCCGGCTCAATGTGTATTTTGTTAAACATTGCAAAACATTAAAATTTCCAAATATTTTTACCTACTAAGGAATCGTTCTGTAATGACCATCACGTAGGCCAAAGTCCTTTTAATGTAAGATAATTTGGCTTTTTATCTAAATTCATCGCAGTTGATTCCACTCAAAACTGTGATTATCTAAATTCATCACAGTTATGTTCCATCGATTATTATTATTATTATTATTATTATTATTATTATTATTATTACTAGTCTTATTATTATAGTGCTATGACCAAAGAAAACATATATTCGTTCCAGCAAACAGACTTTCAAATATCTGAACTTCCAATATCCCACACATGGCATCATTAAACACAATAATTGAATTATAAGCAGTACAACGCACAAACAACTCATTGTCAAATTTATCTAATTTTGTTTCTGAACACCACTGTAAATTCCACTCAAAACTGCTGCCCCACTATATTCTTGACCCCCACGTTTAGATAAATCAATCCTTCGTTTCTTTATATGTTCGACAATATACAAATGCAACCCTTGTGCTGATCGATATTTGACAACCCTAAATCCTATGAAAGATTCGTTAATTTTAATTTTAATCAGTTTGTCGGATTCATTTTTCCCCGATGGTTACATGTCGTAAAGTTTCGTAGATGGTCAACTTTTGATACGTTTTGCGTTGTGTTCAGAAAACACGGCGCTTCATTTATTTCTTTTATGTGAGAGCGTAGGCTTCCGCGGCCGGAGTCAGTATTTACTGGGCTGTCCGGGTGACGCCGCGTCCATGGCTAAGGTGCCGACGTTTCGGTCGCCATTCTGCGACCTTCCTCAGGGCGTAATGCCTTACGTCGGCACCGCGGCGTCACCCGGACAGCCTAGTAAATATTTCTTTTATGTTTTTTTCAGACACAATTTTATGCCAAAGATGTATTATTTCGTCTTGAATTTGGGGACTTGAACAGCACGGGATCCCGAACATGGTCCTGTGGGTCCGTATGGAACTTACGTTGCTGGCGTTCATGAAGGCTTCAGGCTGGACAACGGTGTCAGGTGTAGGCCGGACAGAACTGCCATTAAAGAGCTGAAGCATCTTGGTCGCTAGTCTCTCAATCCCCTTCATTCACCATATATGTTACAAAAATAACACACGAGAACCCCTACTAGCAAACCCGTCATGTTATGTGAATTGAAGCGTATTTTTTTCTCTAGAAATAAAGTATACTTACTATGTTAACAAAAACCTATGTTGAGAGCTCATTATAACGAAATAATGTATACTGTTCGAGATCAGAGGTTGAGTTTTATAGCCGAAAGTTCAGTGAATACGAGTTCTCTCAACCCCGAGTGGACTGCATTTCCTCAGGCGCGGATCCACGGGGAGGGAAATAAGGGACATTTGTCACGAAACTTTTTATGGAAAATATTTTTTCGTATAAACATTGAAACGAATCAAATTGTCTCGCAAATATGAGGTGCGTTTAGCCTGCGTCATTCTACATAATCTGTAGTACGACACTTTCGACCAAACATTAAATTTGACAAACAAGAAAAAATCTCTGGATCCTCCAGGGATTTCGTGTTAATTTTCTTTGCGTGTGTGTTGCAGAGGGCGTGTGGCTGGAGGAGTTGCAGCGGCGGCGCGCTTTGCTCAGCCGTGTGAAGGCGCGCTTGCGCCAGGAGCACGCACGCACGCACAACGAGACGTAACCCGCCCGCTCCCTAGCGGCCAGCGCTGGAGCGAACCTGGCGGAGCACTCCTACATTTTTAATTTCACGGAAATGTTCCATTTTGTACTTTAGCAGATCGCAAAATCACTAAAACAAAAGATTCCTAAAAAACAGGACCGGAACGGCGTTACGGACTGCGAATATCTGTTCCCTCCCCATGTAGAACAAAGATACGAACAAACAGTATATGGATCACAAGACCACTCTCCCTTGATTCCTTGTGACTGCTTTTCTTTTTTTTCTTTTTATTCCTTTTCTTTTCACCCTGGATGGACGAGAGTTACCATAGTTACCTGAGGAGCAACCTACAACCGACGCGGAAATACTTTCGTCTTTGCTACAACTACGTCTCGGCCAGTTGCCAGTTTTATTGCATTACGTTCTTTTCAGCATGAAAACATCAACTAGTTCACTAGCGGTATGAATGCTATCATCAGCACATGAATAAATTTAACTTTTCCTGTTCTAATATCCTTCATTATATGAAAAATCGGACCGGTGAGATACTGGATACACTTTCTGGGTAGTTCCCATATGAGGTCTAATTGAATTGAATTTAGGTTGTTTAAATATTTACTTCAGCTTTTTTAGACAATAGCACTTAAACAACAATAGATTTATCCGCAGAAACGGTGTTAGTCAATAGAGAGACTAATGGAAAAAATTTAATATTGTGAACCTCAGATACATTTTGTAAAATACTCAATATATTTTCTTTAATTATTTTGTAAATAGAGCCAATAAACATTAAATTAAAAACATGTTATTTTACATTGAGTTGTGATGTGGAGTTTATGGCCATTTAAAAAAAAATTAACTTGAAGAGTAAATAAAGAGAGAAATTCAAAGATATATCAAAAGCGGAAAACAAACGTTGCAGACCAATGATTTATTCATACAAAAGTTTTTCAGCCAGGTTGCACCATCATCTACTACTATGCTAACAGTAGATGCTGCTTGCAGAGGGTGTCTAACAGAGAGCACCTTGTCAAGGAGGAAGGGGCCAAGTAAGGTTCAGATTGTGTTCTATCTTCTGCAATCCAATGAAAGTCACTGCAGATGGCTGAGTTTTCTGAGAGTTCTGAGTATTTGGCCATGCCAATCTACATCATTTCATTTCTTTCAAATTTTTTTGGTGGGTAAATGCACCAATTATAATTTCTTTGTTGTTGTCTTTCCTATATCAATACCATTAACATTAAAATAATCTGAATAAATATTCTGGAATGTTCTTTGCATAAGAAACTAATGGGTTGATGTTTTAATAGGGACTGACTACTTTAGTTTTTATTTTCCCGATAGATGAAGATAATCAGGCATGGAACCACAGTGAAGAAAATGAGGGAAATTTCACCTCCTGAAATTTTTCAGTAACTATTAATTTTAATTTGTTACAAAACTTTCAAGCACAAATATTTTCAGATAATCATTAAAACTAATAAAATTGTATCACAGCATGAGCTGAGTGTAGCCTACAGCATTTAACAAAATCTGTAATGACCAGGGCTTGGATTCTGATGCTCTAAAATTCTTTGAAAATGACTCACAAAATGACTCAAAAATAGGAGATAAATGACCTATAAAAATTCTTCAAAATAAAGAGAAATGACCTCTTTTTAAAAATACTAAAATATTTGTAATAAATATTTTGAATATGTTTATTTATTCAATGTTAAATAAAATTTGCTCATATAAAATTATATTTAATATAAAAGTTTTTATTTTAGGAGGAAATGTAATCCTTAGCTCCGATCTTCCAACTGTCTGTTTTGAAAGGTCAAGGAAGTTCTCGGAGATCCGTGAAATTTTGAAATTTAAAACAATTTTAAATCCACTTCAGTAGGGAATTTTGTCACAATCTGATGATATTATAAAATCTTTGTTTTAGTGTGCCATTGTCAATTCATGAAACACTCACTAACAAAAAAAAGGAAACAAAATGCATAAAAATTACACAAATGTCCAGAAAAATGATCTAAAAATTGAAAAATGGCAAAAAACGTCAAAAAATGACAAAAATTACTCAATAACTATACATTTCTACCACCTATATGGTGTGATAAACATTCATTTACAAGTTAGCTATGTCTACAATATACCAATGAAAAGATATGTCATCAGAATTTTGTGGTAATGACATATTCAACCAAAATCTTTTTTAATTTCCCCCTCCCAAAATTTGTCCTTCAATTCGTCCCTGAAATAATTCAGTGAGAAGCATATTTCTTTAAACCTTTTTTCATGATTAGTACTTCATAACAGGTTGGGAAATACATTAAATCTCATCAGCTTGAGCAATAAAATCACATTGTTTTAAGTTTCTATCAACCTAAGCGATTTATGTAATTGAACCATTATTAACACCACTATCACATTTAAGTACAAGATATTCATGATTTATACATCTAATACTATATAAAAACTGTTGTTGTTGTTTTTTGTTGCAATTTTCAACGAGAGTATATTTTATTAAAAAGAAATGTTCAATTTGATTCAAGTAAAACTTCTTAATGAAAACTTCTACTAGTACTAATGATTCATGAGGGAATAAATAAAGGAAGCATAACTTCAAAAAGCAAACTATTTAAACCAAGTTTTAAAAAAAAGTGAATTGGCCGAATATTTCAGTGAAGGAAAATCTCTCTACATGCTCAGTTCAGCCAAGTTTGAACACAATGGTATCATTACGAGCATTTTAAGTTATAAATGATACATTTTCAATGAAATAATACATTGGATATCTTTCAAAGCTCACAAATATGAATGGTCTTAAAATGATTGATTTTAGCATAAAATGAAACCCACTGCTACGAGAAAAGTAAGGGTTATCAGGTAGAATCAGTAAAAGAGATGTTAACCATGTTACCAGACATGCACTGAATACAATACATATTATGAATAACACTGAAATAAATAAGATCAGATAGTACAATGATAGAAAAAGAGTACTGCTCAAGAATATGGTCAAGTATTTAGTAAAGCTGATATTAGATATAAGAGATAAATAAAATCAATAAGCTGAGAGATATTCATGCAGTTAATTAGGAAAATATTATTGAATGACGCTTAGAAGGCATAATTTCCATGATCAATAAAAGCTCACAAGGTAAAAATCAACCTATTGCAGACTAAACATATGAAGTCAGCCATTCTGGGACAGTAAATGCAGGCTAAGTAAAAGTTTGGTTTTTATGCTAATATAACAGAATATAAGTACAACAACAGAGAAAAAATAAATCTGATAAAGAAGATAAGAAGGTGCCTCTAAAGATGATGGTTTCTAAATTATTACCTAATATGAAACAATAAGATTTGAAAATTAAAGTACATAAAACTGATTTAATTTAACAACCTCTTATAAAGTATTCAGTAGATGAAAGAATATCAGGAGAACTTTCTAAGCATCAAATAAATAAGTCTTAAGAATGTTTAACTCATTTCTTCACAACAAAAATTTAAGAGAAGTTATAAGTTTTTAGAACAAGTACCTGTGGTATTTTAAGTAAAACTGTAGGAAGGTGAGGAGATTGACACAATACAACTGACATTATAAGAAATGAAATCTAGACAATGCTTTGATTTCTTAAACAATACTTTTTGGTTCCAGGCATGATTTATTACCTGAATAGAATTTAAAAGACCAGTCTTTCATTTTCGTCAAGTTGCAAGGTTTATCATCAAAGTTCTTAGAATCAATTTTTAGGTTTATGTAATATCCTATTTCAATTTCAAAATGGAGCCTCTTGGACCTTGATAAGAGGTAACATTCTCTTTTTACACACCTTAGAGCTAAAATTCTTTGTCCTGAAGTACAATGAATCGTTAACATTATGAGATTTGAGCAGTGAGAAATAAATTATATATTTAACTTGAAAATATTTTATTTTCTAGCAAATGAGACATCTACAAATATGAAAAACAAATATAAAATGTTTTTGTTATGATTCCACCATCTAATACAGTATCTTACTACATATTTCACACAGTTGCACAAAACATACTAAAATCAATACTACATGAAATTAAAATGTACTTTTACAACAAAATTTTTACTTTTAATAATTTGAAGAGATAACTTATGTTAACTTAGAGCAAGAATGAACATGCCGCAAGGAATAAAAACTAAGGTACAACACACAGTATACTGCAAGGCAACTGTTCAAATATATCAGATTTATGAAGATCTATACAGAACATGTTGTATAGCATGATAATCCTCCAAGTTTCCATAACAAAATAATATATTTGTTCAGTGTTGTGATATTGAAAATATATTTTTCTAGAGAAGACTAAACAACGAATATGCCACCACTGCAACCACAGATGCCTTCACTGGAGAAGCAGTGGCACATGATGTAAGCCACCAAACAGAGAAACACAACAGCAGCTGAAGCAGAATGTGTAGCACCAACAATCTACAACAATCAATCAGTTCTCCTGTGAAATATCAACAATATTCTGCGCACAAATGACTATTTTTTAGCTAAATAATCAATCTGTCAGAATTACATTTGTAATTAAAATCACAACATACTGAGAAAGGAGAAACCCAAAAGTACGACTTCAAACTCAATGACTAATAATATTGATGACCAGTCCACATTTTAATTCCAATGAAAATATTTGTATTAATTTTTATGAAACAAGAATAAAAATAATAAGAACAAATTATGGTAAATGGGCATCATAGTATGCACTTATATCATTACTTATTGTTCTGAAGTTAAGTTTGTTTCTCAAAACAAAAAAATTATTTCAAAGAAATTTTTTACATATTTGCAACTGGTTCACTTTCAAGGATGGACACTGATTTTTTAACAGTATTTCCTCTTATTTGTTGTACTTCATAATACTTTTGCTTTATTATATTTAACACATGTTAAGTAATTAATCTATTTTTTGTGTGACCCAGTGTTGGTGTTAATTCAATTAGTTTATTTTGCAATATCTTTCCACATATCATGTTATTTATAGGAAATTGATATTTAGTGCCTTGAAAATTAGTTTAAAAACACAAAAAGTAAATAAAATAACATTTACAAAAGAGTTTCTATTGAAAAATTGGGATCTTGCATTGATTCACCCATAAATTTTTAGTGTTCTAGTAAAAATGGACTGCAAAAAAAAAAAATAATGAGAATTTGTTTAAATGTTTTACATCTACAAACACCTGAGTACAACATTCTTTGAACAAAAATGTAGTTTTGTCATATATTTGTTTTTGCAGTGCTGAATTTTAAATATATTATCTGATCAGCAAACCATATTGGTAGAACATACATACACAACACACATTGCTGTAGTTACAATAAAAATAGCCCCCAAAGCAGACACACTTCTATTGAAATAACTCATTTGTTCCGCCAGTAGGTCATAACACATAATTTCAAGTGAATTCAATAGAATATTGAATTGCAAGAAACATTTAAAATTGAATGTTTGTTGTTGTCAAGAGGTAATAATAATTTGATTTATGATTAAATAAATATATTTATACATGTACATTTTAACAAACATAACTAAAAGTGTCAGGGAAACAAAGTGCTTAGTCCTTGCCCCAATTCCTCCTATTTATAATACATGATACTCTTGAATTGAAAAATAATAGTAGTGAAATAAATGAATATTAACATAAAAGTTATTTATTCCATTTTCATTCTTGAAATGGAAATGTTGAAAAATATCTTATATACACTGAGATTAGACCACTCACATATCTAAAATGTATTAAATAACTCATCATATTTGGTTTTCTTTCATATAATAATTGAAAGTCCCATTAAAAGCAATATTTTTATTCTCACTTTCAGACATTTGTTTTAATTATAATTAGGTTTTCTTTTTTCCCATAAAGTTTCTTGTTTAGAATCATAATCTTTTTAAAGAATGATGTCAATATGGTTTATAAGTGAAACTTGAAAACTGTTAAGGACTACGTCATTAATTTCCATTTATTGAGAAAATATTCATTAATTATTTTCAGGGATTCTCACTCTTGAAGCAATGCCTAACATAGGTATTGTATATGTGATGACCAAATGCTGAAATGCATATTATGTATGCAATGACCAAATGCAAGAGCCTCTAAAAATATTCTATCATTTTCTCAATCAATAGAAAATAATATTGTGGTGAAAGAATTTCAGAGCAAATGAATTAAAAATGGTTGTTAAAATTGCTACTCACATTTTGTCTTTTCTTTGAGCCTTTTTCAAAGAGCGGGGATGCTCTTTGTTGAGGTAACGCCTCACACCTTGAGCCAAAGAGATGAAGTATGACTCCCATTGTAGAGACGAGATATCCAGAAAAAAGAGTTGTTGATCTACAACGTTCATTGCTTTGGATAGCTGTTGAGTATTATCATTACTGAAATGCCATTCATTGAAGATGAAAGGTGCCAGTCGTCCTAAGGATCTGTTTACATTGGTATGAAGTTTGACAAGTCTGAAAAGTAATAAAGCAATATCAGTGTATAAGAAACATTACACTGAACCATTCTTAACTGAATAAGATTCTGAACAGAATAAGATTCTGAACATCATTTTTATGTTTTGGAAATGTGCATCTGAGAAATTGAAGAGGATAATTAAGTATACTGAAATCCATAAAGTACAGAACTTCCTTAGATTTTACTGAATGAGTGGACTACTTTATTAATTTCAAAATTGGCTTTCAATGCACTTTGGGCATCGCTTAATTATTCACATGTTTTATCAACACAAAGTAGTTGGGTAGAAAAAAGACCGAAATTCTCCTGAATGCACAACAACATTCTTCATTATTTCAAGATATACCTAAAATCCATTCAATCAAGCTGCTTTTATCCAAGTCCTTTCTCCAAGTATTACTTTTAAAGTAATTCATATTGTTTTGTTGCAGAATTTAATTACAACATGATAAACTCTGCATAAGAGTTTTGATGTTTGAATAGAGTTTGTGCAACATATCTTAATTAGTTGATATTTATTAATTAATGAACAGCAAGTGCATTTTGGTTTTCTTAAATATATATCTCAGGTCAATAAATTAGAATGAAAAGTACTTTTTTTTGACAATATTGAGATTCTACTTACATAGGTTTACCTCCTGCTATCAATGTCACAAAATCCAAGATGTAAGCAGGTATCATGTGTACAAAAAATGCAGCTATGCGAAATATCATCAATGAAGGTAAAAATTTGAGATATGGATACCATACTGCAGAAGTTAATGGAAATCTGTGCAAGTATGTGTTAACATGTTCTTCAACTGTTTGCCAACGGAATGGATTACAGGTTGATGAAGTACAATGAAACACTGGCACAGTAGTTGACCTGCAAAAATTCAGTAACAAGTTTCAAAAAATTTTCCTTCTCAAAATAATAAAATGCAGAATAACTAAATAATTGAATGTCAAACCATAAATGTGAAGTGGAAATAAAACCTTTTATAAAAGTTTCATTTATACAGTATGAAAAATTATTTTAATACTGTAATATTTGCAAGATATCACTTATGAAAGAAAGATAAGTCCCATTCTATTAATTTGCCATGACATCAACTGGTCCATTTAGAAGCAGTTGCTGGCTTAAAATATGTTTCACATCAGTAACGTGAAAAGCAATGAGAAATCAATATATGACCCATTAATACATCATCTCTATTTCTGTAATGTAATTGTCTGGTCACATTAGCCAAAATCACACTGCAAGACTGAATAGCCAATGATTCCAAAAAATATAAGAAATTAAATTGGTGTAGGAAAATGATATGTAATCTAAAAAATCATTCAGAAGATTTTCTTTGTATAACATCTGTTTATTTGGAAATTGCTATCTTTCTATTTACAAGTTTCTGATTATCAAATATTGAATTATACCTAGTACATAATTCAGTGGTGCCCTGAAGGTGAAAGGGAGAGGGAAGCTGGGATTAACTTGCCCAGGCCCTATGGTCCAGCAATTTTATTTATTTCAAAACATTATTAAAAATGTATGTACTTCTCATTTAAACTAAACCTGGTATGTTATTTCTGTTCTGTTCTGTTCGATGGAGAGATGAATTCTGTGTACATACGGAGTGGGAGGAATTTTTGTTCGAAATAAGGGGCCTTGTAGATATTTTGCCCCAGACCTTTTTATTTTTTCTGGGTGCCCCTGCATAAATCAGTTAAATCTTTCTTAACCTCCTTTTAAATGAACTTTTTAAAAGTTTTTCAAATTAAATTTGTTTTCTAGTGATTTCTAAGAAACATTGCATTGGTCCTTGAATATTATTATGAAAATTGTATATCACTTATTAGATCTGTTGATGTTCTAATCATTGGGATTTATTTAATATTTCCTACAATCCCATTTAGTATGAATAGAGAGGTTAACATATTCAATAACCTACTTCTCAATGCACTTGTATTTTAATGATTTTACCTTTCAGTGGCAGCATACCAAGCAGCAACCAAGACTTCATTCACTACCACATCGACAGGGATGTAGTCACAAATTAGCTTAGTGCAGACAGGCAATCTGCGAACAACTCCCTTAGCAGCTCCCATCATAAAACCAGTTGGGCCATTTTTGGAATTTGTCCATCCAGGTACAGGCTCTTTCCAAGCTGCTGTAACTACAGGTAACAATTAGAATATCAGTAGAAATATTTTTTGTTTAAGTAAGAACAAATGTATAATGTAAATAATTAATAGTAATTTAATTATTAAAGGAGTAAAATCTTTCAATTTTTAGTTTTCAACTGAAATAATTTGAACTTAATTTTTGAAAAGTATAATTCATTTCACAACACTAAGAAAAAGTGAAATTTGGAAAATTTACAGAAGAAATATTGACTTTTTTTGAACAATATAAATTAATATATTCTTACTCATGCTTGGACGCACGATTGCACATGGGAATGAACTGCATTCCTTTGAAACTTCTTGCTCTGCTAATGCCTTTGTAAGAGCATAAGCATTAGGCAAATCTCCACATAGACTGTAAGAAAAAATTGAAACAGAGGGCAATATATTGACGAAACCTTTCATTGACATTTATGATTATTTTGTAAACAAGTATGCAAAATAGAGGAAATCTTAAAAAGTCCCCATAATGACTTGGCAAGTATGATTTATGAGGATGAAAAAGTGATCTGCTCACTTGGCCAGCAATTTTTGCCTCCGTTTCAGAAAGTTTTCACAGTTGAATCATATTGATTGAAAATGTATCACAAAATGTTAATGGTATGTGGCCAAGTAAATGTAGATAATAAGCATATGAGAGTGAAATTTTTCAATGCAGACTATAACTTTATTGGCATCATTACTGCCATTACGTGTCATTTACTTTTGAGCATTGTGGCAGACCCATTGACAGCGTTCGGATTCAAGAGAAGATAGGTAATTTTTGGACAATTTTACCAGTCACATGTGTGACAATCAGAATTATAGAAAAGGAGTTGAATCTAGTCATTTTTGTTTTAAAATACTGCATACAAATTTAAAATTATTTTGAAATTATTTTCATAATTTGCAAAGAAAGTTAATATTCATACAGAACACTTTTAGAACAGCTTCAGCCATGTGTATTTTATGTTAAATTTCTTTAACATAATTTACAGATCTCATGTTCATTAAAATCCCAGATTTTTCGAAAATTAAAAATATGCAATTGTTTGGGTGTCTCCCTATAACTATAATATTCAAAATAGAGATTTTTTCTTAATGAAATACGATCTTTAAAGACAGATCTTGAAATAAGGTCATATACAATTTTTCAAAATATGGATAGTTTTCGCGTAATTATACGAGAAATATAGGCAATTTTAAAATATAAAAAAAACTTTAAACGTTTCTATCAAGGGACGGTACAAATATATGGTGCTAGTTTCATTTTCGCCGCTCTGTGTGTACTTTCGAAAATTGGAAAAAAGAGAACATTTCAAAACCTAAAAATTTGATGTAGAGATTTTTGCCTTAGACAAGTTCGTAACACAGTGATCAGATCTTTAAAAGACGTCATGTACAGTTTTTTTTAAAACAAAAACAAACTAGTAGTTTTTGCATAATTTGGGCTTGAAATTAATGCAATTTGTAAAAAAATATTTTCTCAAAAACCGCTCGAAATTTTTTTTTCAACTTATTTCCACGAATAGAAGAAGGGCACTTAAGAGCCCTTCTCACGCGAGTCTCATTTCGTTCAACATTCTAAATTTTCAAAAATTGCAAATTTATATATAATGCGAGAAAGTATGTGATGTTGTAGCACTATTAGTTTAAGTTAAGATTAAAGCTTGGACATGAAAAATCCTTGCTTTTTTATTAAAGAAAAGGTGAGAAAAAATAAGATGTCTTCATACCTCAACAATCACGCACAACGCACGCGATTAGCTACAGGGAAGGACGAAGTTTGTATGTACAAGAAGAAAAAAGTGAGAACTGAGATGTCTGTTATGACACACTTTCAAAACGCTCACTCGTGGATTTCTCATAATTCTCAAGTAGGTAGCAGATGAAATATGCCTCAAATTGTCCCAAAAACGTCGGACGAACAAGCATTTTTTAAAACAAAAATTGAAATTGTAGGTGTAAATTGACATACTTGCCCCGTGTTTCCTTCTTGAATCCCCAAAAAGTGTTTCAAAAATGACGGTGTTGTAACTGTAATGTAACGGTGTTGTAACTGTTGGAATTGTAATTAGGCGAGTAGGTAGATTAGGTAACTGCTTCTAAAGTAAGCTCATGAAACATGAAAGGTATCTCGTGTTGTCCAAGAAAAAATATTTTTCAACAATAATTATTGAAATTGTAGTTGTACATTGATATATTTTCACCGTGTTTTCTTCTTGAATGTCGTAAATTGTTTCATAAATGGCTTAATCAGAATAAGGAGAGTAAAGAAATAAATGCTGTATAAATGCACTGGAACGAAATAAAGCCTGTTTGAAAATATCAATTGTAAATCCTATTTCTTACCTGGGTGCTAATTCTTCCAGAGCTTGTTCAGTCATGGTGTTGGTTAATTCGATTAATTTGTCAGCGTCTTGATCAATAGGATATAAAATTTCTTCAACGTCCGTGCGATTGCTGTTGACGTAAGCGCTTGAAACATGCACCATTGCCTACAAATAAACGCAAAAACACACATTTTCTAATAACGTCATTTCAATTGAATAATTCGAAAGCATTCAAGTTGTACAGCTGTAGAAGGGAATCAGTTGTCAGTCTAGTGTTTTTCAATTTCCCGTAATTAATCAAATTAATTACACACGTACTTCCAATAATTAAGCCTAATGTAGTAAGAAGCTATCAAGAGATTTGAGAGCTTTAAAAACTCCAATTATACACTTGCGTCTGGGAAATATGGGCAGTGTTATTTCCTTTCTTATAGGCTCAGTGCCAATCTAATCTTCTACTTTCTTACAGAATCAGTGTATTCCTCTCTTCCTAAATTCAGAAATTATGAGCGCTTTTAGAAAAACGTGCGAGCCATCGGAACCATCGCCGGCTGAAGCGACAAGGCTCTGCCTTGTGCAAGGTCGCGCTGCGAACGCTTTGCAACGTTTTGTGGCCAGGGCGATAACAGCGGAGGCCGGACACCGGCATGGCAGAGCACTCGGCAATTAACCTCTCACAGCACCGAACACGCTATTTCCAAGTACGGCCCAGAAAGTGCAGTGCTGGTGAAAAAAAAAACAAAAAAAAAAAAAAAAACTATTTTCTTGAAGTAAAGTTTTATCGTCATATAGCATTACTTATGTACATTTCCGCACATGCGTCTCACCATTTTGACAAACATTATACACACAATATTCTTGGGTCGTTCTTAGATGCCTGCATTAAGGTTTGCTGTCTTATGTAGCGTAAGTCTGCACATCGTGGCATAGCCATGCGAACCAACATTCAATTTTTTCATTCACCGCTTTTACCTTATTAACTTTAAATAAATAAATAAATAAATAAATAAATAAATAAATAAATAAATAAATAATTCCTGGGAGGTCCTCATTTGCATTCATTCGATGGCCCCATCCCCTTTTGCTTCGCGCCTCCTGCACGCACCTTGAGGTTGGTCATCTCCCGGCAGAGCTGCAGCACGCGGCGGGTGCCGAGCAGGTTGGTGTTGACGGTGGCCGCGAGGGGCGTGTCGAAGTCGAGGGTGGCCGCCGAGTGCAGCACGACGTGGACGGCGGCGGCGAGGCGCGCGCGGTCGGCGGCGCTGAGGCCCAGCCCTTCGGCCGACACGTCGCCCTCCACCACCTGCAGCCGCTCGAACACGCCCTCGCCGCGCATCTCCACCAGCGTCTCGAACAGCTGCGCACACACACACACACACACGCCCTCGCGCGTCAGCCGCGCCCTTCCGGGCCCACGGGCGGCGACCCCACAACCTTTTGGAAGTGTGTTTAATCCCTGATTCCCCCCCCCCTTTTGAATGGAAAAGGAAGACCAGAAATATAGACGCCCTCTCTTGTTTCAGGCTGCACACGTCTATGCTCCTAAGTCACTGACTTGCGTCTCGTTATCAGAGGACACGTCACAGGATCATCTCAAGTGCTCATTAAGACAATGTAGAAATTAAATCATTAACGTAATACCACAAAATAAGCAAAAAAATATAACTTTCATTTCCCTTATTGAAATAAGGAACGGCTAATAGATTATTTGGAGCAGCTACAAACGAATTGTACGTTTCGTCAAAAGAAATCTGACACAATCAGTAGCAGTGAAACAAGAACATGTATTGGATGCGCCAGACATCGCAGTGCATATCAGCCCCGGGGAGTAAGGGGGGCACTACTCTCCACCACCGCTGTCACATAGATTGAATAGAAACATTGATCCCAGGTGTCTGGTCTTCAGAATCACCTACAATGCCACAAGTACGTTTCCAAAACTGTTTCGCAGAATACTGCGGTCGGTTCTTTCTTCGCTGTCAGACCGAAGTTCTCCGAACAGATGCAATACCAACCGATTTGCCCGAGCCGCGCCAAGTCTCAGGGTGGCTGAGGTGTAGCAGAGTTACGCATAAGTAGAACCAAATTACAGTTCGGAAAACAAGTGAATACTACGTTTACTTCAGAGAAGAATTGCTGTTCAGTCATCCCTCTTCACACAACGTTTATGATTGTTCAATGTTCCCTTAAACACGTCACTGATGATAGCGAATCATGTGTAGAACGGAAAACTCAGTTTTGAAATATAAATAGTGTTTGTCACGAAAATAATGTGCAATATTCTTGGTTTAAAAATATATTTTTAAATAAGCCTAAATAGCACACCATGCCCTAATATCAATTATTTTTGGCACACTATATTCTCATTAAACTATCAGATTGCATGATGAAGCGTCAAAGCTGAAGGACTCGTATATGTGTTTAAATGAACCAATTGTAATCGAACGAATGTAGGAACCCAAATGGCATAATTGTCCAACAGACAAAACCTTCAGTTAAGTTGCAAGCAGAAGCCAGGAAGTAGTTCTCACTTTGGTCCCTTCTTAAGCTTATTTCTTTATATTGGACACGGACTTTAGATAATCATTGGCGTTAATGCTAGAACCTAAAAGTTTACTCTATTGTACGCTCTAAGGTAACTTAAGCATCAGAGCATCGAGGAATAAATGGGACAAAATGCTACGGGTGCGTTTACGGTAGAGAATTATACCGGAAGCGCTGAACTTATGAAAGTATAATCCATGCGACCTGCAAAAAGGGGATATTGATTGAACAGCTTATTTCTAAAGTGACATCTCTCCTAGAAATACAAATTTTCAGGAAGATAAAATACTCAATGTCAGTCTTATATTACAAGATTAAATTCAACGGTTCACGGATGCCATTTAATATAGGAGAAGCGCAATATTTGATCGCATTTGAGGAGCAATCTAAAAACATAACGATACGTAAAATTAGAAAACAAACTGAAAAAGATATGCTAGGTCACCTTAGAAACAAGCTCTTCAACTTTTGACCGCTCTCTCCCGTCTTTTTTCTAGCCACCGCTTTCCGAGTGTGGTTCCTCATATCATTTTTTAACTAGCACTCCCCCCTCACAGAAACGTTTAGTACAACCCAACCCATAAAGTGAGGGCCCAAGATAAATAAGAGTCAACTTAGTTGAATTGAAAGAAGTAGCGTGTAATGGTCTCTTTATAGTTAAAATTCTTTTTTACTACGTGAGCCCACAACTGTAGAGAGATTATTATACAAAGAGACAGTATTGACAGCTTCTGCGTGGCTACTACTGGCAGCAAAACTACAGATTATGCCCAAGCGCTCAATTCGTCAATTTATTCGTTAGCAATTGTATCACTTGTAAATGGCTTCGAAACTACCTCTTGCAATATCATCATCCGACATGACGTTAATTTGTGTCGCGACCTGTCAAACTGTTCCCTTTTTAGAGTAACTTGTCTATACACATAGATTTTGTTTACATTTGAAATCTGGGAATAATAATGAAGACTGAAAAAGTGAAGCTTTGAAGACACTTCAATTTATACTTCCTGGCTCTTGTAATACCAATAGCACAATACAAAATTTGTAAATATTAGGTTTCTATACACCAATGTTTATCCATATAATAAATAAAATATTAGCTTACATTTACATGCGCCGTAAATATAATGTGACAGCACTATTTCGTGAATGTGGTGCACTTAAATACGAATACATCTCCCCCCATTGGAAGTGTTGTCGAAGCACTCACCGGGTTCTTGGCGAGGTCCTGCAGGCGCTCGGCGGGCGACTTGCCGCGCTTGGGCCGCATCAGCAGGAAGACGGTGCCCACGTCGGGGCAGACGCGCAGCAGCTTCTCCACGATGCCCATGCCCACGAAGCCCGTGCCGCCCGTCAGCAGCACGTTGGCGCCGCGGTAGAAGGCCTTGACGGCGCTCGAGCCCTCGTCGCCCATCGCAACGCGTCTCTGCAACCGCACGCGCAGCCCTGGCAGTGAGACAGCGCCTTTCGTCCTTCAAGGCCGCGCTTTCTCTGCCGCCGGCGGCGGTGGGACAACTAGGAGGTCGTAGGGTTCCAGTCCCGACAGGGGCGGATTTTCGACGTGAGCTACATAGCTCGGACGAATTCAGCCGCTGTCTGGGGGAGAATTGGCACGGAGAATTGGCTGGATACTCTAATCGGTAGTTTTCCCTCGTGTTTCCCTCTCAATACCAACCGAATATCGGCGCTGTACCCTAATAAACGGGTCACGAGCACCGGGCGATATTTCCTTCCTCATTCTTGTCCCTTCTCTACCCTACACACACATGCTTTCATGTACTACACTAATTTCCGGAGGCTGGTCGGAAGCTTGTTTTGGATGGGGGGGTGACCCGCTTTGTTAAATACCTGCAGGGAAAGAACCCGCAAGCCGTCCTGTAGGTCCGCTATGGATTTTATGTTTCAGTTGGGAAGGAATAGCTTCCGCCTGCAACATGCACTTTACTTACGGGACTTACGACCAAAGAAGTTGGCGCGCCCGTAAAAACGAAATACTCACTTCACTACAATTACGTTTTTGTGTTATGTGCCTTGTAGTAGGTAGCGTTCAAAAGCCAATGTCCACAGAGTTTTCAGCTCTCGGGGACGTTGATCGAACTGAGAGTTTTAGTGACATAAAAAGTGACTTCCTATAATTTTGCTTCTTACAATCATAATTTGAAGACATCAGTTTATATGAAACACGAACGTTCTTTCGTAAAAAACACTTCAGGGATTTCAGCACTTGAGAAAAACGTTTGTAATGGCCAATTATACAGCTAGCAAATAGTGTTCATGTTCCACGAAATTTCCACATCACCAAGAAAGCTAAAACAAAGAAAAACTCAAAAGGAAAGACGAAGTGATACGTTGAACATACAGAAATGACGAGGAAGTTAACACACTTTGTTATTTCAAGATTTGACGAACAGCTCTTATCTCTCATTTGCATTTGTATTTACATTTTCAAACAGATGCTTTAGACAAATCCGTGAAACAATTGCCGTATTAGTGCAATAATTCACACGGATCCGATCTTTCGAGTCACACTTCTTTATTAATAAATTCCAGTTGGAGGTGCCAAACCCAGTAACACGTTCTGTCATCGGAGTATACAATGTCTTGTATGCTAATAATCTGTAATATATACGTAGTAGGTGCAGAGAAATGTACGTAATGATGCGAAAAAAATGTCGAAATTTTCATGATAATGTGTGTTTTGGGAGTGACACCGGAAAAAGTTTTTTTTAAGGCTGTCTAAACAATACTAGCGCTTACATCACAAAAAATATATTCTCGACTCAATCAAGCCGAACTCAAGACCATGAAAATTTGAAAGGGATCTTTTACTTTTTCAGAATAGTTGTATCTCAAGACCCCAAACCATTTTCAAAATTGGCTAAAAAAAGGCATTTTTTTTCTTTTTGCTAAGAGCAAAGTTTTCGAATAGAGCAAAGTGCATGCATGTGCGTAGGTATAAATCCGGTTTTCATTAAACTCCTGAAATTTCGAAAATTTCAGAACTTCATCTTTTTCAATGCAGGGTTATTTTATTTAAGTGTACTCCACTTTGATTTAAACTTTTCAATTTTCGAATACTAATTTGTAATTTTTTCAACTATGTCACATTTTAGTATTTCCACTACAAGATTATTACATAATTAAAGAATTTGTTGACACAAATGCAACTGTATTTTTACTCGTATATAGTTAATAATAACACTTTCGTGTTGTAGTAGGTAGAACAGTGAATAACGTGCTGGAATGTTAATAAGAGTTGAAGAGTCAGAAGAAGCAAACGTTTTTTTAAAACTCCGATTTTATTGTGACTCCGACGTTATTGTATATTTCAATTTCATTATGATGACTTCTGAATTTTTATCAGTTGGATGCGATTATCCAATTGGAAGCTTCGTTATGACTAAATGTTTGGTATTGAAATTCTCCCTCTGAATTTGGTAGAGAAGTTCACAGTTAACTAAACGTCAAAAGTCACTATAATTAAATGGGAGAATAGATCACAATGTATTGAATGGCAGAATAATCATATTTATTAAAACTCTTCAGTTCCTCAAACAATACAATATTAAAAAAGTAAAAATATGTATTGTTTTTGGAATCCTCGCGTTTCATTTGTTGAGAGTTTTTCAAGAGATGCCTGAAGTTAGTATGTTACAAATTGTAATATTATATCACGTAACCGATACAAGTAATAAGAGAAAGTAGCTCCTGATGAAGTATCACTATTTTGATTTATTTATAAAGAGTTTAGAGATAAGAGAGAACATGGCACAATTAATAGAAAAAAAACAAACGATTTTACGACTTTGCATGATATTTTTTCTTATTCACTGTATAACGCCTCGAGCAACGGCGATTACGTAGTACATTTGTATTAAGAGACAAAAACATCTTCGTTGTGATAAATCTCTTGCACTCTTGTAAAGATTTTATTACCAACGGGAAAGCTCTACACAAGTTTCTAATAGCGAAGGTGATGTCCAACTTAAGTTTGGGAGGGGGGGGGAGACTGCCATACGTGATTAGATGTGGTGTGCTTTGATAGTAAAAATGGAATAACAGTTCCTGAAAAAAAACACTAATTTCGTTTCCAGATGAATTCCACAGTTAAGTAAAGTGACAATTAGTTACCGAACAGTTACGTGAATGGAAATTAGTCGGAGTTGGGTCATTGTGGGAACAAAACAAGAATTTCCAAATTCACCTGGCAAGAAGATTTCAAGCGTAAAGAGAATTTTGGCAAAATTAAATTACTTTCAAAAACTGACCTGAAATCGGACCTTCATGATTTTGTTACGATTTTTCATGAACTGCAATATAATTTCGTATCAAATGTACATTTCTAGTATTAGACGTTTCTGGGTGCTTGCGATACATACGAAGAAACTGAAACCACAAGTGGGCGCTGGAGTGTGAGAAAATAATCCTGTGGGCATCTAAGCATGAATCAGTTTTGTTAATTTCAAGTGATCTTGAAAGAGTAATTACATATTTTTTTGTATTTCTTCCACAAAACTCGAGAAACTTCCACAAAACCTATCCGCGAAATGAGTTTCCGTGAGTCTCCAATAAAGGATTACAGGAATGTTTTTCCAAACTGTTCTATTTTGAAATAAACTTGCGCTAAATAAACTGGCGATGTCACACAATGGCATGAAATTTTTATTACTTTAGTTACTTTTCTAATTTCTGCAGTCTACGCTAACTTTTCTGTTTTGCCCGACCCTCTTTCCAGCTGCTATCGCCGCTTAAAGTACATTTATTTACATTTTCTCAACTTTGCGTTTCCCTAATAGTAGAATTGAAATATGACTTTAATAATATTATAGAAAAGTAAGAAAAGGTCCTCATTACTAATTTTCATTGACAAATTTTGAATAATTTTTGAGAAAATATCGTTCGAGCTTTTCTGAAAATGCACAATTTTGAATTCATTTTCACAGAAAACTTTTTAACTTTGAGTATCTTCAGGATAATTTGAAGCACTTGTACTAAAAAAAGCTATAAGATATAAAAAAACATAATTATTCCCGTAATATAAATATTGTTGACCTGGAAAATGTATATGACAAACTTGCATTTGAGAATTATTTGTAAAATCAAAAGTATACCTCAAAATTGCGTTGATATCATGTTATTCAGTGTCTTTATCACTAGCCATACAAAAAATGTAAAGAAAAAATGAAGCTATTTTCGAGAAGATACTTTTTTGAAGATTGCCTTCATTTTTTGCAAAATTGCCCCCAAAATACTCGCAAAGCTTTCATTCATAATTCTAATTTTGAGAATCAAATTTCATTCAGAATCAATACTTAATTTGTACAAAAACGCCGAAAAAATTTAAACTTTTGCAAATTTCGAAAATTTGAAAAATTAAACAAAAATCGGAATTTCGTCCTTTCTATAAACGTACTTTACTCTATCCGATAAAAAAGGCAAATAAAAATTTGGAGGGTTTTTTTGAGAAAAAAACTGACAATGTCCAGAAGGTGTCATGTACGGTACAACCAAATATTAAAATATTAGTTTCAAATTCATAGAGCCGTAACAGCCAGATCGATCAGGGAATAATTTTGGCAAATGTCCTGTACGGTTAAGCCGATAGGGTTCTTCACAGACGTATTGCCGAAAACCAATTTTTCTGTATCAAGGGCCCAAAAAACATGGATTCCAATTACATATGTTAGAGGACGTAATTTCCTACACTGCATTGAAATAAGAATTATCCTCTTTATCGGAATTGGGGACTATGAATTTTTACTATAAAATCACCTAAATCATGTATGTAGTATTCGAGAGAGTAATTTGGGAGGAAATTGTTACAGCTTACCTACCAGGATAATTTATATTTGTAATTATTTTAGTACCGAAAATTATATTGTCAGTGAAACTAAATTTCAGTAACAATATACTCAATGGGAATTCAAATTATACGAACCAAATTTGTTTTCGCGAATTTTCTAATCAATGAGCAAGAGAAATACGAAACTACAGTACGTGTATTCGAATATTATCCACAGTAGGCGTGATAAAGGAATCATCAAAAAGAGACATACTAACTTAGTAGAACATACTGAGGAAGTGGTAGTACAGAATATAGACACTCACCAAATATCCAGAAGAGAACTGTCGATATAAATACCGAACTACATAAGCAACAAAGAAAAGAATAGTAATAAATACAAGTATTTCCACATTCTTCCTGAAGACATAAACGGGCTGAACACGCAATTATTTGCGATTCCAGAGCACTCACATATCTTCACGTAACTTCAATAACTTCTCTCTGAACTCCAACCGTTCGACGCGTCCCCGAAAAGCCGACGGGGCGAGAACCGTGTCCTGCGCCGCGTCCGAGACGCGCCGGGAGCCCTGCACCTACCGTGGCTTCCACGCGAAGGCGCTCCATTGTCGGCGAGTCGGCGTCTGCCTGCGAGCGCGCACTCCCACACACTGGCCGCGCCGCCGCCGCGCCGCCTCATATGCAGGGGCCGCAGACGCACGTGCATAATGACGTTCGTCGCCGCCGCCGCCGCCGCGCTCGAAAGCGGCGCCGATACGCATCTGGACGGGAATCCAAAGAGCGCGCTGGGAAAACCGATTAGGAACAGCTACCGTTGCTCTGCGCCGAGGGAGGACCGCGCGAAGGCTCGACAGACGTTAAGCGAGGAAAACGTGCGACAATGAGGGAGGTTTTCAGAGAGATTTTATGTTGGGCAATCATCGGGGTTTTCAACCTTCTGGAATAATGCTTGATAGTTCCTCAAGTGAATTAGTTTCAAATTTGAATAAGCTCAGTATGCGATTTATTGAACAGAAATTAACGTAATGCATTGCAAGAATATCGAGTTATGAGAAACTGAGAAGTCACAATTGTAGATCTCTTCACTACGTACTTAAATGTAACTAGGCCAATTGTTTTATTCAAATTAATAAATAACGTAAAGAATGAAAACATCTATATATAAATAAAAGGCAATGTGCGTATGTGTGTCGCACATAGAAGCAAAAACTACCTGCAATACCGCTGAACTTTTCACACTTTGTTATTGTCAATAATGGGAATGTTTACAAAGTGGTTTGAATTAAATAGGGCTTGAGGAGCCTTATTAATGATGATTTATTGGTTTATGAAGACGCAGGGCGCCCCTGAACTCTCCGCAACCTGTCGCACAATCAAGGATTAAGGGCGGCTTCGCTGCGATTGTGAAATATGGACCGGAATTATTACTTGAATCTCGGATAAGTAAATCAAATTTCTCCCAGATAGTGTCATATCGAACGCATGCCCAAATTTAACTATAGGATACTTGACAACTACGTATAAACCTGGTTGAAGTGGCCCATACTTGCGAGAAAGTGTTTCATCTCTTGAAATTTTTGCACAGCGTAGCGTGAAACGTGATTAACAATCAAGTCCAGTAGTGTGTGATGTGAAATACACTGCAATAGTGAAGAATTGTGGGGTCCACTAATAATGAATATAACCACAGACAAAATATGCCGCAAATTGATTGCTAGCGTCGGTGTACAATTCGAGTTATTCGAGATTAGTGAATAAATGAGGAAGAATTTCTTATTGACTCTGATAGTGACGGATGTTTATGACAGTTCGGTCAACCTTTAATCAGGTCAGGTGGTTTACACCCCCCCCTACGGGTACAGAGTATCAGCTTCTGGACGATACTAAGTACTTTATGGTAGAGTGAGCACCAGATTTTGGAGGGGTCCGTTTTTCCTGCCTCTTAAGTCACCATTCACATCATATTAACATCATCTCTCAATCATCAAAACACTTTTCACTGGTGTAGCCGAAATCGCGATAAAAATTATCTAGTAAATTAGTTGGAATCAAACCTAAGAAATAGTTTGAGTCATAGAGGACATACATATCAGACAAATTAAAAAACTATCTATTTATCACATTTATTACAAAACATTATATTGTAAAAAACTGTACATCAATTCCAAATCTGTTTGATTTATTCATTTCCTATCTACTTTTACCTTTGCAAATTAGTGAAACGTTGAACTTAGGTTACGTGGACATTCGTGATTTTGTCCAGTAAAGAAACTTCCACTATTTTTAATATTAAACAACTTTGTAATCTTATAGATAACCTTTAAAATAATTGATTGTTAACTGTGTGCTATTAATTTGAACATGAATCCAAACCCTGATGACCTATATTTAAAGTAGAACTTCGAGATCTAAAAATGTGTATGTAAATTTTAATTAGAATTTTAAGCGAGATTGTAGTACATATCAAGCAATATGCAAAATTCAATATTACTCCTACTTTTTGGTTTGATATTCAGAGTAAATATTATTTTAATGTTTAGATTCTGTTTAAAATTTGGTGAATGTAATTTTTTGGTATATATGTTTTGTAATAAACAAATATAAATGTTAGCAACTTTTAATATGTCTGTTACGTATGGCCTCTATAATTTAAACCACACATTAATGAGTTAATAGTAAGATACTTGTATTACAAGACATTCTTTAATTGTCTCCACCCATATGAAAGAGACTCAGAGCCTGTGACAAGTTCGGCAGCCGTTTTTCGTCTACCAGTTGGCAAATGTTGAGATAGTTTGTTGCTTTGCTTTCAAGCAAATAAATAATGTTGCATGCCTCCTTCCAAAATGATACATTTTTTCGTTAGATAATAAAAAATAACCAAAAACTGTCCATATAAGGTGTTTGAGAAATACTTGAAATCCGTAAATGGTTAAATAGTAGAAAATAATGCAATATGTTGACATTTTATGGATTAAAACAATGATATGATAAAGAAATGTTAATTGTTCCTATACGAAGAACTTAAAATCTAAAAGGAATATTTCTATGTCCCAATAAAAAATAAAAAAATGTTATTTTGGTTCTTAAAAAATAGTTTCATTCTTTGAAATTCAATCTAAATAATTACAAACACTTTTTTTAAAAAATGTTTGCTACTTCCATAATCACATCAAAATGTCAAGAAGACAAAAATCATTAATATAGATTCCATTAGGCTTTTTATTTGAGATTTTGATTCCATTGAAAAAATAAGAAACTTTTCATCAACAAATAAATTGAATTATGCTCCCCCAAATTACAGCATATACACATTATAGACTTTTTTAAGTTCTACAACTGTTTA
Source organism: Gryllus bimaculatus (assembly GCA_017312745.1). Taxonomy (NCBI): domain Eukaryota; kingdom Metazoa; phylum Arthropoda; class Insecta; order Orthoptera; family Gryllidae; genus Gryllus; species Gryllus bimaculatus. The sequence continues at coordinate 6,656,906 of BOPP01000005.1, read as the reverse complement.
AAACTTGAAACCATTTATGATGGAGGTGTTTTAGTATATTTAATTTAATTTATATTACATTTGAAGTCATGACAACTTTCATGATTTGGATTTTAAAATTAGGTACTTGATAGTATATGAAGTACAATTAGCAGAATTTTAAAAGTCAGAGATGAATCATTACTACAATTGTATAAAATTCTGGCAGTCTACATTCGTGTATCAAACAGAATGTTAGACTATGACAGCCCAGCAAAAACAAAAAAGCTTACATGAAGATCATTCAATCTTAGGATGTACAAGGACGAGCCTAATCCGAAACGATATAGATACAAACTGGGCTTTAAAAGCAAACTGAAGGAAATCAAGGGCCACCAGACGAAGTAGATAATCCTTTTGTAAGGAATGGATTACAATGGAAAGAATGGATGGCAGATTTATAAATATGATTTATACATACAGAGATACTGGGTAAAGAATCAAGCAACGCCTACGAGAGAGGGAAGAGCCAATTCTAATAAAATGGAACAGTCTAATGAAAAATAATAATGATTATGATGGTGCTAATCACATGCTGGGAGCTTTCTCCGCAAGATTCGTAATCTATGGAAGAATGAAATTCATACGAGAGTAAAGAATGTGATTGTAACAGCCATAAAAAATAGCACAACCAGTCCACAAACAAATGGTTCACCTCCAGCTGTGATTGCTTTACGCACCTTTCATATCCAGATGGGCACTAGTTTACGGACTGCTAACCTTGCTATTGTTTGCTATGCAATGTAATATTCTATTTTTATTTGAAGAAGACGCTTCATTTTATCAGAGAAATGTGTACATATAATAGATAATAGGGTGTATCTTCTTGAGTACTTCTAAATACGATGTTGAGAAAGCGATTGGGCGAGTATGTTGTGACAAAATGTGTATAATTTTCACTCTTCTTTAACATTACCGATCTAGACAAATACGCGGAACAATTGTATTAAGGAAAGGGGTTCCAAAATTAACAGAATTTAATTAACTATTGCCGTTTTATTTCAATGATAGAGATGATGTACATATGAATCAAATGATGTAATCATGAAATTACAGAGAAATCGACAAACAAAATGCAACACAAAATAAAAGGCACCGCATCCATTTTTAACAGTATTTCAAAAAACTTACCCGAAGGAAATGCAAAATCTATGAAAAGAAACGATTGCGTTTCACACGGCAAAACACGGTACATTGTAGGTAAATACAACGATGCAGCAGAACAAAAACACAACGGAAAGTGCAAACTTCCAGAGGCAAAGTTTTGCAAATTATCTCTTTTTAAAAGAATAAATCTACATACTCTGTGATAAATTAAAACAAATCTTTCAACATGTTCATATCACGGAGCTCAGAATATCGATGATGCAAGTAAAGTTATGGAAACCTTCATTACATCATAAGAACTGTCCCTTCCATCCCTTCTGTGGGCGTGCTCTGCTTCTTAGTTGTGTAGCTCTGTCAGTCAGTAGCGTAAAGAAATGAATGCGAGCCCATCCGCAAATCTTTTATCCGGGCCTACTGTATAAAAACGTTTAGCCATCTAAACGTTGTGTTAGTACCTTAAATAATGAAAATATCCTTCAACAAATTCTATACATAATAATATACAATAATATATAAAATATCCTTCACTATTCATCAGTTTATGATTACTACATAGATAATCGCAAAACTTCACGCTCGCAGTTCCTACAATCTCAAAACCTTCAGCCTAGGCGCTCTTTCACCTGATCCCGTCCGGGACAGCGCCCGCCCATTGGCGTACCGTGCGGGCCTTGCAGATGCCACCTCCACTGCTGTAAATGTATACGTTTGGAAATCTGTTCCCATCCATTCTATTCACGCAACTTATGATTTATCTGTTTCTAGATTCATTATTCACATTCACCTATAAACTCCTAGAAAAGCAAAACGAAAATTTGTAAGTTCTTTTTCTGTAGTTCGTTTTGAAATGTTGTTTGCGTTAAACTCGTGATGAAGATTAAATGAATATGATTTTTAAATGAGCACTCCGACGAAATGGAAAGTTTTAAGACAATGGTTAAAATAGAATTTTGTTAATTAATTTTAACTTAGCTTAAGTGTTTTTAAATTTGTTAATAGTGATTTATGACGGTGACCAAACAATTGATTCTTATCATATGGGTTTTCAACATAACATTATGAAATGGAGCTCCTTCAATGCATCTGGATAGAATAGAAACTCATCGTCTTTAACTGCGGCGCTCAGGATGATAAAGGCAGATCCCAAGCGGCCTCTCATTTTCAGTTAGAAGTATGGCTATGTACCTATCATTATGCTGAAATATCAAATAAATTACGTTATGGAAACACCCTCAATGCCGAATGGTTTATATCAAATAGGCAAATTCATCGATAATTACAAAATTAACCTATTAAAACATATATAAAGTTTTATAACTTATAACCTTCTGCTCCTGCTTCAAAACACTTTGATTTAGGTCAACACTATCAAACCCTCTGAATTTGCTCCAGATTCCCCAAAAATATTTTTCACCCATAATTTTCTTTTTACAAATTTTAAAATCAACTTTTAAATTACAAAAATTTATGATTAATATATTCTACTCTTTTCCTTTATTACTTTTTAAACTATGTATTTTTTAAATTACCATTTAAAAAATAGGTAACTAATTTACCTAACAACAAATCATGAGCACTATGCCTAAACGTTAAATTAAATATTTTTTAAGACCCTGAAAAATTATATTACAATTGGACAGGCAGTAAATAACAGTTTTTTAAAATATATGTCCGTAGTGAAAGTGAACGTGAATTTTTCTCAAAACGAACTTCGGTTGGGATCTGCCATTAATATTCCGATCGCCTTAATTGAACCCTGATTATTTGCACACTAAGTGGATTCGTTTGAATAGGACGCAAAAAATTGAATATACACTGAATTGATATTTAAAATTACATTTTAGCTAGTATCATAATGAAACAAAGTTTTTGGATTTTTACTGAATTTATTTACCGCGGAATTAATTTTCTTTGAACTTGCTCACTACGAGATTGAAGTAACATTCCCACGCCATACAAGACAATAACGTAGTGTAAATTTATGTTTAGGAGATATTCGCTAAAACCTACTTTGTTTTGTACCGAACAAGGCGTAACGTGTAATCACGGACGGAAATCCATACTAATTCACTAATGAACATTCTTTGCATTTTTCGAACACCAATTTAGTTTCCAAGCTCATTAATTCTGTCGAAATTTCTTAGTTCTTTGATTTGCTAGCAACGCTTCCAGAAACCATGTGCTTCGTCCCCGCTTCGAATGTCACTGTTGCAGCTCCAGACTGATAGCCAATCCTTCAAGTCATAAAAGTACATAAAAATAAACACGTTTCATTCAGCATTCCCGATGAGAGGTGACTTGGTGTCGATCGAATCTGAGGTCTTGTACTCACCAAGCGTGTTAGTCTAAGTGCACTTCTCAGAAACATCACGTAAATATTCTCAACCAGTTTTTTACAATAAAGAAAGTAGTTGTTTCAGACTCCTACGTGTCATTTGAGAGTTTCAATAGCGCAGTTAAGTTGAAAGCTGAGAGCTACTTGGGGAAGACAGCCATTCTCCGAACACTTCCTCTCACGAAACAATCGTACGTCATCTGAAGGATCGTGTTGACTACTCCAAACACAAAGGTTATCGTCAGAAACCGTAATAATAGTGGCTCCATAAACGTGTGGCGCGGCACAGCAGACGTCGCGAACTTGCTTGGATGAACCGCGCAAATAATTCAAAGAAAATAATGAACGTTTGAGGCACTAAGACTGGTCACGTGTATACACAAGCTGCCAAACTGAATATGTTATACCAATATTTATATTTTTTGTAATGATAAAGTTGGACTTGTTTACTTTCGCAAAATAATTCGAAAGGGGAGGAATTGCAGACAAAAACATCAGTATTTCTGCATCCCATTTTTAAAATATTAGTGCAAGCCAACGCAAAAAAAATCTTTTTCACATGGGTACGTTATTGAAAACTGGAGTAGTATGTGCAGTAGCTTCGGAACATTTGAAATCCTAATGAGGAAGACTTACTTCTTCTCCACGGTTGTACCATGATATTCCCCATTACAAAAATGTTTGCAGCAAGACAAAATGGTATGATGTCCACTGCCGCAATCGTTTCCTCCTTAGACACTATTAAAACTCCCCCAAAACTTACGAAATTTCGAAACAATGTCCAGCAAGTGCATGAAAATGGTGAGGAGGTCCTAGAGGGCAACTTCAGATGATAACATATAACTGATCATCATTATTGCCTAATTTTTTTTTGTCTAAAAAAGATAAAGTATTACCGAAGTATTCATGTCATGAATTTTATAATAAGTTTTTTATTACCTGTGTTGGAATATTCTTGCGCAATCTGGGCCGTAATTTCTACGCGAAAGAGCAAAAAATGTAGCAAGGATGCTATTGACGCACGTAAAGTTCAAGGCGACCCCGTCGTTACGTTCCAGGCAAGTGCTACTTTAATACCAGTTTTTTTCATCTGTTTAGTGAGAACATGACCTGCAATCCTCATCCTTAAAAATGCTGCCCCAAAATTTGTACATAATTTTCTCCTTTCATTGCTTGAATCATTGTCAATGTTAGAAGCGCTATTTTTTTCTTATTACTGGAATTTATATTTAGATTCTCTACCTTAAAACGGAGAGGAGAGACCACTGTTATTACTCGCAAAAGGTAGCACTTGATGGGCCTCAAAATAGTAATACACCTTTCAAAAATTGTGGAGCTGTTTGTGACGAAGAATTAGGCAATTTATTCATTGACCACTATCGTCTATTAGTGGGGAAGAAGAAAGGAAGGAAAGAAGAAAGGAAGTAAGGAAGAAAGGAAGAACGGAAGAAAGGAAGAATGGAAGAAAGGAAGATAGGAAGAAAGGAAGATAGGAAGAAAGAAAGAAAGGTAGAATTGAAGAACGGAAGAGACGAAGAATGGAAAAATGGAAGAAAGGAAGAACGGAAGAAAGGTAGAATTGAAGAACGGAAGAGACGAAGAAAGGAAGAAAGAAAGAAAGGAAGAAAAGAAGAATGGAAGAATGGAAGAAAGGAAGGAAGAAATTCTATCAAAACAGTAATGGAAGTACTCATCTCCAACCCCCTCCATGTTCCGCCCGCCCGGCCTCCGCCCCGGTCCGACACGCCCTCTCCTCGCCACGCCGCACCCCTACGCTCGCCGTCCCCTGCCTTGCTTCCCCTTGCCCCGGCCGCCCTCCCCTCCGCCACCGCAATCAATAATTCTTCAATGCATTACGGGACGGCTGGAAATTGAGTAGACGCATATGGAGATGCAGAAATGAGTCAATCAAAACTAATTTCCAACTCTGACCTTCAAATACTGGGATCCTAAGTACATTAACATTAAAATCTATTTAGTAGGAAACTTTATTAGTTTTCAGAAAATTACTACCTTTTTGTTTAGTAAACAACAAATGGAATTAATTCTCTCAATAGTATAAAATGCAAGTAATTTTATTTACATTCTTCCCACGTCCCACTCCAGTGCGATCACGCTCTGTTCTCCCTATACTTCGATTAAAACATTGTGTCCTTTTATGGTCACGTGCTGAAAAGAGAGAGGGGCTCTGTCGTTCAATCGGGAGCTTCAATACCTAATATTTAAGTCGTAACGAAATTTGCGATTGGATGATAGTGACCCCCTTCACCTGCCAGATCGTGACTTTGAAGGACTGTTTTAATCTGAATATAGTGCGCCGCACCGCTCTTCATGTTCACTCCCTCACTGCCCCTCCCTGACCTTTCTCACCCCCTCTCCGTCTCCGTGCCTCGCACAGACCAGCCCAGACAATGCCCCGACGCCCTGAATTCGGCGATCTTTATTCCAAATATCACTGAACAAAATTTGTAAATAAAAAAAACAAGTTTGTGTCTTGCATTCAAACATGAAATCCAAAGAAAAAATAGCAACAGTTTTGTAGAAAATTGGAAAATGTGAAATTAGCTTAATATAGAACAGGGGTTCCCACCGGGGTCAATGTGGCCCCCTTCGGGCAGGCATGTTAAGGTCGCGGACAAGGTAACAAGCATACTAGATCTCGCGGGCACTGCGTCCAGAGAAATTGGCGCGAGATTTAAAAGTAATATTTGTACAGATTCCTCCGGAGTGGCGATATACGTGACTCATGACAGTCTTTGGGAGAAGTTACTTGACAGATATTGTCAGAAATTTAGCTATATTAATTTCCATTTTTCTTTAAGGCACAGAAATGATTCATTAAAATAAAATAATACATCAGTCCGATTTCAAATTATTAAATGAGAGTAAAAATAAAATAAATGAATCAAAAGAATCTTGATTTTGTAATTCTCTTTACTTAAGGAAGATATAAAAGCATGCACTTTCTACGTTCAGGTTAGAAAGTTTAACAGACAAATAGTCTTGTCTGTTTAAAGTGCTGTCCGTCCGTAAGCGAGAATCGTTAACTTATAGACTTGTTAATTTACTTCACATTATTGCTAAATACAATAAATATCTGAATGATTCAATAACACAACACAAGACGACAACAAGAAAAGAATGCTCCATTCAAACATACTTCCATCACTTAGCAAAGATGGTTATAGAAGGGAGAATTTAGTTAGAAAATAAAAATCAAATAGTAATAAGTAGTGAAGAATACAAATATAATACAGTTATCGGTTATTTGATAGAAAAAATCTGGCAAACATATTTTCGTATGAGGCCACAATTCTACGCCAAGCGCAGCTTCAACTTGCGCATGTACACCCCTGTCTGAATTTTAAGGAGAAATGAGTGCAAAGTCAGGGGAGATTCCATGCCCGTAGGAGCGCCGGGCTTCGCAGGCGGGCACGTAGCTCGGGCGGAGCGATTTGACGTACCTGCCTTAGGTGGAGGGATGATATTGCACATGGGGTCGACGGACTGGAGATCAACTGCCGAATATGAACTGGCGACTAGTCGGTATAATCAAGATTAAGATGTCAATTATTACAAAAAATTAATGATGTTAATAATTGTTTTCTGATATAAAGCTACAAAACATCTACTAATAAATTACGAATTTCCTTCTCTTCTTTTGTATTCATGTTTTGCAAATCCAGGAAATTGAAACTATGTATTCACAACATTACTTCATCTTCCATGGTAGAATTCTCGTTACTTCGCACAGTACTATTGGTCAATTCATTACAAAAGATCAATTTAGACTGCAGATTAGATTAATTTCCATTGCACAAAAACGGACAGTAGAATCACATTCAGTTTTCAATACATTTAAATTTCTATGATGATTTTATTTATGGCCTAATACAACGTGCTGGTTGCCTCCAGATTATCACACAGTACACATCCATTTTATAAAAATGTCTGAAGGTTATGACAAGTTCCGCTACCGAATTACCGTGATGTCTTAATGTCTTCACGTAACGTGATGTCTTAAATTTGTAAATTCATTCGATTATAGAAGTGAGAGTAACACTTCTTCTTCTTCAGTAGTTGAGAAAACCAGTCGACTTTTCTCGGGCTTTGCGCCTATTGACGAAACTCTGGCTCGTGGCCGCCTGAAGACGTGTTCTCAGTTGCCTCAACGAGCATCTTTTGCCTCCTTTCACATTTCCCAAACGGCCTTGCCAACCACATCAAATACTCATGACTGTTGACGTGACACAAACAGTAAGTTCCTAACCGAGTGTACAAATATCCGGACACGTATGTACACAAATATAGTACGTCAGTAGAAGGTATTCATTGCGCAAATCAGATGTAACTAAAAAGAAAAACACTTAAATTCTACGATAACTTAATCAACTAAATCATCCCTCGAGAAAGACAAAAATCAACAAGAGTAAGCATTGCCAGAGGTATTGAAATCACCTTTCAATTTGGATGTTAGTAAGTTCAAACTAAAGAATTCAAAATTAGTTTTCATTATAAAGCCCGTTTAAGGTTTAACCTTGAAGACTGTAAGGAGGAAATTTAAGTCTGATGGAGGTATATAAAAAAGTGCCGGCAGCTCATCACACCTGAACTTCAGCGATCTCGTGTAGCCAAAGGGACAACCTTTTGTTTTGGATGACAAGCTATTGTCATCCAATAGCCACCATGCTCAAGTGTGATGCCTCCCACGCTTACTTAACGCATTAAAGTGTTGATCAAAACACACCCTTATTGTCCGAAAAAGCCGACGTAAGTTCCTTTATTTATCGCGTGATGAAGCTGAAGTTCAGGTGAGAAGATAAACTGCTGAGGATTTTCTTGACCGCCATGCTTCCAATATCAGAAGAGAGTCTTTATCTTGAAGTCTTGGTACAGTACGTTGTACTAACAACCACATACAGCTGAACCATGACATTCATTTCTTTCACTGGTTAAGAGCAGTTGTTTTAAATAATAATTTAATGTTTAAAAAGAACATTAAAAATAATATAAATACAACTGTTCTTTCGTAATCGGAAACGCTCTCTTGAAATTCTAGTCAAATAAGTTTCACTCTCACGACGATGCACGCTCGAAATTAATCAAATTTTCTTCTTATGTCACAATAACAATAATAACAACGCACAGACACGCCAGAAAAATTTAACAGTGAATTACTATTCTATTATCTTAACACGAAATTTTGATGTGAAATCTTATTAACATTAAAATTAAAAATATAAAAAACTTAATTGTGATGAGATAAAGAATTTGTAAATGTGATTTTATTTTGCTCGTAATATTTCGCCACTTTCCCCTTCGCCTCATGACCCATCGACCTTCATGACTTGCAATATAAAATATCATTTCTCCATTCATTATATTTCTAATTTTGATTCATTAGATTCCTAATTCATTTATTAAATTTCTAATATTTTCATACACCGTATTAATTTTACTATGCAATTTTACACGTCAGTACAACCATTCACACATAATAGTAATCCGTCAGTACAATTCAGGAAACGTACAAGTTTTTCGAGTTCTTACTTCCATTTTATGCTTCTCATGTAGACATTAACTTTTGAACACGTTTCTCCATGCTGAGTAATTTCCAGTCTCAAGGGCACGCCTCATACACAGAGAGTTGTTTGGGCAAGTTTTTATTCTAATTTGAGATAATAGATGGCACACACACAAGATTCCTGGTTGGAATATCAGAACTTTGCGATCTTTCACAATAAAAGGATTGATAAATAAATATTCACTGAAATATTTATGAGTCGTCATTGCCAACCATATTATTTATTACAATAGCATCTTTCGATGCTATTCACCATCAGTTTTCTGCTGTGTGGAAACCACAAAAACGACTACTAGGTAGAACAGAAATACAGCAGAAAACTGATGATGACGATGATGATGATGATGGCTAAACCATTGAAAGATGCTATTGTAATAAATAATATTGTTGGCAATGACGACTCATACAACTATTTCATCGTAAATGCCAACGAAAACTCACCACAATGCCAAATATTCACAGTCCTCGCGAGATTCAAATCCGTACGTTTCAAACTAGACCACGGTATGGTCGATGAGCCCTACGTCTGGCGGTAGGAATGGGAGTGGGAATTGCCTAGAGAAGGAAACGTTTGACCTTAGATGAAAACCTTGGATGACCTTAGAGTCAGTCGCCTGCGAATTAACAATCTGCGCTTAGAAGAGTCACTACAGCTGGTTCGCTCTCACAATTATATACAATTGCGTATCGCATGGCAGATTCCGAGGCATTCGTTTACAAACAATTAATTCTTAAGAAATATTGTACTGCCCGTTAGTCACAACAAAATATGCAACCTAGTCAAAAACAATGGCAAGTTTATACCCAATGAGTAAATGTCCTTTCTTCATAGTTCATTTAGTTTGCGCTTTACGTATGAACGAAATGAACGGAAGCTCTGTAATGACTCCAACGACATCATTCGAAAAGTTTCCAACGTTATGGTACACTACGCAGACACAATACTCGCCTCTGTTTTGAAATAATACTCTGGGATGTCGATACTTCTGCAAGACAATACTCACGACTGTAATAGATTTGCCCCTGACAATTTTCGTCCGAAAGCGTCCGAACAGTTGATCTTTGTTGATCTGAGGGTTCTGGATCCAGAAATAAAATCCATTTTCACCAATTTTTATTCTCGATAAACGATTTCATATGTTTTCAACTGTTGGAGGTACCTGTAAATTAGTGTTGCTTTCGATAGATAATTTAACACTATTTTGTATTAGGTTTGTTTCAGGAAATAGAAATGTTATAAGTGTTTATGTGTTGTTTCAAAAATATCAACTTAATGTAGTTTTCTTTGTTGTAGACGGAAATGAAAAATGGCTGAAATTCGTAGAAAGTGTAAAATTGATCTAGTCATGTTTTGCTACATTTGTGGAAAATTTAAAACTCCCAAACAAAGAACAAGTATATCTGACTTTGTATCCAAAGCTTATTTGGCATATTTTGGGGTTAAACTCGATAACCAGGATAAATTCTAGGCACCACGCAAAGAGTGTCGATCATGTATAGAAAACCTCAGACAAAGGATCAAGGCTCAGAGAAAAAGCCTACGTATGGAGTTCTAATGGTATGGAAGGAAGAGAAACATAATGTGGAAGACTTCTATTTTCGTATGGTTGATGTGACAGGATTTAACACAAAGTCTAAATATGCCATTCAGTATCCTAACTCCTTGCGGTGAGCTATAAGACCCATATCACACAGTGATGATGTTCTATCTGTATTTTCCACACATTTTCAAGTCTTAGTTCCAGTTCTAGTGACGAATCCATCTTCCGATTAAAATAAGGTAGTGACAATGTGGAGATTTTTGACGAACAGGTTCTGTGCAAGTCATTCACTAAAGGTGAATTGAATTACCTTGTTCGTGATTTTGATCTGCCTAAAGCATCATCAGAATTACTGAGTTCCATACTAAAGGAGATAAATGTGTTAGCTCCCGGAACTACCATCACACTAATACATGTATATCTACCCAGAGAAAAGAACCTGCTAAAATATTTTGAGATGGATGAACCACTTAAGTACTGCATCGATATCTAAGGTCTTACTGAAGCTATGGGATGTGAATACCTTGCAGAGGAATGGAGGTTGTTCATTGACACTTCGAAGAGAAGTTTAAAGTGTATGTTGTTGAATAATGGCAAGAAATTAGCATCTATTTCTACTCAGATCACTGCTGGACTGATTGTGGTAAAGGTAATATTGATTCTCCTCGATCAACAAGAAGGTACACGAAATATTCATGTTACATGTGTCTTTGGAACAGTAACAGAAAGGACCATGGATAATAAAAGAATGGTCTAAAAGGGAGACGACACGAATATAAACTATGAGCCTCTTCTTGATCGCAATAAAATTACCTCCACTGCATATCAAGCTAGGCCTTTTTTACTTAGGCAGTTTGTGAAGGCTCTGGATAAAGATGGCGCATGCTTCAACTATATCTGCTCTATATTTACAACACTGACACATAAGAAGTTGAAACCTGGTATTTTTTATGGCCATCAAAAAAGGCTTCTTTTGAAAGATAAAGATTTTTTTGAAACAATGAGCACCTTGGAGAAAGATGCTTGATTCGCTTTTTGTAACGTTGCAACAAACTTTCTTGGAAACAAAAGGGACGACAACTACAAGGTTTTAGTTGAAACTTTGTTACCATTTACATACCATTGTAAATCTAGCGTTATTATGAAATGGCCTTCCATTTAACCTCTCTCACTCACTAGCTCCTATGAGTAATTAACATCCCAATAAGTTGTATCAACAAAACAATTAACATCAAACTTTACAATGCAAATAAGTTTTCTTTTCTTTAACTGTTGTAAAATTTTGTAATAAAATTTTAAATGTGTTACTGATTGATTTGGCATCACATGTTGTTAATTGTGATAATTCTATCTAGCTTTAACGTTCTGTTCATTGATTAATATTCTAAATTTCAGCAGTTTCCAATAGAAACCATCTTTTGAGAATTACATTAAATTGACCCCTGCATATTAATCAAACACCTAGTGATCTATCACAGCTTACAGTCAACACCGACTAATTCCAATTCACAATCCTTCTAACGCAGGTCTTTGTGATTGAGCTATTGTTAAGAAACGAGCATGCACACAAATTACAGTCCATTAATTTAATACTAATATTGCTTGACCAGTAACTATAAAACAACTACTCCTTGTGTTTAATATTTCACATATTCGACATAATTGTCAGTAATAGACTCTTGTATCAATCAATTCTACGAGAAAAAAATCTTCATTGATAACATACTGAAATTAATCACTGAATTGCTTGTTTGTTTTTAGTTTAAATTCTTTGAAGAGAGTTTTCAAGTTTACCAGCAAGAATGTTCCCTGACAATACGTAAGCAAAAATGACGAAAAATTTAAAAAGCAACAACAAAAAGAGATCTAGTTATAAAAATACCACTAATGACGTTTGTATGTAGCAGATAGTATGAAAAGCAGAGTCTTCTAAAAGTACGCGTTTGTGAAGGAGCACCCACCGTCTTCCAAATTTTAATTTTAAAATTATTTTGTTTTAATTATTAATTGCCCACTTTTATTTTTCCAATGAAAATGAAAACTGATTCACAAAGCACTATATTTATTTATAAACCACTATTGGATGCAAATTACGTATAGGGCTAAGTGAGTGAGGGAGGTTAAATGGAGTACACTTTTTTAAGTAATATGAAGGTTTAACATATTTTAAGTAATATTTTGCACACGAATGGCGATACCATTAATTCTAGAAGAAAATCTTGAAGTTGAACACGTAAAATGTAAGCTATTTTATCCTCTTTCATTTCACATCAGGTTAATACGAGTATTTACGAAAATGATGTTTTCTAACGGCTTCAATCCTTGTATCCTAATATAACTCTTCTATCATCCTATGATAGGAATATCGTTCATTCGAAATAGTCTCCCATAAGAAGACTGAGAGAATCATTTTCTCTTCGATTTTCTACGTCACATAGTAGTACCATTTAACGTTACACTAAGGAAACCTCGCATCGCAAAGAGTTCGCTTTTAGACAATCATGAGTATTCGGGAAGAAACTATTGACTACGAGTATAACCAGAGTTGTTACCTACCTTCTTTGCTTTTATTTGCTTCTATTTTCCAATCTGTAGAGATTTTTACGGAATCTGTTAATTGTTTTCAACACTTTTTTGACAGCAGCTTTCTCGTCAGCTTTGTTCATTATCAATTTGCCATTATGCGCTTCGTCCCATCGGGAATTATTGCAACATATTTTTGAATTGGGGCCCAAATGCTTTTCTCCAGGAAATTGCCGCCACTTATAGGCGACCCAAGGCATTGGGAAGTTTCTCAAGAAGCAATCCGGTAAACAAAAGTTGTCAAACACAATGGCTGCAGTAATGAAATACGCTTCAATGTCACGTTCTTGCGCCATACGACGCGTGTTCTGCTACAAGATTTACAATCCTCACCGGCAAAATTTACAATCCTGTCGCAGAACTTACATAAACGAACTATTACATTTGCATTACAATTAATTTCCCCGCAGTTTGTAGACATTTCTGAACTTTTATTGCTAATTACAGGTTGGACATTGAGCGCAATAGGTTGAGGGTCGTGTATTTTCAAAGCATGAAACGTATAGAAGATCATTGCCTAAAGGACAGCAAAATTAAATCGTCCTGCAGATCCACCCAAATCAGATCCTTTAGTCGCTAGAAAGACACAAGTCGTGGCTGAATCTGATTGACAATGAAATATCAGAGGTGGCCATCTCCGATTTTTCTGGATGTTTGTAAGTCTCTCGCCCCTTATAAACGCGAAATCAACCTTTTTATACGGATAAATGTTTTCATGAGATAAAATTACCATCTACGGATGGGGGCGTTATGACATGAATTTACTGTTCCCCAGAGAAAGATGCAATATTTTCGAGCATTGCCAGCAAATGTGAATTATTTCAGATTGATAATTCTAAGCTGGTAATTCACTAATAGAAAAATCTGTAATGGAAACTAGAAACATTGAGACAATAGAACCAACAACAATGGGGCTAATGGCCTTTCTATTAATACGACACAAAATAAAATTCATTTAAAACTAGTGGTGCAACAGAATGGCACAGACTTTCCCGTATTTGTTTTGTATTTCCTTTGGTCTCAGCTACTTATCCGGACTTGTCACATGCACTTGCCAGCTGCCATCTATAGCCACCCAAGTATATTTTTTGTTTGAAAGTTTCTTAATTTTTCGATTTCCTAATAGTATAACGGAAATATTATTTTAAGAATATTAGAGGACAGTAAATCTCGTAATAAATGCAAAGTTTCTTTGAAAAACTTGAAGCCGTTTTTAAGAAAATGGCGTTTAGCGCTACTGTAAATTCAAAATTTGAAGCACTTTCTCACAAAAAAATTTTAAGTTTTCGAACAACTGCATTAGAAGTTATTTTAAGCACTTCCCCTCACAAATACAATAGTGTTTACAAATTGTTGGAAAAGTGCATATTAACGGAGTGTGAAATCTTTCAAAATCTTACATTTGTATAATTTTTGAAAAAACAAACAATACCCCGAAATGTTTCTTCAATTTGGGAAAAATACCAAGTACGGTTTAGGCGCTAGTAGTGTTCACAGACGGACAGACAGACAGATGGACAGACAGACGGGCATACAGACGGACGGACAGAGGAACAGACTGGCAGATGAACAGACGGACAGATGAACGGTCGGACGGACGGTCAGACGGATAAACGGACAGACTGACGGACGGACTGGCAGAGAGACAGACGGATGGACGGACAGACGGATGAACGGACGGAAGTTTTGAAAATAAGCTCTTTTTCCATATCAGGAGGCCCTAAAACTGTATTTTCATTGAAATCTCGAAATCGATTTTCCGCAGCATTTCATAACTTTCCTTATACTTACAATACATACTACGTACGTATAGGGGAAAGTAAAAATGTATGGTACCAAGACGCATTATCAATCCGCATTAGTACGTTTTCCTATTCTTCATTGAGAGTAGTCCACTACTTCAAAAAATAAAATTATGGTTTTAAGCATGGTATCTCAGGTAACCAAATACTTCTGGAAACTGAAAAAAATATACTGTTCTTTTCATAAAAACAAAGAAATCATATTATATTTTTTGAAAAATGTATTTTTGGAGGGATATCATTGTGCCTCACGGGTAGCTCACTGGTCAGTGTGTTCGCTTTCCGTGATGCGATCACAATACAGACGGTATTTTTTATTTTGAATTATTATTTCGTTTTTCCAAGTACTTGGTCGTGAAATGATGCGAAGTAGAATGAATATATGGGAAAGAAGAAAGACAGTAAATTGTTCAAATGAAAATGAAATGTCTCGTGCCACGTTGTTGCTATTTCATTTGGCTGGCGTCAGCTTTCTCGCGCGATTTCGAAATTTAAGCACCAGCACCAAGAGAATGAACACGAGCGCACTGGCCCCCACCTCGAAGCACCTAGCTCTTTCTTCACTCAATTTCGTCCGCTTCTTCACTGGAAGTAATTGGAAAATATTCAGTGGGGAGGAGGAAAGTCGTGAGAGTGGAACAGAGAGAGGGAGGGAGAGAGGGAGGGAGAGAGGGAGCGAGAGAGGGAGCGAGAGAGAGAGCGAGAGAGGGAGTGAGAGAGGGAGTGAGAGAGGGAGTGAGAGAGGGAGTGAGAGAGGGAGTGAGAGAGGGAGTGAGAGGGAGTGAGAGAGAGCGGGAGAGAGGGCGGGAGTGAGGGAGAGAGAGTGGGAGGGAGAGAGGGAGAGAGGGAGAGAGAGGGAGACAGGGGGAGAGAGAGGGAGTGGGAGAGAGAGGGAGTGGGAGAGAGAGGGAGTGGGAGAGAGAGGGAGTGAGAGAGAGAGGGGGAGAGAGAGGGAGAAAAAGAGAGATAAGCGGAGTAAAACGAGGTGGGAGTGACGGATGGAGAGAGAAAAAGCAGGATGTCAATTAACAGTGAAGGATGCCGGCAATGACCCTCCTACAAACGTTCACGCCTCGTGCTGGAAAAGTATCAGTGTGCCCCTGTTTGTGACAAAACTAACCCATATCTAGGCACATCATTTATGATTTCCAAACTTTGAAATGATGAAATCAAGAAAACTTCCCAGGAGCATAATTAGTATTTATTTTGACAGTACGACGGACCGCGCCCCTCCTCCGGAGAAAATGGAAAATTCGCATCCGAGAGAAAGGGGGGAAGGAGAAAAATTGGAGAGAAAAAATGAAAATTCTTTAGAATCCAATTGACTACCTTACATTCTGAAAACTAGGCTTTTGAATGAAGATTGGAGCTGCCAATCTACAAGGGTTCCTCGCCCTACATCCGCTCATGGTTGAAGGAACCGCTCCTTCCCGTGGCAAGTCGGCGAACTCCTGCATTTTCCGCTTGGGAAATACTTTCTCCTCCGCGCAGCCCGCGTGAGAAAGTGCGGCCGGCGAGCGGGCACCTGTCGCGGCGCGGGGCTCTGATATAGCGGCGGCCGGGCGGCGCGAGGCGATGGGAGGCGAGGCGACGCCAGGATGCGTCGCTAGGCGTCGTGTCGCGCTTCGGGGCACCCGCGCTCGGAGCGCTGCGGTGCGCCGGCCTCACGAGCGAGGGGGAGGGGAGGGGAGGGGAGGGCCGGAGAACCTCGTTTGCGCAACGTGCGCACTCCGCCGCGCCGCCCGAAAGCTTTTTCGCAACTCGCGCGCGGGCGCACGCGGTCGCTCGCTCGCCCGTGCACGCCCCGCCGCGCCTCCCGACCCTCCCGGAAGCAGATTTGCTCGGCTCGGCTCGGCTCGGCGCGGCGATCCCAGATTCTTCCGGTGTGAATGCAGGTGCAACCCATCCTTCAGTGTCCACTCACCTTGATTCCATTTGATTTAATTTATTTTCCTGGAAGAACAGGAAAATCTGTTTGTGACATCGCTGCACTGCGTTCCTAAATTCGAATCCCGGTGGCAGGATTTTCGACACCGCTAGATTACTAGGTCGGGTTCTGTCGCTATCTGAAGGAGAATTCTAGAGGTTGGTTGCTCTGAACAGTGGTTTTCTCTAGTTTCTCCATCAACACCAAGCGAATTCTAGGAGCATGGGCCACCAAGGGGTCATTTCAGCATTTGCTCAACGCACCACGGAAACTGGACGAAAAACATGATGGGTTCATTGACCCAGAAGCTAAAGTACGTTACTTTTTACAAGCATACCTAACGAGACGCACTCTTCGAGATTTTAATTTCGCAAATACGTCAATCACATCGGCGAAGTAACTTTTGTCCAGTTTCTATTGACAGTATGATAAAGAAATGTAATCGTTCTTGTGACATTGTTGTTCCTTTATTGATATTTCTATCCTTTGTGATATTTCTATTTTCACTTTAGCAAATTTACAAACTGTTTACTTTAGAACATTTAGCAAGTGATGTAAAAAATACTGAAATCAATAATAACAATTACTCTTTTTAAATTTTAGGGAAGTCTAAAATGTTTTTTCTCGTAAGTCTGTATACCATATATTGACTACTGTTCAAGAAATGAACTAAATAATTGGCTTATTCAATTTGTTCTGGTATATTTGACTTCTCTTGGTGATGAGGTTGTGTAGATGAGTTACGATACGTCATGAAAAACGGGGCTTTCTGAGACAGAGTTTTTGTTTCGAATCTTGGAAGAATTTATAGACTCCATTTGCTGACAGAACACCATAACTCAATACCGTAAATACCTATTGCTTTTATAATCCTCTGGTAGATAAATAGGTACTTTGTTAAATAACAAAGTATTGTTATTCGGTTAATGAGGCCTAGCATTTTAAATATTTTAAATTTATTCTTAGTTTTGATATGCATTTTCCGTAGTCGTCTTTTAGATCAAGATATTTTACTGTATCACATTCGACGAGCTCTGAGTTGCTTACCATTTCCTTCGGACATTTTTTTATTAATGAGGAAGCGATTTTGCTGCTTTGACTGCGCTAGCCGTTAGTGTACCATTGTTGTTCGTAGATAAATTTTGATTAATTTTCATTTAGAAAATTTCTGCTGTCCGCGGGCTAATATAATGGGCAACCTTAAACGTATCGTCAGTGCAATTAAAAAGTTCGGAAATGCAGTGAACATTCTTTTATTTACTGTATATTTCATTGCTCCGTTTACCGATATAGTCTGATCTTTTGGTAGAATATTTCAAAAGTAGTTTTAGTTGTTTTTTCCGCAGGGACACAGACGAACACGTCATTCTTTAAATAAGTACAACAGTAACTGTGTTGCTGTAATGTAGATCTGTTTTCTACATTGAGTATCTATAATATGATTGCAACTTATTTATAAACTGGTCACTGGTTGTAAGAGCGCGGGGACTACTTTCGAATTGTTTCGTATCCAATAAGCTTTGAACGACGAGACTATTATCTCTTATAATTAAAAAAGGTTCCTATAATAAAAGTTCCAAAAGATACTAACTTCTTACCTAAACAAAAGTAGAAGAAAAACAACTTCGTCTCAGTCCGCCTTTGACCCCCCCACCCCCTTCGCCACAAGTAAACTCTTCGGCTTGATTCAAAATTCCACCTTGAGGGAGCAGTCTTCAGGAACACCACTGAGCAGAGACAGAAACAGTAACCAACTGTCTTTTGTTGGAAATTCTGACGGTTTGTTTACTCCGTAAAATGTGAGCTTCGGCTTGCGTAATAGATAATACTCCACGACATAATATGCCTCTGCAGATGGAGGGAAAACAGCGTTATCTAGAGAAATTAGCTATCTGCGAAAAACAAGGCAATTGGAATAGTTTTAGTAGAATTTCTACGACGGAAATGAATGTCATTTCCTAAATATCTATTACATTAACGTATTTTTACACTTACATTCTTTTCAATATCCCCACTAATATTCCTATATCTTTTTTTTTTTTTGACAAATAAAGTGTACACCACAAACTGCGATACCACAGAGAGTGACTTCAGCACTATAACGTTTTAACGCAACAATAACCTTCTTTTCACACACACGAACTATCAATGAAATATTACGCACGCACTTGAAGAAGGCATAAGGACATTTCAAAACACGAAAATATTTCCACCGGTTCCACAATACATTCATTACAGTATGAACCACGCGGAACGGATCCAATAAAAAAAACGCGCGGTCGGGAAGCGCGTGTGACCGGGGCAGAGGGACCCTCAGGGCTCAGCCTGCCCACGGGCCCGTTGCTCCCGCTCGTCGACCGGTTGGAGTGACCTTCGCACCGCCTCAAAGGACAACTCTTTTGAGGCTCCGCGCTCGCGCCGACTGCAACGCTCGGAGAAACGACACTTCGCCGTGTGCAATAATTTTACGTGCATCGTACTGGTCGTACGATCACGTTAGGCGAATTTTGACGGCAGCGTATGTTAATCTGTGTTCTCTAGAGCTGGGCCGACCACCAGTGGGTGGGGATCGACCGGTCAAAAATTGCCTGGACATCTTTATAGGAGATCTTTCCAGTGCATCGCGCTGGAAAAATAATACAGTGATATTGCTCAATAATAGATAGGCTTAGTGTGGAAGTAAATGACTTGCAGACAGTAATATTGATTTTAGGCAAAGCCCTCTTTCCTCTTCGTAACTGATTTTTAACTTCATAATGACTTATAATACCCTTTTTTACATAAAACACATATTTATTACAAATAATGGTAGGAACTAGAACACTGAGGTTCAAAGATTTCGTAAAAAGCACGACTGGTGTATTCGGAAGGGAGGATGTAGCTCCACTTTTTTAATATCCGGGTACTTCTACGAGTTCCTTGTAATTTGAAATAATTTCTTTCTTTGCTAGTGGGTGGCGCAGTGGAAACTTAAACGTGAATCGAAATATCACAGTTTACGTTCAGTAACTGTTTAGGCGCCAGAAGAAGCTCATTTAAGAAAGTGGAAACACTTCGAGCGCCGACAATTGGTAATTTTCCATAAAGCCAAAGACCATACGCAAAGAAAAATAGCAGAAATGCTAAATAATTGTAAGAGTACTGTTACTGACATACTACAGAGGTTCAAGAGAGAGGACCGGATTGAAGACAGAGAGGATGTTCAGTAAAAGCGAAGAACAGGTGATATTGCCAGCGGCGGAATAAAATTCCAGGGTCAGTGCTCGGGAGCTGTCTGTCGAACTGTGTACATCAACTAGAACGTCCGTCCGTTCGGAAAGTGTGCGCGGACTTCTAAGAAAGGCTGGATGTCGTCCGCATGGCCGAGATCTTTAAGCTAGTCGAGGTCCAGGTTCGACTCCCGCCTCGGGCATGATTGTATTTGTGATTGTCCTGTCACTCCCTATCATCACGTCATCTTAATAGTAGCAATACGTTAAACTCAATAGTAGTCGCTAATGATCTAGATGATCTAGATCTTATACCGTAAAAAGGCTGGATATAATAAGCGGGTAGCTAGGAAAAAAAATCTTTCAGCAGTGAGGCAAATAGAAAGACGTTACAGTTTGAAAAGCAATATACTACAAGGAAAACAAAGAATGGTGGAAAAGTGTCGTATTTTGTGGAAGATAATAAATTTGAGGTGTTTGGATCAGATGGTAGGCGATGATAAAGTGCAGAAACCAAGATGGTGTGCAGAATCCAAAATGATTTGCTTAATAATAAGAATCTCATTCTCAGTAAAACATGAAGATGGGCACGTGATGATTTGGGGCTGCATAACCGCCAGTGGAGTGGGAGAAATTGCTTTTATTCAAGATATCATGGATATAATGCAGAATATCCATGAATATCCATCTGAATATTCTGAAGAACAATTTGCACAGGACAGCAGAAAATATGAAGATCAAAAACTATTTTAAATTTTATCAAGACACTGACCCGAAACATGAGTTCGCGTTATAAGGGAATGGCTTCGACATTATTGTCCCAAGATTATCGATCTCTCAATCTTCAGACCTGTTAGGAATCTTTGGCACGAATTAGAAATTAGCATTCGCAAGATGCATACCGATTTTTTATTTTGAAACTAGCTCTTGCCCATAAAAAAGGTGGATGAACGTTTCTCTAGTGACTCAATATTTGGTAACTAGGGACCCTGATCCAGAGGTTTTAAATTTGGTACCTCTGTATCTTCACATGATGGAACTTCAGATTAGTGGGATGCTCCAATCAAACAAATGCAAATCAAAAGGATGGAAATTTAGCCGTCACCGCTGTGCAATAAAGCTCTTCATGCGATTCACATCTCGAGGTTGTCTCTATTGTGCATTATATTGCTTATTGTATTCCCGAATTATGAAAGAACCTTTTCTGTTGCAAGAAATCGTTCATAATCGGACATTTTACGGCACAAATTATGACGTATTATATTTTATGTCACGAATGATTGCGTCATCACACATTCAGCCAATCATTCAGAGAATCGGGGGGAGGTAGATCTAACTCTTGCCCAGAATATATTTAAAAGAAAATATATCTCGATTCATTCTCGAGTTAGTAAATTTTCTAGAAAGATATGGCTCATTAGGGAATGGGTAAGTATGGTTGTTAAATAGTGCGGAACCTAGTCACGTTAGCAACTAAGTAATAAAATTAAGGAGTTTATGTGGACACGTGTGTGCAGAGACGGGATTGCAGAAGATCTTCCATGGCATTGTTTCGTTTCAAAACGAGGAAGAGAATGAGAAAACACTTGACGTCTGCGCCTGACTTTAATGAGTTTAGAAACAATTAAGTAGATTAGAGTGTATTCGTTTTCTAGCAACAGGTTTTCCCTTTTCAGGGGTTTTCCTCATTTCTATATATGGCATCTTTTTCTCTGCTTTGATACTACGGTAAGACTGTTTAGGGGTGAATGTCAGGATTTGCAAGATTAAAATGGTAGGGATTAGACCTTGCAATGGCGAAAAATTCTTGAGCTTAAGGTAATATAAGATAATTTATTTAAACTGTAATTGGGTATTACTCGGTGACAGTTAATTACGTAAATGTGGTAATATAATGGAAAGGAAAAAATAGAATAATAGTAATAATAATAAAAACTGACCGTCTTAAAAATATCAGTTACATGAATAGAAACGTCTATAATACGAACCCGAAACCCTTCCATCGTTATTTCTCTACTCTACACTGCACGATACCTCACTTCACAAGATAACACTCTTCTAAACATCGCTATTCTTAATTAAGATACTCTTAGGATTTACGGAATTTTTAAGCGTCCCTTCTATCCGTGGAAAAAAGTGAAGAAAAAATTTGAAGCGGTTTATAAGAATAAAATGATTTTTTTTAAATTAAAATTGACTACATTTTGCTCAAAATTACACGAAAACTACTTATTTTCGTCAAATTGAATATGACCTTATTTCAAGACGTCTTAAAGAATAGCTCTATCATCAATATTAAAGTTGTTGCAAGACGTCCAAAAATCCAGACGTCCGCTTTCA
Organism: Gryllus bimaculatus; assembly: GCA_017312745.1. Taxonomy (NCBI): domain Eukaryota; kingdom Metazoa; phylum Arthropoda; class Insecta; order Orthoptera; family Gryllidae; genus Gryllus; species Gryllus bimaculatus. The sequence goes on along the minus strand of BOPP01000005.1, from coordinate 6,634,460 downwards.
TTTCGGCCCATCTATTTCCCATCTGCCATCTATCGCCGCCCAAACTTTTTTTTTTAATTCTCAATTTTCCGGTTTGCTAATGGCAGAATGGAAATATTACTTTAAGAATATTATAGAAAAGTAAAACCTTTTCCAATATGAAAATTTGCGTTGGTAAATTTGGAACAGTTTTTTAAGAAAATGGCATTTAAGCCTTACTGTAAAGACGAAATTTGAAGCTCCTATTTACAGAAAACGTTTGAGTTTTCTAGTAATTTCATTGGAAGTCATTTAAATAACTTTTAGTCGCAAATTCAATAATGTATACAAGCTGTTAGAAATGTGCATATAAACACCGTCAGAGATATTTAAAAAAAATACAATTGGGTAATTTTTGAAAAAAACGAAAGAATACAGCAAAACTAATTTTATGTTATCTTAAACAGCACTATCCGAACGAAAAGTTTGAAGAAACGTTTTGAAACGTTTTTTGAGAACACGATGTTTGAATGTTTTTGAAAAGGAAGAATTTTGAGCTCGTTTTCACAGAAAAGTTTTGAGTTTTCGAGAAACTTTAAATGACATCATCAATGCAACAATATGAACAAATCGAAGCTAATGTAAATACGAATTACCGACACGAGAGAGATATCAAAATAATTCATGTGTAATTTGTGAAAAAACAAAAGAATAGAGCAATATGACGTTTATGTAGTCTTATAGAGTATATTTAGCACTATGCCTACCAAGAGTTTGAAGATAAAATTTGGAGCCGTTTTGAGAAAATCGTGTTTATGTTATTTTTAACATTGCACATATTTCACTCTATTGCGCTGAAACGACTATTTTTTAAAATGTTTTGTTGAAGGAAAAATGTCTTTCTTCAATCATTTAGTTGTAGAAAGACGCCGAAAAAATTTCAACCCTCCAATTTCCGAAAATTTAGAGTTAACAGTAAAAATCGGACCTATGCCACCTTTATACAAGTGTATTTTACTCTATAATTCCCAGAAATTTAAAGGAAAAATGCAAACACATTAAACAAATTTTCAGCAGGAAATTTTTTAAATTATCAGGAGTTTCACGCAAAGAACCCCAAAAAATTAATGAACATTTTCCCAAAGCGAAGAGCTTCCAGTAAAGTCAGATCGACAGGAGTTTATTGACGGATGGAAAACCACACGGATAGACGGGTGAACGGATGATTTGAAAAAAAAATGCTGCTCGGTATCAAGGATACACAATTTCTGAAATCTGACTACATAACGTGTTAGAGGGAGTAATTTACTTCATATTACAATAGGATTTATCTACTTTTTCTGTAGCAGGACTCCACAATGCGAGTTTTTGTGGCGAAAAATTGCCGGGTTTTGTCGCAGCATTACATTACTTTCCCTCTACCACGCATATACGTACGTAAACCAGCAAGTAAAAGTTGGAACCATTTTTTTGAGGGTTCTTGTAATGTACCCTCAAAAATTAAAACATCCGTTTGATACTCTCTAAGCCTCGACTTCATTCAGATTAATCAGGGAATATCGATTTTGGAGAAAATCGGCTGAACGAGCGGACGGACGGACGGACGGACGGGCGGACGGGCGGACGGACGGACGGACGGGCGGACGGACGGACGGACGGACGGACAGACAGATAGACGGACGAACGGACGCATGGACGGAAGGACAGACGGACGTTTCTGGTTACCCCACGTGATTGATGAACTAACATAAACCGTGCACTAACAATACCGTGCCGCTGGCCCTCAAACACGCTGCGCTAAAACATTCGGAAAGAAACGAAACATTCGCCATTCTTCTATATTCAAAACATTTGCAATTCATCTACACTACCTCCGGTGGTGAATTATATAAATTAATTTTACTAACGTCTTTTGCCTTTAACTGTTTATTGTGCCAGAGAGGGGATGCAAGGTCATACTTCAAGAAAAGTTGCGCGATTAATAAAATTTTCAAACCTTTATAATGTTCTCTTCAACTGAACATATGAGAAGTAGTGCGCCTATATTTCAATTTTGTTGGTATTCAGGGTTACAATTGTAATATTTTCATCGTTATCACTCGATAACAACAGAATATTTGAAATTGTTTCAATTACTTTAATGAAACCCTTCTTAACTGATCCTGACGATTTATCAAAATTAACAAGGCACTCGTACAAATAAATGAACTTTAAAACTAAAATTATTTTGCTATAATACGAGTAACCTATTTTAAATAAATTACTCACGGGTGCGCTTGACCAACTACGTGTCCAATGTCTTTAAAATCTACACAAGACATTTGATGGATTTGTATTCCTGGAAAAAGCAAGATAATTCAGTACAATTTTTGTTATTACTTATTATTATTATTATTATTATTATAATTATTATTATTATTATTATTATTACTATTGGGATAAAGATTAACAACATACGATAAAAAATCAATTTTGGTAGTTTTCCCCTGTTACTCATTATGGAGCACATCTTCACTGAGTAAAAGTCAATTTTTTTTATTGGAAAACGCACACGACGCGCAGAGTAATAAGAAGTAAAGGATGTTCTCAAATGACGGACTTCTGCTATATGGCTCTGCAAAAACGATCAGTGAATGGAAAACGAGGGAAAGAATCTTCTAGGCGTATGGTTTTGAGTGAAAGGAGAAACATTGGTTTGTTTGCTGTACGAGTATACTGTCTGCAAAAGACTTTCTCCTTTCCTGAAGCTTCTGTGATAAATGGTAGTAAGCAAGGCGAATATATTTTACACCGGTGAATAAGCTGATAATTCAACGTTTTGCAGGAAATATTCGTCTATCCATTTCCTAGCAAAATGTTTTCTACCTGTATATTTTAGTTTTCACGTGATAAAAATTCATTCACCAAAGATAATTGGTGTACTTCTCAGGAGGAAGAATATGCAAGGTGGGTAGTGATTTTATATATCTTACTTTTGTATTAACAGTTTAGACACCTTACACCTTGTGTTCAAAAAATATATTTAAAAGCGATGAGAAATGTTTACCTTCGATTTAGAACACTCACTACCAGTGGTACCACCGACGGGGGGGGCGGCACTTATATAGGCTTTAGCCCCGAAACCGATGAAACATTATCACAAAATAGTTTTACTTATATTATAATAACGACATTCAATATAACAACTGAATACATTATCTAATATATAACTACAGGTGCTACAGAATGGCACAGATTTCCCCGTATTAGTTTTATATTTCTTTTGGTCTCGGCTAGCTATTTGGACTAACCTCATCTATCGCCACTCAAAGAACATTTTTTCACATATCCTCATTGATTCGAATTCCTAACAGTAGAACAGATATTTTTTTCAAGAATATTAAATAACATAACATAACAAGAATATTAAAATATAATATAATGTCCGTGGAGCTTCATATAAAGAAACCCCAAAAATTAATGCAGGTTTTTCAAATTCGCAGATCTTCGACTGAGGCAAAACGAACAGGCGTTTATTCAGTTTCGAAAAAATAGAAAGCATAGTTTAGGCGCTAATGTTGTTCGCATACACTAGAGAGACGGACAGACGAACAGACGTTTTGCCGTTAATTGATTTTTCAGTATCAAGGACCCACAAGTCAGGGATTCTTGTTACACTACGTGTTAGAGAATTGTTTTTCTTAATTTAACAACTTTATCCACTTTTTCTTCGTCCGTGCCAGGCAATGAACTTTTTTCTGCCGAAAATCCGTCGTTTTTCGCGCAGCATTACATAACTTTACTATACTACGTATATTATTTCGCATGTACGTGTATTACTTCGTATATACGGGAAAGTAAATATCAATTATTGTTCGTATTGTATTAACTGCCATAAACCATTCATTCGACTGCGATAAAACGCTGGTAACTTATCGCTAGTACTTGCGTGAAGAATATAGGCATAGTATAATGGGAATGTGCGTATGTCTGACGCAGATAGACGCGGGTTGATGATTTTATGCGGTTATGCTGATTCAATCCCCCTGAACAGAAGCTCTACGCAACCTGCCGCACCCTCAGGTATTAAGCGCGTCTTCGCTGCATATTCTGCTCCTGCGATTGTGGAATATCAACAGCATTATTACTTGAACGTTTTCTCGGAGAAGTAAACAAATTTCTCCAAGATTGTCATAGCGAATGCATGCCCAAACTTGCGGGAGAACGTTTTAACAATATTTACTTGACAACCATGTCTGAACCATAACATAGGGCAGATCCATACTCGCGAGAAAGTCTTCCATTTATTAAAATGTTTTCAGAGCAAAACGTAAAACGTGATTAACAAACACGTGACCAGTAGCGTGTGAAGTGCAATACATTTCAATAGCGAAGCATTGCCGGGTTCACTAATAAATAACTAGTCAACAAATAAAGATTGATTTTAGTAAAAATGTAATTTTCTTTGTAAGAAAACATCAAGTCAAGTAAATGTTTTCGGCAATATCGCCACACTCCTCGAGAAAAAATCATCATGGTTGTGCCACCTATTCTAAGGCGAAGACAACATGATTTGTTTCTAAAACCTGGAGGTTCATTATTCGTGGCATTACTAACCTGCGTTTCCTGTCATTGTCAACAGCTTTGGCATCAATCCAAACGACTTGGAGGTCCTTGATAGTGCGGCGCCAAGTCTTTCAGGGTAAAAACGTTTCGCCTTTTTTTCTCTGAGAAGTGCCCTCCAAATGCCAATTTACTTCGATGAATTCACTCATATTATTTTTCAGAAAATAAAAAAGCAAATAAAACCTTTGGCACTAAATATTATTTGGGAAAAAATCGTAACCGTTAGTTAATCAGTATAAAAAATTTTAAAAACTATTCCTGTAATGTTCGCTATTGCATAATACTCATATCCCTAATTTTTAACTCATTTTTTAATTTTTTAATATTTTTTTGTATTCGGCATTCCAGCATTATAAAAGAACCCTTTCTGTTGCAAGAAAGCGTTCATATTCTGGCATTTTACGGCAAATTATGACGTATTAGATTTTATGTCACGAATGATTGCGTCATCATACATTCAGCCAATCGTAGCGAGAGAATCGGGGGGAGGTAGAGCTAAACGGAACAGCCAACCACCGTTTACTAGCACGATGTCAAATGCCCGAGTCGTCACAGGGAAATTGTTTCGCAAAATTAAGTTTGATACTCTTATAAATGTATAATGCTGTTACACAAAAAATATAGTATGCAACTCGTTTATAATGTTGTTTTTTACATTCGTACAAATTTGAAAACTCGCTCCTAAAGTCGCTCGTTTTCAAAACATGTACTCACGCAATAAAGCTTAACATAATAAACTAATTGCATAAACTACTATTTAATTTCGCCCTGTAAAACCCGAGTTCCCTTAAAGAACACATAATTCCGTGAATCCCACTAATCAGCACCGTAGGCTGGGACGTGTTTGCTGGAGTTAGACACTAAAATAAGGAACGTGAAAAACTATAGCAGCTTCAGCAAGGCTTTCAAAATATCTGCGATACAATTTACAGGAAAAAAGAAACCGAGTAAAAAGTTAGTATTTCTTATAAAGAATAGGCGAAATGAAAATTTTGTAAAGTCATAAATTATACTCAATGTTAGAATGAATGCACTAAATGATAATTTAATAATAAGCCAACAAATGAATAACACAACAACAGAACAGTATAACATTGTTTGTTTGTTTCTTGTTTAGGTTCCTTTATAAAGAAATGTTATCTGTTATAAGAAAGAATGTACATTACGAATAAAGTTTGACGTTATTTATAATGTTCTACTTTTCCTATTCCCTGAAAAATGTTCGTCTAAAAATTAAGAAAAAAAATCATTTAAATATGAAAAATATAAAATATTTCAAAACAATCTTCAAAAGACGACCGATAAGATAAATTTCGAGAACAGCATTCCATTTATCGTTTTCGGAAAAGCAGGATGCCATTTGCAATTAAAATTAGTGCCGCATCTTCCATGCAACGAAGTAATGTTTGTACACTTACTTCACATGCCTCACACAAACCAATGAACATGTTAGAATTGAAGGACGAATGCAAAAAGAACCTCGCTTGAGGCCCGACCAAGAACATACAAAGGGTATGAACGAGTGTGATTACGTAGGCGTGCTGACTGAAGCTGTGAATTCAGCTTCCTCCCTCCCAAATACTTTGTTATCACTCCGTAATATTGGTATATATAACGTGAATGTTTGCTCACGTTAATGCTTTAATAAAAACTCTCTTAAATCCATATCTGATGAAACTGGAGCTAGACGTTCAAGGGTCAAACCCTTGGTTTTCCCTATCGATCGTAAACGATCATGGTTTAGATGATGATATGGACAATCTGATGATTAGTCTTCTCCCTGCCTTTTTATTAAAAAGGAACTTCGCAGCCGTTGACGAAAACACTCATGCCTTGAGCGGGATTCGAACTCACAACTCCTGACTGCAAGTGCGCGAAGCCGTCCGCACCAAGGTGTTCTAACAAGAAAATAGAGGGTAAACCAGTGAAGGTACACCAGTACAGCAGCACTTTCTCGTAAAATTGGCAATCGATAGGTAATATTGTGATCTTGCACATTCCATGCTACTCATATTTCACTCATCACTTGAAAAAGCCATACGATATTACTGCAATGTATCTGAAATCTACCAATATTTTGAAATAAATGGACTTGACATGATTTAAAAATATTATTTTTTGGAGTAGATTGCATTAGCGATTTAAAAGAAGATTGAAACTTTTATTGTTTTCAGAAGGTTTTTTTATTGAAAATCGGAGCTGCGCTATTTTTATTGGCGAATTTCATTAAAGCTCAAAATTTAAGGAAAAAATTGGAGAATTTTTGGAAACGTTTGTAAATACCTGAACGTATCCCCAAAAATTAAAACATGCGTTTAAAATTTGCAAGTTCTTAGTGCAACCTGATCAATTTGGAAATTCTTATTTTGGAGAATTTTCGTGTTGGTTTAGGCGCTGGAACTGTCCTCAGGGGGGACGTAAAGACGCCTTAAAAATACTTTTTCGCTGTCCAAACGTACATTTCTGTCCAAATCCCGATCTATGTTTCGCAGCTTTTCTTACAAGATTTTATCTGTACTATTTACAGGAGAAAGTAAAAATGTGACACGTGGCACGAAGTATAAACTCTGTCTTATGGAACAAAACCATCACTAAAAGACGTCTTTACTCCTCGCTAGTTAAGAGTGTTACAACATACGGTTCAGAAGTTTGGGAGATTGATAAAAGAACAAAAGGGAAGCTGCTGGCCCTTGAAATGGACTTCTGACGTAGACGTTGCTGTTGTAGCAGAGTGACAGAATCAGGAACGACGACATAAGAAAGAAAATGGACGTAAAGAAATCTATCCTTGACGAAATAGAGAAAAAACAAATCGTCTGGTATGGCTATGTTATGCGAATGACAGACGAAAGATGGCCAAAACGAGTCTGAATGGGATAGGTGCCCAAGACGGATTTTGGCTTTCTAAGACAGAAGAGAGAGAGACCCAGACTTCCATGCAGCAGGGAGTGCAAAAGCTATTCCGGCAGAGAGAATGGCAAGATATCTATGGTCGAATTGAGAAGCATGGAGACTGAGAGGCGGAGAAACGGCACAGGCTGTAGAAGCAACTCCGGTACTATTAGTATATATAAGTAGTATATATATATATAATATAATATTTAATATATATATATTATAGTTATAATATTATATGTGTGGTGTGTGGGGTTGTGTGTGTGTGTGTGGTGTGAAAAAGTACTCTATCCGCCAACGGCTAGTGGCGATCCTATTTCCTCCTTGCGGCCCGATCCTTCGGTGGTGGGGGGTGCGGTCGGTTTCTGCGCACGACGCGAGGTGCTGCGCGAGGCGCGGAAATAGGAAAGCGCGTGCCGGGAGGGTAGAGCGGGCGGGGCGGGGCGGCGGGAGGGGCGGGTGGGGCGGGCGGGAGGGTTCGGGAGGAGGGCGGGCGGGCGAATGTGGGAGCCGTTAGCGGCGGAGAAAGCGAGCGTCTAGCGACTGATTAGAAATACCCCGCGCGTCCCGCGGGCGCGACTGCGAGTACATCGCACAGAAGGAGAGCTGTAGAAAAGTGCCCACAGAAAATATTGCTTTCCCATGAGCATACACACGTTTTAAATTTTCCAAGATATATACTACAAGAATATTTGTTTTGGTGGAGCACCGCGGTGCAAGTGCATGAAAGCCCCCCTCCTCCAATTTCCTTCTTCCTCTGTTGTCTCATAAGATTCTCCGCGATGTTTCCTGCTGGGTCAAGTTACTAGGGGTCTATACTTTCACGCGTAAGCATATCAACTTATGCAATATGATCGCTTTCAGTGGTTTCAAATATTGCGAAAATGAAGGGAGAACAAAATTGAATCAAACAAAATGAATAACGTCGGGTTTACATCGTGCATCTTACAGGTAATTCCTAATCGTGATCCATTTGTAAGCAAAATGTTTGTTCAAAATCTTTTTATTTATTTTTACTTCCTCAAACGCAAAACCTAGCTTGAAACCTCCCTCCCCGCGTAGACATCCACGTCGGTCGTGGCAGGGTGCTTGGCGTGGAAGTAGTGTAGTAAGAGAGAGAGAAGAGGAATTACTCTCACTGCCATTCCCCTATGCATGTCGAGTACAGTCAACTTGAATCTTACCAGCCGTTAGAACATTGTGAACCCGTTAGAACACTCGTTTTAACCGGCGCTACATTTCTTCAAAACCTTGCCATGTGAGTGAATTTATTAACCTAAGCGTTAAATAATAAATAAATTGTTCGTTACGTTTACTCTTCAATTCTCTCTACTCATCTATTTTAAATTACAAGCAAAAGAACGATATTCTTTTTAAAGTATAAAAGTACAGCAATGTGATACCGTTGGAAGATACAGAAATATTGTGCAGTAGAGGCGACTGCCATATACACCGATTTAATTATAATTACTTTTGACAGTCGATCAGCTGGACGAGGTTACCCATTCGGAGGTTCCGGTTACGACTTTTTTTTGGCACTGAAGCTCTCTATTAGATAACAGCGTCCCAGCTGATCAAACGTCAAAAGTAACTAACTAAATCTGAGAGTAGCTGTCTGTACCGCGCCCGGGGGGGGGGGGGCGGGAGCCGGGGGGGGGGACGATGTACATGACACAAGCAAAGCCAGGTAATCAGCTGGTATAGGCAAACAAAGTGTTGACAAACTCAAGCTGGAATTCTCATATGTTCTTTCTCTGTTGTTTCTTTAAGTCGCAATGTACCTGAACCCCTTTTGTCTTTACTGCAATATTCTTGACGTAAAAAAATTTTGTTTATGAAAAAACAACATTTTTGATAAAGCAATTCTATAAATACAAATAAATCACAAAAAATCTATGAACTTCTTCGAAGCAGCACCAACTGCAATGGCTCAACGGAAACATATTTGCCCTTTGAATTTCGTGGGGCAGTGGTACGGTAGGGGCAGTAGTAGGGTTCGAATCCCGCCATTGGTGAATTTTCAATACTGACTAGACATCTTGGAAGATGAAGGCTATTTATAAAGGTCAACACAAACGATGTGTAGATATTACTCAAAAACACACGTATTTCGGAACAACGAAGAAAATATCATCTGAAAAAAAAAGACTGACGCATGTTCGAGAGCATATGATTCCACGTGTTCCCCACATCTTCCCCCAAATGTTCCTAAATGTTACCAAATGTTAATTTGGAAATTAAACTACAAAAAAACAAAAAAAATAATTTAAAAATTCAATTTAATCTAAAATCACAAAAAGTTATATTTAAATGTTTTTTATTTCGAAATATTTTAGTAAATGTTACGGCGGCGGTTAGTGTAGTGGCTCCCCTGGCGAATGAAACGGGAAGCTCTTAATAGCTAGAGCGTACAGCGAAAATAACACGATTATTACATAAATGTATTAGTTATAGCAACCCTCCCCCCCAAAAAATACATGTAATAGAGAGGCACAAAACCTTTCTACAAAAAATTGCAATCTCCAAAAAATATCCCTTTATAAATCATTATTTTTAAACTGAAAGTAGCTTCACACTGGAATTTAACTTCAAACGCGCTTCTGGCAATACTTTCTACAGGATAAGGAAGCCTTTCAATATGTAGTATAACGTCCAAAATGTCTCCCTTTGTAGAATATGACACGAGAAACATAACTCGCGCCCCCGTGGAACAGGAAAACTGTTTTTAAGACTCTAGAACACATCGTTTCCAAGTTATGCCCGATGGTGAGGTGCACTGGGGCTTAATGTGTTTTCCGGGTTGGAAGGGCGCTGCATAATCCAAATATGCCAAAATCTGCGGATTTCTACCTTTTTCATCTTCTCTGTTTAATGCAGGAATGGGTGGTAATGTCATATCCAGAAATATTTATTTATGGTTAGTGTGGATGGATGCTTATAAATTGCACAAAACCGTCGTCTTTTCTTGAAGTATTATATACAGAGGGGATTATAATATTGTTTATTATTTGTTACTTTGTATTTATAATTTTTGAAGTTTTTAGAACAACTTTAAAGCTGATTAGGAGTTTAAATTGCATAGATGGCGCAATGTTGTTGTTGTTGTTGGTGTTGTTGTTCGTGACCTTTTCTTCGCCCCAAAAACATTTTAAACGTTGCGTGAATGTAGTCTTGCAGCACCTACTCTCGAATTCACATTGGACACAGGAAAACATTGTGTTTACGAAGTACATAGAGACGCCCACATGTTGTTTTTCGTAACCGTTGCTCACACAAATACCAAATGTTGCATTAAAAAAATCCGCTCATCCACGTGCTTTAAACGCCGTAGTAGTGTAGGTGTTGTGGTGTGATATCTTTGGCATTTTTCATAAAATAATTAAAGACCACAGGTGGAAGCCACAAAACGACCACCCCGACTACTGGCCGTTTTGTGGCTTCCACCCAGCAGACAACTGATGATGATGGCTAAGCCATCGAAAGCTGCTATTGCATTAAATAATATTGTTGGCAATGACGCCGTAGTAGTACTGACTCCAGCCTCATTCGCTGATTCTTTGTTTCTGAATGCTCTTACGCCCGAAGCGACATTACGTGACTTAGACCTGAATACGGGTACTCCTATAATGTAATGTAAACCATATATCAACATCCTTGAAAAGCAAAAATGCCAGCCAAGAAGAAATAAAAAAAAATCACTATAACGATTAGTATTGAAATTGATAATTCTAATAAAAGAGCGGGTATTAATTTATTGAGAATTAATTATTATTGAAGTACAGTAATTATCTATTGAAATACATATAACTGTACCTTTTCCAGCAGACAGAAGAAATTAATATTTTTTCGGGCGTTCCTTGAAAAAAATTACAAACAATCAATCTTGAATAGCAAAACGATATTTTGAAGCCTGTCATTCTAGAGAGAATTGACTACAATAAATTAACGTCAGCAGATATGATCTCCATTGTCGGAAACAGCAGGAAATCCATTACAAACTAAACTAAACTCACATAAAAAATCGACAATCGGGTATATATTTAACCAAAAATTGTCACTCAACAGTTTCTCTCAGCCAGTTCTTCGCCGGCCTGCTTACTCAGTCGTTTCAGGTCAGCGACCATTTATTTCGACAGGTTCTAAAACACAGACAGACAGACGGACGGACAGACGGACGGACAGACAGACGGACGGACAGACGAACGGACAGACGGGCGAAACAGACGGACGGACAGACGGACGGACAGACGGACGGACTGACGGACGGACTGACGGACGGATCGACCAGACGGACCGACAGACGGACCGACAGACGGACCGACAGACGGACCGACAGACGGACTGACATACGGACGGACGGGTAGACAGACAGACGGAGGGACGGACAAGCAGGCAGACAGACGGACAGACAAACGTTTTTGCGTCATTCGACTTTTAGGTATCAAGGACCCACAAAACGAATTCTGGATACACCATGTGTTAAAGAATTCCGGCCTCCTAAATTTAGCATTGGATTTATCAACTTTTTCGTTACCAGGGCCCTGTAATAAGAGTTTTCTGTCGAAAATTCGCCGTTTTTCGCGAAACATTACATCACTTTCTCTGTACTCCGTAGTGAGAAAGTAAAAACAGCATAATTTTTTCTGTGTTTTGACTCAGAAACAGGTCTACAACAACGCTCAAAGGATTTACAAAACTTGATTGAAACGTAATATTTCCACGGCTGTTACTTTTTTTATTTGATAACCGATTTTCAAAATTCTTTTTGAACATACTTTTATCATCTATATAATGCAATATTCACTTTTCGACGTAGTCTTTTTCCAATCTTCTGCGAGTTGGGAATTCATGTTGGAGATTTTCGGTAAATGTTGACAACAGGATTGAATGACAACTTCAGTCACCTGCAGTCCCAAAGATGAAAAAAAAGTTATCGTTCTGACGAAAATATGATGTTTTCATTTAATCCAGGTGTGACAACAAACACCTTGTCTCCTTTGTGTGATGGCACAAGTGTGAAGAAAAGAATGACGACGAAACGGGAAGAGTGCATTTACTTACTTTAATGAAAATTGAAGTAAACAAGTACTAAAATAGTTAAGAGAATCAGCAAATATGACACAGTCATGTACCATTATTAATTTTCAATATATCCTCGTAGTATAAATATTTTGAACTTTTACAGTTTTTACAAGCTTTTTTACAAGTTTAATCATTTTAATCAACTTACCGCCAATTTTTCAAATAATAGCATAATAAAAATTTCGGTGATTTGAAATAAATTAATCAAAAAGTACTATTCTTAAGAAATCGAACTCAGTAAACTTTTTACTAAGTAAATATTTAGCTTGAAACATCCTTTTCAGAACTTGAAACCAGGTTTATTAAAAAAATATACCAGCTGGTGAGATAATAAAGGGTTAAAAGGGGAGTACAAACATTATGTTGGTGGAATCTATTTCGAAAAATATAACTTGTATTTCGGAGGGGGAAGGGGAAAAAAATGTAAAAAAGAAAGAAAAGAAACCCAACACCAACACATTTTCGTTTCTTCATGTTGTATATACACTAAATTCAGTGTACATTACATTAAAAATACTGAGAATCAAATTTAAAGTGTAATATCAACAGTAACATAAATGCACGTATCAAGTTAAAACCATCTAGTACCGGTAGTTCATGAATAGCCATAGTTTTTCCTTTGGTTTTACACACTCGTTATCAATTAGGAGTTTCACAAAATATATTCTTAATGCTGTTTTAATTAATGTTAGTAAGTTAATTAATTGATGTTAAATATGCTGCGTGATTTTTTTTATACTTAAAATAAATTAATTATAATAGAACGAGATCGTGCTATGCTACTTAAAATATTTTTTTCTCTCACTCGCATTAAAAAGGAACAAAATTCAAAACGTGATTACCAACGAGCCTTCAACCCATTTACACTAAAAGGGGCATTAGGTTTTATTTCTTAATAGTGCATTGATGTCTCCATGCAAGTGTGTGACACTATGGACATATTCATCGCAATGCGTTTCACAACTCAAAATTGGTTTCGTAAAGGGGAATAAACAGGAAAAATAAGAAAAGTTAAAGAGGAAAGCCTGGGTACAATACTGCTAGAAAGAAAGAAAAGTCATTTGTTGACTTACTATATCCAGAAAGTGAATTCAGCTAACCAAATTCTGCCGCCCGCCGCGCAGAAGGTACTTGAACGCCGGACCCAGCAAATAACGGAGCAGTACCACGCACACCGACTGCCACGAGCAAGCAATGAAGTCTGCCCGTTCTTCACCTGACCCGCACCCCTTCAACCGGCCGAAAGTTGCCTTGCCTCAGTGCACAGCGTCGGAAAGGCGTCGGTTTGGCGTTTGTGTTTACATCAGCCAGTGAAGACGATACTCCCACTATCTTTTGACGAAATGCTGAACTACGTTTGCTCTGAAATTTGCTTTCGAATTAATTATCGACTTCCAGAGTCTGGAAGATCGATAGAGACAGAGTATCGATTATTTGCTAACTTGAAAATAATTCTAATATTCGTAATTCGTAATTACTCTGTTTCGAATGGTCGATGATGCTTTCCATGGTCGAAAGAGGTCTTTTCAAGGATCTTTCCACCACAATGCGTTCCATGAAGCTATATCTATGGTGAAAAGATGGTTACCGATGGGTGGATCTATCCAAGATTGATGGTGGAAAGACATTACATTATGTCCAAGTTCCATCATTCCCAATTCCTCCATTTACAGTCTTGCACCAAAGGCATCTATCTCTCGGCCATCCATGATGAATGATCTTTGCATAATGGATAATATTGATTATTAAAATTTAATAACCTGTAACTTCAGAATTTCTCTGTTTTGGGATAATGTTACTTGACAGATTAGATTACGTACCAATTTCTAACACTACTTGCAGAAATTTACTAGAAATGTGTTAAAATAATGCAAATTGGTCACATTTTTATCATTTTGTTGGTAGTGGCGACATCACAACACTGAACTTGATCAATAAGCATTTTCTTCCCTGCTGCTGACTGAAAACAATATTCATATAATTCTATGATATTATTTAACAATGATGCTATTTATTAAAAACAAATAAAATTTGTTTATTCCATGGCATTGTTCTTTTTTACTACAAATACACCAATAGTATCTTAGTTGTGAAACAATTCCAAATGAGTTTCAAATGGATACAATAAAATAATTGTTTTGTTGAATGGTTTGCAAACAACTGTTGCATTGTAATTGGATGTCTATGGTTTTAGATGGTTGAAGTTTAAGAATCATCAAAAACAGTTCCCATCATGTTCAGTAAAAATAAGCTGTAAAATTAAATACTGGAATTTATAATGAATATTAATATTTTTGGACACTCTTCATTTTAATTTGATGACCTCTGATACCTATTACGAACAGGAAATAGTGAATTCTTCATTTTAATGGAAATTCAAAAAACCTTATTTCATCAATCAGAATAGCAACCAGAATAAGATTGATGAACTTGAAGGTTTAGCCTCCGAAAACATACAAATAGATTTTGCAGACAACATAGATGCAACATACAATATTGGCTTTTTAATATTTCATTGATGATTCTTATGCCATGTTTGGAAAGTTATCCATATTATTATAACTAGTTGAAGATTTTATCAGATTAAGTTTTTAATGTAAATTTAGAAGTAAAAGAACTGAAAAAATCTGTAATAAAAAAATTAGAAAAGAAATGAAGACTGAAAATTTAGAAGAAGAAATCAAAAATACCAGAGAAAATGAAGAAGACATAAAAAGAATGGACAGACAATGATTAACATTGATGGCATTAAATTAGTGAGAAAAGGAACAGGTTCAGACCAACAAGAAGATGGCACCTCTAGGAGGAATCACATTTCACTATGTGAGGGAATACTATCTTTTTCCAGGGTCATTCTGAAGGGGTGGCACCTCGAGCAACTTACCCCAGACTTAATAGGGGCCCTAAAATTGTTTTAATTCAAAAGAAATGAAAAATATAGTTATCTCTAATCCAAATTCAACACTATAAGTTATTTCTGATGGAGAAATCCATTCTGTTAATGAATTAGGGAAAAAGGAAATTTTTTGCTTGAAATGAAGGGTCTACTGTTTCAGGCCCCTGGTTTTCCCTGGGCCCCTGCCTTTTTCTAACCATTACAAGAGGAATACCATTCCTAAATCAATGGTGTCAGTGATGATGAATAATAATAACAATTTAACAATGGAATTTTAGGGAATTATATATAATTTTAAACCAATACACACAACTTGTATTTGTTTGTTTTTTTACTATTTATATTTATAAGTTTCTTGAATTTAGGTCACTGTGAATAAATTATTTATTAAAAGTTAAAAACTATATATGTGACATAGGGGAGAAGTAGTACATTATGAACAAAAACCAATATGTCATTAATCTACCGAGATTTTCACAATTTGAAAACCTGTGCTTACAATAATTAACACAGTTTTAATTTTTTAATTTTTAACATGCTTCATTCAACATCCCTACTGAACATTTATTTATAGATTTTTTTTTTGTTTCTTCATTATATATCATTTTGAAGTAGTAATGTTACTTTTGATACACCATTTTCCTTTCTCAACATGCTGTATTCCTTTATTGTACAGACAACAATACATGTAAAATCTAATTATTTAATAATACTTTTGTTCAGTGCTGTAGCTTCAGTTGGTGCCACCGGGGCAAAACTAATGGTATCACCCTTCTCCATAAATTCATTATCATCATGAAATTTTGAGATTTAAGCCACTTGGCCTGTTCCTTCTTTCCAATTTGTGTGTGTGTGCATGTTTATACTATTTTATTTGGGGGTTCTCCATTTCCTGGGTAATGTTCTTTATTTTAAGTCTCTTTCTTATGTGATCATTTCTTATCCTATCTTTCCGTGAGATCTTTAATACTGCTTTTAAGTATCTCATTTGGGCTGCTTCAATCCTTTGCTTGTCTCTGTCTTAATACCCAAGTTTTACTACCATATAATAGGATTGGTTTGGATACAATGCTATGCAGTCTAATTTTTGTTTCTGTATTCATGTTTTGAAAATGTCTTTTAATGCATCCATTAATTTTGTTGTATTTTGCCAATTTTGTGTCTATGTCTTCCTCTTGTAATGAAATTTTGTTTTCCAGGTATGTGAAAGTTGCTACTTGTACTATAATTTGATTATCTTTAAATTGTATACTACTGTATTCTTGAGAGCGTAGGCTTCCGCGGCCGGTATTCTTTGCACATCATTCCCATTGGTTTAGTTTTTGTGAGTTCTCATTTTATAACTTTTTATGATCATGTTTAATGTATGTGCTGCTTTTTGTAAGTCACCCTCTGATTTTGCCAGGATTGCCTGGCCATCTGCAAATAATATGTTCTTTTTTTTTTGTCAAGTCTCATATTGATGCCTCTTTCAACTTCCTCCTTCCATATTTCCCCATAAATTAAATATTTAAAAAAATTAT
Organism: Gryllus bimaculatus; assembly: GCA_017312745.1. NCBI lineage: Eukaryota > Metazoa > Arthropoda > Insecta > Orthoptera > Gryllidae > Gryllus > Gryllus bimaculatus. Next base: position 6,617,501 of record BOPP01000005.1, on the reverse strand, counting down.
TACTGAATAGTTACACATTATTTATTAAAAATCAAGTATATTTGAACATGACACTTGTTCATACAGAGTGTAACAAGTGGAGAGACAGAGTGGATAAAACACTACACAAAATTGTGAAACAAAGACAACCTCACATCATACGTAAATATGACCTCCGATTTGGAAAATCAACCTATAGAAGAAATAACAATAGAAGAACTTGAACAAGTACTAAAAAAGTTAAAAACAGAAAAAGCCTTGGAATAGATGAAATTAACGTTGAAAACAAGAGGTAAATACAGAGGTAAAGAACTAAAAGTGATTTTGATTGAACTATTTAACAAAATATGAATAGAGAATCTTTCCCAACCCTATGGCAAACAGATTTGGTAACAAATATACGTAAGAAAGGGACAAAACTATACTGCAACAACTACAGAGGGATAACATTATTGCCAACCACCTCAAAATTATTTACTAATGTATTTAGGAATAGAATGAATGAGTACAGTGAAAACTTCCTGGGTGAAGAGCAATGTGGATTCAGAAAGGGCAGGAACACTAAGGATGCTATATTCACAGTACAAATTGTATTAGACAAAAGAAATGGAAGAAACTTACCAATATATATGATATTTATAGACTTTGAAAAGGCTTATAATATTGTGAATAGGGTTAAATTGTGGAAATTATTAGAAGAAGGAATACCAGAATAAATTATTGATGAAATAAAAACACTCTACATGGACTCTTACCCTTACCCTTAAATAAATGAACCACACAAAAATGCAATACACCTTATAATTTTAAAATATTACCACACAATCATTTTAAATTATATATTTAACTCTCTAGATTAATTGTACAGATCTGGAATAATCTACTCTGGCTTCTCTAGCAGTAAATTGAAATTAATTTAATTACTTCACCATCACAGCCAGAACATTTATCATGATCTTTATATTTTTATAAAGTAAATTGTTATAAAATGATATTAATTTACAAGTTAATATTCTCATTTCACTTTACTTGCATTGAAACAATCAGAATAATTTCTAAAAGTGAGGGAAATTGTTTAATGCCATATTTTCAGATGAATAAAGCTGAAGTTGAATCTGTTAAATGTGTCTTTTCGGTATCTTTTTCTAGAGAAGAGAAAATAATATTTTAGTATAGGTACACTGTAATATGTAATATTGCTTTTAAAAAAAAAAAAAAATATGGTTTAAAATAAATTTTCCTTGTACATTTTCAGTGATCTGCAACTTATAACTAAAACTAGTGATGCTACTCAACTCATCCTTTTGAGCTTTATTTCTATATTTTGCAATTTTTAAAGTCTGCTTTTTTAGACCAGATTTCATTCAAGACAAATATATCTATCTTCAATATTGCACTTTTGTAATATTATTTTTTGCATTTTTCAAAAATACAGAGTTTGCCAAAAAATTTGGTCTCTTTTCACCATTCTTTGCAACATGAGACTGTCCATACATTGCTACATGAAAAATGAAAAAAAAACAACTAAAGAAGACAATTGGAGCGATTTTTAAGAAAAATTTTCTTTTTTTATAAAATTGCTTTAAAATTCAAGAAGAAATTACGCAAAAACTACTTGTTTTTTTTAAACACTTTTTTTAAATTAGTTTTTTAAGATCTAATTTTTTAAAACAATTTGAATGTAAGACAAAAATCTCTCATCTTTAGTATTGTACTTTTGCAATATAAATTGTTAGCAATTTTTGAAAATACTGAGCTGAATGTGTGACCGGCCCCACTTTTTTACCGTCATTTCATCTGTTCTTTTTTGGAGGAAATTTAGAAGAAGAAATTTAAAATAGGAAATTTAAAGGAAAAATTAAAAGCAAATTTTGAGAAAATAATTGTTAAAAAATAGCCTAATTTCATGCAAAATTATGTAAAAACAACTTCTATTTTTGAAAAGTGATCTTATTTCAAAATCTGTCTTAAGTACAGATTTCATTAAAGTAAAAAAAAAAAGTCTATCTTTAATATTGTCATTGTGGGGAGATGAAGAAAAAAATTATAACTTTTGCTATTTTCAGAAAATCAAGAAGTTCAACAAAAATGTCAACTGCACTGTTTCAATTATAATCTGCATCCTTTATGCTATCTTAGAGCAAAGTTTAATCAAAAATTTTAGAGTCATTTTGAGAACATTTTGAAAATATGGTTGAGGCATCATGTTAAATACCACCAAAAATCAAAATATCCCTTTCAAAATTGCAGGGCCTTGAGTTAATTCAGATCGATTGGGGAAATGATATTTAGAGAAACTTCTTTGAAGTGTTTAAGCAATGACAACAGATAGGCTGACAGACAATTGTTTGCCATCAATCAACTTTTTAGAATTAAGGACCCATAAAACAGGTTCTGACTACACAATATGATAGAGGAAGTAATTAACTATACAAAGAAAAAAGATTTATCGAATTTTTTGTTACTAAGGACTAGCAATAAGAGTTTTTCTGTAAAAAAAACGCCAATTTCTGTCACACAATTACAATACTTTCTCATCATATGAAGTAAGGGGAGAAAGTAAAATAGAAATCATACCATCTTGAACTTTTGTACAAAAAATTTTATCATAATTTCATAACTTTGTAGCTCAGAAACAATATATTCAAACTACCCAGTCTCCTTCTTGTAGATCTCTTGCCTTCATATCACATTCTACATCTTTCTTCCAGCTTCTGTGTGGCTTGTCACACTTCTTTTGTGTTGTTGGCGTCCACAACCACACTTTCTTTGGCTACCTTATGTAAACAATCCGCTGAAGCTGTCTATACCAACTCAATCACTTGGCTTCAACCATGTCTAAGATGGATCTTTCTACATCCATCCTTTGTAAGATATTTTCATTTTGTATATGATATAGTATTTCGACATGTGTAAGATCCTTCTTCTAAAAGTCATTTTCAAGGGACATCAACCAGGCTCTCTCTCGTTTCTACTTAGTTCTCAAGCTTCTGCTCCATAAGTGTGTATACTCTCTGCTTTCTTTTTTTAATAATTCATTGAGTCTTTTTTGTAATTTTTACACTCCAAAGAAGAGAGTTTGATTGCTTAATCTCTCTTTTTTCTTGTCCTATTTTATTAGAGATATCATCAGCACTTCTACCTTTTTAGGAAAGAGTTAATCCAAGGTATCTGACTGACTAGCATTGTTTGACCTTGTCAGTAACTACATCGAGGTCCCCATATCCTTCATCACTTCCTACCAAAAAAACATTCCGTCTTTTTGATGTTAATAGTAAGACCCTAGTTCTCATACTCTTCTTAGAGCTTGTAGAATATATAGCTTGTGTTGTCTTCATCACCAGCTATGACTACCTTATCAACGGAATAGTGTAATGTGTAAAGTATATTGTCATTTCCAGGTAGTCCCATCGCATTACACTTCCTTTTCCCGATTTCGAGGGTTTCTTCAAGATATATTTTAAATAGTGAGGGGGCTAGTGAACATCCTTGTCTTTGACCTTTGTTCATAAGGAATTCCTGAGAAAATATTTCCTAATTCTGAATGAGCTGTAATTTCCAGTGTACAATGCTTTAACATCATCAATGTAGGCTTTAGCAATACCATTTTTGTTCATAACTTATTTGGCACTGTATGGTATGCCTTTTATAAGCCCAGAAATACCAAAATAATAGGTCTACCTCTCTCACTGTGTTTCTCCATTAAATCTTGTAATGTAAAGGTACTGTCAATGCATGATCTGCCTGCCCTGAAACCATTGTGTTTCTCAGATTCTGTCAAATGGTTTATGATCTTCCGTTTTATAATCCACCTTATAGTCTTGCTACTGAGAACATTTCGCTTATAACCTGATAGTTCTTACATTCCTGTCTGCCTCAATTCTTGAAAACTGGAATAATATAGGCCTTTTTCCCTTCAGTAGGTACATTGATGTTACCTCGTCCAGGAGTTTTCCTGTTTCTGCCAAGAGAACATATTATAAATTCCAATTTATGAAATTGTATTAGCAGTGGTATAATATTTTAGAAGTGAATTAAAAATCACAATGAATTTTAGAGAAAAACTGTTACTGATGCTGTCAAGTATAATTAAATAAATTATAATTTACAAATCAGTAAAGAATAATAATAATTTATGATATGAGAGTGAAATATCCACAATGAGAGGTGCTTTTAGGACAGTTGCCACCTATACCCAACTAAAAATTTACTGCCTTTGAAAATATAATATACCCCCATTCCCTTTCTGTGTAAGTAGTTGAATCTTACTATTAGTACTCTACTGTGTTACTTTCATCATTTATGTATGAGGAAATAATTTCTTCAAAAATCCTAACATTGAGCATCTTCATTTAACTTAAGAAAAAAATTATGTTTTAACATGTATTGATATTGTATTATATTATATAAGTGTTGGTGATGTTGAACAGCTTTGTTGTATAACTTTAAAAGGTCATTTTAAGGTATCTTTTCATAAATTTATCATAAATTCATCTCTTTTATGTTACCTTTCCTCCACCTTTCTTAATTGAATAAGATATGATCATGATATTATCCTTCCATTTATTTAACAAGCACCAAAAGCAAAGATAGCATCTTATTGTGGTCAACATTTCCACATACCATGGCTGCACTAGCCCAATTGCAAGTGATGCACTGCATAATGGTGGCATTTGGGAAAAGGTTGCAAAAATTTAGGTATTTTTTTATAATCTCCATTAATTTTTTTATTTTAAATAAAAAAGTTTACTGTACTATTCACTTATATATAAAATTTCTCTTTCAGTGTTAAATTATGCACACACTAATTATGTATAAGTAATATAATTTTCAGAGATTTCATCAATTTCAGATAACATAAAATCAATTACTTTTATTATTGATGCATTAGCTGTGAAGTTGTCATTTAACTTCACAGCGAAGTCCATGTACAATAAAGAAAATCTATATAACAAAATTTAAAACATTAGAACAAAGGGGCAGCAAACAAACATTTGCCCAAAGGTGCAAATTACCTTGACACAGCTCTGCACAACATAGTGTTTACTAGCTCTACATCAAAATATTATTGAGTCACCATTTCAACCCCCTGGGTTCATAGAAATTTATTCCTTGAGAATTGTTAGGGAGACTTCTAGATCACTGCTGGCAAGAATTTAGGAAATTGGTACAATGGTAAACTTGTTTGAAATTTTGAAAATTTCCCAAAACCAGGCAAAATTTTAGAAAGAATATATCGGAAATTTAATTCTCATGTTTCTGAACAATATGAATCAAAGGACACAAAGAAACCATTATAAGTGCTCTTCTCTTTAGACTGTTTATTAAAATATTGGGGGGAAATATTACTATGTACTTGCTCAAGGAAATTCAGTTTGTTTAAGCTGTGAAAACACTTACCTGAAGCTGACAACTGGAGTTCTCTGAGGCTTTTAAATGTTTACTTTGTATTATGTCTACTCTGCACAAGAAATATAGAAATAATTTGCCTTTCGAAAGTGGTTCTCTTATGAATGTAAGTGGAGATTAAGATACTAATTTTTATATTGATTGAAATTAAACAATTGTGGACTATGACCCCTGTTCTTCCTCTTTTCTCATTGACCACAACACCAATCCACACACTGCCCTACTGGCACCTTCATCCTCAATATCAACTCTCATCCACATTCTCCTTACTTAATCTTTGGTACCAGACACTCAAATAAAAACAATAAGAATGTTTTTATGTATTAATGATTTAATGTTAATTCTACAACAGAACACATTCAGTTTTTTTATTTATTTTCAAATTATTGTAGCAATATTAAAAAGATAATTAAAAATTATTTTTTAAAAGTTTGTAGTTACTTATTCAGTGTGCAAAATATTTAAATTTGTTATTCTATGAGATTTGAAGAGTGGCATAATGAAATACTCTTCCCACTGACAAAAACTACAGTTAAAAGGTTTCAAGTATTTTGTATACATGTATTTCTATAGAATCTACTATTCTTCAATTGTTGGTTCATATTGTTTAAGGCAGAGTAGGCATTCTAAGTCTGAATCCTGCTATAAAAGCTGTTATTGTAGCTATAAAAAGAGAAATGAAGGGAGGTAGTCTCAGGAAAGGCATTTGATCTGGCATTTTTAGAAAAGAAATACTGTGTGTGTTTTGCAGTAAAGAAAATGAAACCTTAGGATGATTATAACTGTATCTCAAGGGTGGTTATATGTATAACCTAGGGGTTATAAACAGAATATTTTTCACTTTCACTTCTGCCACAGACATGTCATTTCCTCTTCAGACTGTTTCAGTACAGTGTGATTTGTTGTGACTCACCACTATGCTCAGGTGTTTTGCAGGTAGTTGTGTTACATTTAAACATTTTTGAATGAGGATACATATTTAGAATTATTTAACCAATTAATTTGGTTTGTGATCAGCATTTTATGTATGGGATAACTGTGGGTGGTAATCAAGAATTCAAAAAATTCCTGCCTTTGCAGTGCTGTCTTCCAGTGTGATTTTGTCATGCAATGGTTTTAAATACTTTCTCTGTAAAATGATAAAAAATTATTTAAATTTGTAGGAAAAATCAAAAAAGTTTCATCTTGGGTTAGTCATGGAAATTTGGGAGAGTCATGTAATGTTTTTAAAAGAACATCTGTCAGCCCATTTGCATGTTTTGATGTTAGTCCACATACAACTCTGTAACATAAACTCTACATATAATTTTTTCCAAAAAACTACAACTTGAAAAGTTTGAGGGCTTTTAACTACTAAGATCATTGAGTTCATGAGGGTCTAATGGGCAGTTGATAGCAATAATGATGATGCGATTGATGAGAAGTAGTGGAACAGTAGAGGTAGAGGGAAGGGAAATGGGAAAAAAACCCAAAAACCAGCTGAGAGCTTGTTTCACCACATATTCTTCATGGATTAGCCAGGAATCACACCCAAGTACCAGTGATGAATTCTTTCCAAATTTACTCAATCTTGTTTATTTTATTATGACTATATACTTATAGTCATAATAATTAGATAAATATCCCTTTTTCATTAACATTTTGTATTGATTTGTTATTTTCATTCAACTTCTTGCATATTTTTAAAACTATACAAATTAGCAGCACATTTTATGATTGAATGAATTATAAAAACATGCTATAAATAATAATTGTTTCCAAGCTTGATGGTGAGCTATCTAAATGTGAATTTTGAGGAGAGTCTACTCAGGTCTCACCAATTTTCAGGTTATATCTCCCTAACAAGTGCTCAATTTGGATTTAAGAAAAAACTAAACAAAAAACAACAAAATGTTTCTAAAATGAGGACAACAGTCTTCTCAGCACAAGAAGATAGTGTATCCAAGAGGACGCTTTCAGCTGCATCTCCCAAGGGTTTAGATTTGAGTATAACTAGCAACAACAAAAAAAATGCTCTTTAAAAAACAAATATTAATTGAGGTCCTTTTTGAAACACTGTTAGCAGTAAGTAAATACAATTTAAATTTTGAAGTTTCCCAAGAAAAAAGGGAGAATAAGTGTATTGAATTCAATTAAACAAACAAGTATCAAAAATCAAATTATATTGAGCAAGGTTTCAATGAATCAAATTATATTGAACCATGTCTAATTGAAATATTCTCTTAACATTATGTACGACAACATTTTCTTGGAGAAGATGAGAGGCCAAAATATGATTGTTGGGGTTAGACTTAAATTGAAATAGGCTTAAGGCATTGCTATCATCATATATACTTTCTGAAGTTATTCAGAACTTACTGATTCAGAACTGATGAGTATGAAGCATGGGTTGCAAATATTCCATTCAATTTCTTCAACAGAAGTTCAAAAAATGCTAAGAATTTGTTGTGACATCCTTTGATTAAAGTATTTTAAGTTCTTAACATTTACCTGTCAGAGTGTTAAAATATTTTTTGTACATTTTTCAATGTAATTCACTGTGATCGCTTCTTGCACAGTAACATCTGTTCTCTGTTGTAGAATTGATGCCACAATTAACATTCATATCATTTACATTTACACTGTTTTAGAAAATAATACTTTTTGAATTTCTGTTATAATTTGTAGCAATGTTTTTACATAATCATGTACTGGTGTTGAATGTTTGGAGTAATCCTCCTTTAATCTAGTCAGTCATTGCCTTTTATGTATTTGACGAGGGTTTTGGTGCTGTTAGATCCATGGATTCCCAGATCAGCCAACTCCACGAGGTCTTGAATTGCTTATCCTACGTGAATTTATCGCGTGTTGTTAGGTAATTCGGCTTCGGCTAGTGACACTTATGTAGGGATAACTGAAAAATGAAGTCCTCTGAATACTTAATTTCTCTGAACTTAGCCAATACTAAAAAGTAAAGATTGCATAGATTCAAAATTTCAATCAGAAAATTCTAGTTAGTGTTTGCAGAATTGGAGAAAAATAAGTCTATGTAACCTTTGTACATATATGTGTAGCTTGAATAAAGCAAAATTTGTTTCCAATTCATTTTGCTTTAACTGCAGCCTAATTTATTCTTTGGTGTGGATCTAAATATTTTTATCATCAAAAGGAAGAGATCAAAGGTCACAAATACAAAGGAACTGAATGAGAAAATATTTTCCTTTTTTTTATTTTTAATTAGATTTGGTACTGTTTATGGTACTGACAAACAACAGTAAAATAATATTAAAATTTTACATACACATACACATTATTAGTAACACACAGCACACATCAAAATATATCACACAATCTACTCAACATTGTTTGCTATGTACCTGGCGGTATGCCAAGAGGAACAAGGGAGTAACAGCCATGACTATAAGTATTAATTCCAAACAAACTAACAGCCCTTTAAATAAGAGCAAAAATTAGTATCCATCAAGACCAGAGGATTTATATTTCATTGTGACTGATGAATAGTAAATTAAATAAGCTGTGCTTTATTTACCAATTATAATTTTAAGCATCATGTATTATTATACACTGACATTTTTCTTGTAAAACAACTACTTAACTGCTGAATCTTTTGAAGCATTTTTTTTAGGCTTTCAAAATATGCAATAGTATAATTTGTTTGAAAAGCATAGTCATGACTTGCGATAAAACCTTTTTTACCAAGTTCATGCTTGTTCATTAAAAAAGTTCTTTGCAAAGAATTTCTCAATACAAACACTGGAGTCAAAAAATATGCATTTGTATATTGTCTTCATGGTTGTGAATGTACCAGAGGAAATTAATGTAGTTGCCTGATTTGCTCTAATATGACAAATGTATGCTCAACTGAAAGGATATTAACACACAGTAATACTGCCTATTACATATTTGTCTACATTACATATTATGTCTATGCCAATTGCATGGTAGGAGGCAACAGACTAATACACAATGTACAATTTTTTTTCTACATTTTGGAAAATATTTAGTAACACATTGCTACTTGTGATGGTGTGTTGCTACAACAGACAAGAAACGTCAAGTACATCTCTAGACGTTGAACAAACAATGTGTTAGATCACAATGTGGTCAGTGCATATACAAGGTTGTGTAATCTACAAAAGAAGTTATGACAGCTTATTGCACACATTTATTGATTTAGTTTTGACTCAAGTGTTGAATTGAATAAATTCTACACTGGTGGCTGATGTCTCCAAGGCATTAAAATAAATCTCTAGCAGGATAAGAAACATCAAATATATAATAAATTACTTTTTTTTTTTTTTTTGTACTGTAGTTATTTCTATTGACATCACACTTTCTTACAAAATGGTACAAAGGCAGATATTGAATTTATTCCTTTCAGCACATATGCACATGTATTTATACACAAATGTATATACACATAAGCAGATATGCAAATAAACAGAAATTATGAAAACACATATGTACAATATCATGCATATGTACATGCATGAATACAGTCCTGTACATGCACCTATATACACCAAATAAATACAAACATATTATTCCAAGAGTTAAATAAGTTGTACATATGACTGTACCATAAGAAATGGAAGGCATTAAAAAAAGTTATCAAATATAATATCTCCATTTGGTAGTGAAATTCTTATGCAAATTTATTTTATGTTTCAATGTTTTAGTTATTGCTGTTACTGTAGCTGATGCAGTTATTTCTAGTTGTAACTCATTGACTAAGTCACGCTTGTTTGAATGAACATTATGGAAATGTGAGAAGAAAAAAAACAACAACTAATTTACCCGACTTACAATTACGTCTCTATTGCAATTTATTATTGTGATTAAATCTTGATTTTGTTGTTATTAGTAAGATTCCTACCAAGAAAATTAAGCTTTAAGAGCCTTGAAAACACCAGTGTTTGTTTAATCACCTTTGGTTTGTTTTTTTCCAGAAACTATGAATAAAAAAAACTGATTTGCTTTCAAATAGAGCTTCTGTTAGAGTAGGCATAATTTTTGTATCTCTTTTAGCACATTTCATTTACAAGGTACTAAGCATTAAGCAACAGTCATAGTGATATGTCAGTAATCCATTTTGTTCATAAAACCATTCAGTTAAAAAAATTCAGAAAGAGACAAATTTGAAAGTATGCTCAAAGTCATGGTCTGGTGTTGTTCAAAGTCACCATGAATAGGAATAATAAACATACGTAAAAACATCAAGAGAATTCTATATCAGCATCATCATGAAAATAGATTGGACTTCCAGAAAACTATAATGTGTAGATTTTTAAATGACTCATGTAAACAATAGTGCATTACCAAATTATGTGCTAAAAAGTACAAATGCATCATGTTATGAACTGTAACAATTGCCGAAAGGGCTTTTTTCATAAACACAAAATATGTTTAAATATATAGGAAGGTAGTCTAAACATTGAAGAATGAAATGAAATAAAAAAAATATTTTTTTTTCTTTATTGAAACTGAAATAATATTTGTTACTCCTTTGTATAAACTGACAACAATTCTATGATTCTTGCTTCTTCATATCTAAATAAACATCCTGATATATCTAAATAAACAATTTTAGGAAACAGGAAGAACATGGAGGCTTTGGACAGCTCCAAGAGCAGTATCTACATCACACACACAGCTTACCAAGGACTAACATAATTATAAAAAACTGTAATAATAAAAACCGCCAGGGTCTAGTTGCTTTAAACTTTTAGCAACAATATCTACATTAGACAACTGGTTCTTCTCGTAGGTAAAAGTTAAGATAACTACTTTGATAAAGAGTGTCTTAAACCCTGCATGTCCCCTGTCATATTAAACCAGTAACGTCCAGCGTTCTGTCTCTGAATGCAGAGTTCACAATAGATTTGTTATAAGTATTCCCAGCCTTATTAAATTTATTTCATTTATTTTTATTTCAGTATTAACAAAACAATGAATCACTAGAACATTTAGTAAGGACAGGGTGGCATGTGATGTGATTTGGAAATGTGAGTCACTGCAGCAAACTTCGTAACACACTGGGGCTAGACTAAGTTAGTCATTATATGAAGAAACCATATTTCGGTGGCCAGCACCAAATAAAATCAATTGTTAAATTATATAAACAGTAATCCCATATTGGGAACTAATCTAAAATGGTCAACACAAAGTACAATGTTTAACAATGCCAAACACTTATTATTTTTGTTGTTATGCACTGCATTAAAAATGCAAAGTCATTCCTTGTGGTGGAATAAAATTAATTCATTCCTGAGCTAGAAACCTTGTTTTATGTAATGAAATTAAAAGTTGTAGCACAAGTACTCATCAAGCCAATCACTGAGATATGTCACCCCTATTGCTTTTATTTATTAGAGCTAAGAGACATAAATGAACCACAGTAATTATACTGCCAGGCAAACAGAAAAACTGTTTACTATTCCACAAAAATATTCCCAAGGAAGCAATAACAAGCTTTATCAATGAACCAAGGGCAATGGACAGTAAATGTCCAAAGCAGATTAAAATAATAAAAGTGATAATAACAACAGCAATAATAATAATGACAATGATAATAATAATAAAAGATGATAGTTCAGTATCTCCAGCATTATGTATCCTTCCTTCATGAGGATGCTTTCTGTCAGAGAGCAAATTCAAAGTTGCTATTTACAAAACAGTACATAATTACTGCTCAATTTCAAATGTTTTCATAAAAGTACCCTCAAAAATGAAGTTCAGATACATGCAGATGTATGAAAAGAATATCTGTATATTTCTCTTTCAATTATATATTAAAATAGATTAGGGATTATTGAAATATGGTTTTTATCTAGTTCTCTAGTGTTTGGTACCATGATGTGTTATATATCAGATAACACTTGAGATTTCTCTGTTCAGAGCTACCTCATATTTACCGCTTAGTGGATGATCTTGTGCTATTATTCACTTTGAGTGAAATAAGTCAGTAGTGTTGACATTTCATATTCATTGTATGATATTCAACACACTCTTTTTGAGCTGATACAGACTAGCCAATTCATAAACAAATCATTCCGTTGTCACATTTCTTATAGTACATTATGGTGTACAAGGTTCCTGTTTCAGTATAACAACTTACTACAAATTAGGTTTGCAGGTAACATAAAAGCTGGAATCTTTGTGTCTATGAGTACTTCATAAAATATATTTGAGGAACCTCTTACCATTACACTATTCTCTATTCCATTTTCCATCAAAAAATGTAGAACAGGGCAGGTAAGCTCTTTATTTCTTCTTGCTTTCTTTCCCTTGACTACCTCCTAATCACTGCTTTATCTTCCACCATTGCTGCACTTTTTCGTGCAATTTCCTGCAAAGTCCTAGGAACCTCCGTCACATCCCTGTGCTCGAAACTGTTTCCTCTACATCTTCCCCCTCTTCGCCTTCGCCTTCTTCCAACGTCACTTGGAACCTGATGCGCTCTTGTCCTGCTGCAGAAGACGCAGTTGTTTCTGTCACTTCTATCCCCCCAGAGTCCCCTCCATCTTCCTCTTCCTCCTCTTCATGGCCATGTTCTTGCAGTTCCTCAGTTGGAGGTGGACTTGGAGGAATCATACTTTGGTACCAGTCACGATTTTCCTCCAATGTGTCTAGAATATCCTGGGCATCTGGATGCACTAAATCTGCCCATGTTTCCCAAAGTGGATGTACAATATAGTCAATAAAGCCAACCTGTAATTTAAATGATCACAAAAAATTAGAATTTTGTAAAGAAAATCCTTTGTAATAGAAAAGATTAATAGTGATTTATTGTCATACTTACTTGGGATTTCTCTATTGTGGCACTATTACGATCACACATTGGACTAATTTCCAAATTTTGTTCTCGCTCTCTGTCTCCTTGTTGGAAGAATTCCTCCATGAGAAGATCAACCCATCGTCGATACAAATGTAAAGGCTTAGTAGGGTTACTTAGATCAGCACAATGAACAAGATTTTCCAGCACCTTAGGGAAAAAGGTTATAAATTTCAATGAAACATATCTTTGATGTCAACATTTTCAGAATGAGTATAATGCTGATTTGAAAGAATTGCAAGTTAAATCATTGTAAGATATTATTCATTCAGAGATCATTGTATCTTAAGGTATTGAATATTCAAAAATTCATAAATGATTATCAGGAGAAAAATGTGATTTGTTCGCATTTTTCTTAAGTTTTTAAACAGAAATATATTGAACACTAGTTTCAAGGTATTTGGTTAAAAGTAGAACTTTAATTACCACACATAGAATTAGGCAATATTTATTTGAATGATGAGGAAAATTCTGATTTATTATGAACAAATCCTGTTAATCATGAACTTTACTTACTAGTTAATAATTCAAAGGTATTTCACTCACCTGTATTCTATCAGTATAGTTGTCCAAGAGCAAAACTCCAGAACCCGCAACTTTCTTAGTTTCTACCATGGTTTTAAGATCTGCTAATAAACTCATATGTTTTGACATATCTGTTGACAAAACCATGTCAATAACCATTTTGCGAAGCGTTTGGCGTTGCTTCTTCCCCATATTGACAAAAATGTCACAGCCGTCATTTTGCAAAAGTTTGAAAGCCACAGCCAAATGGTGATTTTCCAATACAGATTCATCATTGTACATGAGAGCCAGTTCTGAACCTGTGTGACAAATAAATTAACTGCATTAGAATGAAAATGCAGGTTTCACTAAAGAACATGCTAAGTATATTATACAATTTCTACTATTATTTTATGTAAACTAATGTTGAAACTAAGAAGTTGGTGGAAAATGACAGAAACGAGGTCGAGTACACTAATTTTTAGCATCTTTTTTTACATACAGTTTTGAAAGCTTTTAGTCTGCTCTGACTGCTTTCTTTTATGAACTATTCAGATTCTTCTGTGTGCAAAAGACACTGAAGATGGAGATCACTAATAAAGGTTCAACATAAGAGTAATTATTGGAACTTACTTGCTGATTTTCATACATTCCTAGAATTTTAAATTTTTGGCAAAAGAAATTACACCATTTTCATCTGCTTTTTATACACATTTGCAACTCTTTGCAGTAAAACAGTAAAATCTTTCTTGGAGGTTTTTTTTTTCCTCACATGAAACTGATACGAAACTCCCATATAAAATTGTTAATATACTTAACAGACAGTTTTTTGACCAACTTCATTTGGATACAAATTCAATCTAAACTTTTATTGCAATGCTTTATTTCATTGTACGTTACAGAGGTGAGTAATTTTGGATGGTAAAAAAACCTTGTGTGCTCCTCATAATTTTAACAAATACACAATTCATTTTGGCCTCAGAAGCATAAACTTCAATAGTATATGTACTTATTTTGTACTTTTTCAATTTTGCTGCAACCTGGATATCACAGCAACCTTATTCTCCTTTCTAAGACTCTAATAGATGTTGTAGACTCGGAAGGTCATTAACCTTCAGCAATTCGGCCAGCATCGCTAGCCACATTGCTTAACTATGCTCCGACTTTAACTTGAGAAACCGTGGTTTCCAGCCTGGGTGACCTTATGGGAACCTCGGGATCTAACGGTGCCTAGTCCCTTGCTCAAGGGATAAAACAGACTGTCGATGACTGATTAGGTTAAAAGAGGATCACTCGACAGTTCCATTCGATGTCAGTAAAAAGTGGTGAACAGTGAGTGTGTTGTAATTATTATGAAGGCTGGTAGGCAGGTTAAGACTCTCACATCCTAAAATCAGGCACTATTACTGGGCAGGGCACTATACCAAACTTGTTATTTGCACTCCAATTCTGTCAATTCACAAATTTGCTTCATTTTCACATGAGAATTCAAAAACATAATATTATATGGAACTATTGTCAGTTTCTACTATAATTACTACCTCCAAGAGGTTATAGATGAAGAGAAAGCTTCAATAAACTGCCAACATGAAGCATTTCTCTGCAAAATTACATTAGAAATATTGTTCATCTAATTGAGGAGAAGGATATATTTTATCACTTGAAATGATTTATCCAGTATAATTTATAATGCATTGTATCTTGAACATGTTTTTTTCTTTGAGGCAAACATTTTCTTAGCATTTGTTGTACATTTTTGATGCATTGTTTTGTTCAGAGAAAATGCACTGCAAATGTTTAAAATTAAAGGTGTTTAATAAAAATTCTTAACATTTTTTTCCGAAATGAATTAATTAAAAAAATTTGAAAAGTAATAGTATGAAATTCTTTATTAGTAGATCCTACACTCAAATCTACAATTAAATTAGTACTAAGAAAAATGTGAATTTAAGTTTTCTATGGGTGCAAACACCTGAGAAACAATACCTCTTTTAATTAACCAGTATCATTGAAAGTAATTCAATTTATTTGAAACTTACTGGAATTGATGAGGAACTGATTGGTGAGGCCTGGGTGATCGACGTCATGAATTGTTGCTGCAAACAAAGCTGCCATGATTTCTAGTGGAGTAAATACTGATTCGAGAGCTGGTGAATTCAGAAGCACATTGGTGGACTGAGTTACATCAGCAGCATGCATGCTGTTGTGGAATGGGTTATCTTTCACATAATGATCCTCCAGAGTCATCATAAAAGTCACAAATGTCTTTGTTGGGATCATGAAAGTCTTCAATAAATCACGATTCTGGAAAAGAAAATGCATATGAGAATCAAACAATCATTCAGTAATACAAAATAATAAAATTTATTTAATACTACTATGTAAAATCAATTTGAATTTTCAAGATATTAAAATTAATCAGAAAATTGTAACACTTCAATAATTAACTACATTGTGCATGCGATAATGGTGTTATTGGAGGGTAAAAGAAGGGGCCTGGGGTATTTTTAATTTTTTTATTTCATTTTACTAAAATTATGTAATTAGTATCAATACAAGTGGTGAACAACAATGCACACTCACTTACATTATTTGTAACTCCTAATTTTCGAAAATTCCACGAGTACTATGAAAATGAGTCCTGATCCACTTTTAATCGTTCTTTGCTCTATCAGAAAAAATGTAATCCAAAAATATGGAGTCATATTTGAAAAAATGTCGAAAATGTTGTTAAGGTTTCTTTCCTCCGGCCCCAATATCAAACTGTCCTTTCTTTCAAATGCGCAGGACCTCGAGTCGGCCATTTCGAACGAAGAATATCAATTTTGGAGAATATCGTTTCAACGGTTTAGACGTTAAGAGTTGACAACACATTAACGGATGGACGGGCAAACGTTTTACAATAAATCAAATTTTCCGGTATTAAGGGCCCACGAGACGTGGATTCTGACTTCACGACGTGTGCTAGAAGTAATTTGCTATATTCAGGAACAAGTTTTTCAATATCAGGGCCCCAAAGAATTGACGCAAAATTGCCACTTTCCATTGTAGTACTACATTACTTTCTCTTCACTACTTAAGTTTGTAGTAGGCGGTAGTTAAATTGGATGGATATGAGTATATTGAAAAAAAAAAAAAACTCCTCCATTAAGGGCGCCACAATTATACGATTCAAGAGAAATGTGTAACTGATATTTGCAATAGAAGCAAGGGAGATCAATTTGCCAGCAGCAGTTTCGCGTCTAAATCTGTGATCACACCAAATTACAGTCATCCGTTTTTCAACTTCATGTTGAAATGTAAGAAACGAGCATACAAGAATGAACATTTACAAAGAACAAACTGTAAAGGAATGAAACCCGTAAAAACGTGTTTTTTTTCACCGTATACACAATATATTCCGGTGGCGCAGGATCTCTGACAATTACGAAGAAAAAGGAATTCAAGGTCGGGTGTTCGAGACTCGTGTGAGGCATGTGTGTTTTTACCCCGTGCTTGAGGAATGTTCACCACGTATCACACATTAACATACAAATCCATCATCATCATCATCATCATCATCATCATCCATCAATCAACCTCATGATCACCCTAGCATCTTGCATTGGAAAGCGAAGGCAAGCCACCTCAACGACTCCGTTGACTGCGCTCAGAAATGGGCATATGGCACTCTTGTCACCGCATCACGTAAGATGTAATGGTCAGAGTTGGAAATCTCCAAAAAAATACCTTCAGCTATTCCCCGCAAGACTTATTCTCGAAAAACAATTATTGCTTTAGAGCTAGTTCAATCTTGTCTTAAATATAGGTTGGAAAAAAGGACGAGGAAATGTAAGAAGGCGAAAATATAAAACAAAAATTTAAAAAAAAAAATCAAAACCATAATTAAAAATTCAAAAAGTTAAACAGCGACTAAGGAGCGAAGGTGGGAAGTGCTCTCACCTGGAAGCAGGTGTAGGCCACGCAGGTGAGCGGCCGGTTGCCGGAGAGCTCGCCGATGCGGAAGATGTCGATGCCCCAGCGGTCCACCTCGGCCAGGTTGCGGCCCAGCTCGTCCTCGAAGGCCGTCTCCACGCCGTGCTTGGGCAGCTTCTCGCCGGTGAAGCTGTTGGTGTGGCACAGCGGGCGCTTGACGCCGGAAATCTGCGACATGGTGCCCGGCCCGTGCGGCCGGCGCTCCTTCTTCTTGGCAGCGCGAGGTTCGGCATCTTCGACGCGCAGAGACGGCAGGTCCAATTCCTGCTGTTTGTCTGCGGAACGCAAGATTTTCTCACTACCAACGCACTCTTGTCCGAAATATGACGTTCCTTTCTACGTAGCATTTACAACGAAAATTAAGCTACTAGTTTGCCGAAGCTAATCATACGCAGGTGTGAAAGTTATTTCGTTCGAAAGTTATTGTAAATTTTATGTGAACAATTCTAATTTTTACTTTAGATTTACATTTTTTTGACTAAATAAATCAAAAACCGTAAAAACTGTATGTGAAGATTATCTGCGCACGTTTTTCTGAGTTCCAGAATATCTTCCTGTCATTTTAACTATAAATAGTTGAAAGATGAGTTAAGAATTAGAATTAGAATGAAAGGGCATTTTGTACGTTTTGAAATAATTGAAATACTATTATGTAAATCGAGATCAGGTTTAATAAAGAAAGGATTCCTAAAGTCGTTCCGTTTACCGAGCATGTAGAAGGTTACATACAAGGTCCACGGCTAGGTTTCCAACAAGAAAAGCAAACCTGAGATTTACTGTAAGACCACTGACGTGTGTACGTGGTTTTACAATACTCACGTGAGATAAAATTTCACTATTTATTATGAATTATGTTGAATTATGACTATATAACGAATTACAACAATATCGGGGATTTCTTTTGGAATAAATTCTGTCGGGTGTGTGTTCTGCTTTTAATCACAACTACGTCTTTGAAGTGTCATCAAAATCATGACGTGATTGCGAGAATATACATTAATGATCGCATAGAACTGAAGATTATAAACTATCGTTGTTTGATTACGTTTATGGAGAAATGAGCGAACATATCAAAATAATTATTTGGTTGAATTTTAGATTGATTTAATGCACCTGCATTGAGTTCATTGGAGCAGTTTATATTATTTTATTGGTATTTATGCAACAATTACAGCAATTATTCATTTGATCACAAAATAATTTCTAATGAATTAAGTTGATAACCACGCATTTGAAATTGAACTACCACTATTGAAAACACTTACCAAGAAATGTCGAGCAGATGTATTCCGAAATCTGGTTTCCAGATTTACTTGATTCCGAAAAGTGACTCAGTTCTTTGTTGAGCATCCGTTTGAACTGAAAACAAACACAAAAGAAAATTATAAGTATGCTTCTCTGACAGGATTGGGTGACACTTTTACTCGACACTGAGATTAAAAGAACGAGTAAGCAAAAATCAGCTGGTGTCAAATTCTTTCATTATTTTTAATCAAAGGTATTCTAAATATTTGTAAGGCGATTTCTATTACTTCAACACAATACTGTTTTGTAATCCTTGTGTATACGTACATGTTCTCAGAAGGAAAGGTGCTAAACCTTCTTGTCTAATCTTTCAGGGGGCTGGGAAGTAACGTATGTATTTTGTCTTTATTTGTTCTTATATAAATTAGACTATCACATAATGATAGATTTTCAGATATTTATATTACTGGAATAACCAGACAAAATAAGAGAAAATACGATAAAATATGATGGAATTAATACACTATCAAAGCCATTGTTCATCTCTAATACTGTTGTATTGTACTTTAAGCGTTATGAACAGTAATTTGCCTCTCAAGGAAGAAAAGTTTATACGGCGTACTCTATGAAATATAGAAAGAAGGCATTGCTTATACATTAAATGCGGTACAAAATGACTTTCATATTTTTTAAAAAAAAGCATAATGAAGGAACTGTGAAAAGTTTAAATAAATGGTCGTGAAAATATAATTAATCTATTAATTGATTAATTCTTGAAGATTACAATCTTAGCAAATTATTAGAAGTAATGATGTACTTCCTGTGACTTTGTCAAGGAAGTTACATTCAAAACAATTTACTAAGTCTACAACAAACAGGTAGGTAGCTTAGTTGAAAAATGTATAGATTTAACAAACTTCAAACGCTTCTCACTATAAACTGTTCTATAATATTTAAACGTGTTGCAGAGGTTTGTATATAGAATGTGATTTAAAAAAGCCTGTAAATTTAGTTGACAAGACTATGTTCTCCAGAAGGCTATCGTCTAGAAACAATTTACAGCACGAAATTGTTTCTGGGGATTCGGATTTCGTTGTAAATCCTGCGATCATTTTAATCATTCCGCCAAGGAGAGGGAAGCGGTCATTCCGCCTATGAGGTCTTCTGATCCCAATTTAAATAGGAGTAAATTACATACACTGCTTAGAGTTAGTGATTGTTACCCGCTAAAATATTAAAGTGGAGTCGAAAAGTAAGTAGGTATGGAAAACCAGAGAGATATGAATTTAGGTTCAATGAACCATCGGTCGTCAGGTGATCAAATCGTTAAAGATTGTGTTGTGAGAGAGTGAAGGAAGGTCTTGTTGATTATGTAGTCTGGATGGGTTTGCACAGTTCATTCGGATGAGTAACGTAATGCTTTCCATTGAACTAGAGAAGTGTGATTGATCAAACCCCGGTTTAAGACGATGCTACATCCACTGGGTGGAATGCACGACCTGTCGCACGAAACCAGAGGTCCGCCAGAAGGGGG
>BOPP01000005.1:6563780-6594511 GCA_017312745.1 Gryllus bimaculatus | reverse complement strand
GGCGGGATTCCGCGCGGGGGGCTGGCGGCGGGGGTAAGATCCGTTGCAGCTAACTGACAATCAACCGGCACGAAAACCCTCACTGGCTCGCCGCGGAATGCGAGGTTACGTAAATGAAAGTTCTGATTGAATTGATAAAACTGTAAAGCTAATGCAAGGTGCCAACAGTCAAAAGTTAATCAATTGCTATCTTCTCTCTTGCACGAGACTAAGAGATGTGTTATTTATCGGTTGCGAAATGCGAATGAAACACCGCAAAATCGTAACCTTTTGTTCCTTCTTAACACTTCTTGATCTCTTACACACCTCGTTAAACTCGCGTTTTATCGTTTAAAGAAAACGAACGGCAGAAAGTTTTATAAATGTGATCGTCTACAACAATAGTTCGTTATTTTTATGGCGATAAACCACAAAAGACCCGCACTGGTTTTATCAATTAACGTAAATCGATAAGAAATAATCGAAACGCAACTGGTATTTTATTTTATTCAAATTCTGAAATCAGTCTCTGATTTCTCCAGAAATTAATCCGAAAAGTCACATAAAAGCGAAGCACAAGAGTCTCAGGTTGCACGAGATCACTCTCCGCGTCCTCTGCCAGGAAGCACGGGCAGCCGACGCCCCTGTCACGCGATTGGCACAGCCGTGTGCAACATTAGGAAGTGTTCGATTTCCAGCAATGTCCCTCACAATAAATCCCGAGTAGTCCCATTTTGAACCGTTCGGTGTCACAACATACGAATACGAGACAGTTCGGGGGCTCGAACGGGTTCGAGCGGTAGCCGCCTCTCGCAGTCTGTCAGAGCGGAAGCGGCGATGAGCGCGTTGGCGACAGCGACGGGAACTCCGGAAGCCACGGGTCGGCGCGGTCTGAGAACGGCGGGTGCAACAGCGGCGGCGGCAGCGCGAGCGAACACAGACGACTTCTGGCACGAACTGAGGCCTCCGCGGGTACGACAAGGCCCTATAAAGCCGCCCGGCTTATCTGCGTGACCTCTTGATCCGAGAGGTCGCCGACGGCCATCTGCGACGGCTAAGGCTGCTGCGCAAACAAGGTTCCCCCTCCCCCACCCGTTCCACCCAGCCCCCCCTCACAGCGCCGCTGCCGTCTCCAAAACTTCCATCTCGCGCGAACACTCGCGAACGACGCGAAAAGATGGGCGGCGATTAACTCCTTGGTCTTCCGTTGCCTTCACAGAAAGGCAAAAAGGACTAACATCATGAAACATCCGGATCGTCCCAACGGTCCTATGACTTGGGTGGGGCACGGACAAAGGCGCTTTAATCAAGACGCACCGAACTCCTTCCATAAAAAAGTGCTTCAGTACTTGAATACTCGATACAAACAAAATATGATCCTGAAAATCACTTTCAGATTGTTTCGTTTAGGCTTCGTAGTGAACACCATTGTACTGTGAAAATTTCTCAAGAAAAACAATGCTTTGAATCGGGATTTGGCTTTATCTTGTCCTTGGACGTCTGTGGATAGACCGACAGTTTTGCAGTCAATCGATTTTTCGATGGCAAGTACCCACAAAATATGGATTCTGATTACACTACGTAAGAACGTAGTTTATATATTATATATTCACGTTTTCGTTACCAGGGCCTGGCAATACTTTACTTCAAAAGTTGCCGTTTTCCGGCGCATGATTTCAATACTTCTTGTTGTTACGAAGTAAGGCGAGAATGTAAAAAAAGCATTATAGGGGGTATTTTACAGCAAAAATGTGCAACATGAAATTGAAAGGTTTTTAGTACACAAGTACTCTGAATGAAGACAGACTGAATACGTAATACATGAAAAGCTTAGTTTTGGCTTTGATCCTCAATTAAACGAGGATGGACAAAATAATGGTAACTTTCGAACAAAAGAACAAATGTTTATTGAGCGTCTTACACAATTTGAGTCCTATTGATTAACTCACTTCCGGAATAAGAAGTCATTCCTCACATTGTTTTGTTTTATAACTTTCTCTGAAATGCGTTCCTAATTCCGTCATTTCATGGTTCCGATATTACTCCTATAATATTTTAGCAATTATTTAAGGAAACAAATGAAAACTCAATATTTTATACACGTAAATATATTCTGTAAATAATCGGAGATCAGCCTTTATATTATGTACACGTGTTTTTGGATGGATTCAATGAATGTCTTTTTAGGACACACGTAAGTAAATCGTCGTAAACACATGATACGAATAATTAAAATCTGGTTTAAGGCAGAGATAACCAGTTTGTGCCCAAGTGATACTAGTTTATAGAGTTCAAGCGCTATCGCTTGTTTATTTTCGAAAGTAAACTAATTTATTTTCCCTCCTCTGAGTATGTTCCGAATCAAGACATTCCCAATTTTGCCATTGAGGACTGCATTATTTTGAATTATCCTAAAAGAAAATACTTGTTTTTGAAGGGCAGGAAAATGGTATACCCATTACTGTTTTTTCCACACAATTGTTTTCCTGAATTTTCTCTAGTATGAATTTTACAAGACAATATAGTTACGTTTTACAATAGATTCAATTTTTATGATAATGTATTTTTCTACGACAGATGAAAGCATTTCTTTCGGAAACTTGTGGGTGCAAAAGGCAATTGCAACAGGTATCAATTAATACTAAAAATCACGCGTTTATATCAGCGGGACATTAAAGCAATTTAATCTGCCTTAATGTTTGCTCCACACTGCTCAGGGGTCGTCCAGTGAAGTGATGTGACCCAGTCAGTTGCCATGGAACGAAGAGGAATTTATTACTCGTATTACGAACCCCTCGTCATGACACTACTTGGTTTCGTCATTTTATTTCGTCTTGCATAAAATCGTGGATGGCTCGTGAACTTTTGCAAATCTGGCGTAGTCTGTTAATTTCATACCATCATCTATGACCATTAATAGAGTTTGCGAAAAAACAGACAGCGCACGTCATTATTGTGATAAGAGTCATCGTTCCTCTTGCATCACGTCTTCATCAAAAGTACTTTTACTGTGTACTACTCATAATGTCTAAAAGTAGCAAAAACGTTTTAAACTATCAAATTATAATACAAAACACACAATTTTTCAAAATATTTTATATTCTTAAGTTCACTTGATGAAAGCCCTGTAGACAGAATAGGAAGGACCAGAGCCTCAAATGTCAGGTTTATTCCATTCAAATTTCTACTAACAAAATAAATAATTTAAATAAAGTTATATTAATCTTCAGAATTATACTTTGTAACCGAATTATATTTGCTACTATTTAACTGTTTGACCATGCACTTCTCAGTTAACCAAAATATGGAAAAAATAGTGGTGTGAAAATTGACGTCTCAATTTCTGGAGAAAAGGGGATAAATATACGCATACCATGTCTTGTGCAAACATTAGATTTAGTAATATTGTATTTATGTATTTTTTATTTTTTTTTTACTTTGCCACAATTTCTTTCTTTGATCTTATGACCGTGTACAAATGTAAAATTTTCCTACCAGTAAATTTAGCTTTCTTTCTTCAAGACTTCACCTTTTGGTCGCAAATCAGTTTACTTTTAATGTCTGTAAAATTACCGACCCTTTACTCCTTCACAAATTGTTGTTTCTCAATGACTTGTTCCATTCACATCCTTTTTTTCGTATTTTTTCCCAGAATATGCATCTATTATCACAATACTTATCTTCCTTATTTAATTTCGAGTGCGATGAACTAATATTTTCTTTTAGTATAAATTTGAATGTAGTAAAGTTAAAATCATAATATCGTTTCTGTAATGTTAATAAAAATTATACGTTTCTGAATCGTATGAAATAAAACTGGTGCTACAGGCTTCCAGTAACTTATTTGCGATAAAATATTTGAGCAACATTTTTTAAAATCAAACAATCTCACACAATTTCCCACTCACTGCGTATCTTAATATTCACTATTTAGAATAAATACTAGAATTGTAACAATTTTAAACTGGTTGCAGGAAATGATTTCCGACGAACACTTATTAGACTTAATAAAATTGAAAACATTTAGTGGCAGCGTATTAGTTTGCTGCTAGAAGAAACTTTCTTTACACTAACCTGAAATGTTAATGATCCGAATATGAACCATGGTGTTGGAAATTTGGTTAAAATTTTTGAAAAGGTATTTTTTCCTTTTCACGCCTGAAAAATCATCTGCCGTTATAAATTTTACAAATATTTATCATAAATGAACCAAAATTTAGAGAAGACATCTAAAAAGATATTTACACTCTCTATATATAAATAGTGCACAAGTCAGGCAGTTTTGGAAATGACTTGGAGAGATCATTAAACTTTTCGACCATTTAGCGTCGGTCTCCAAAGCAAGAGTTGTAGAAAAATTACAGTATCTTTTACTCTAAATATTAAAATTAATCTACAACTGTTTTTAAAACATGTGACAACAAATTCTTCCAAGGACATGTCTGTTAATGAAGGTTATACTAGGCATATGCTTCCTGATTAACACTGTGTACACGAGGATTTTATGAATTTACAGAGTACAATTCCATTGCTTTACACGTTGCTATCACATGAACATTAATCTTGTATTTATGCAGGATACAAATTTGCATAAGTTAGATCAAGCGGCATAAATCATGTTGAACCAAATCTTCGTTTAATGCAATGCGCAAAAAGCTCCAATTCGCAGCGCCATCTGTATCTGAACAAGTGGAGAGTAGATCATTCATCATTTACTAGCTATTCAAAAAACCTAACTCTAAAACCTTTGAGATGGTTTCGGCAACATCTATAAGAGATTTAAGAAAGCTTAATATTATTCAGACTTATGTCAGTATTAATTTAAACAAATGCTTGTCAGAAACAAATCCCTTAATTTATCATGGTTTATATTGAGAGATTCTGCACTTTGAAAAACAACAACAACAACAACAACAACAAAAATCAACGTAATAACTCGAAATGATCTTCAATGAAATACGGAAGAAGCGTCTCAATGAACATGAAGCTGCTACTGTAAACCGCTTACGAGTCGCTTCATAAACAAAGCACACAAATTATTAAAATAACACGAATGATAATAATAATAATTATGACAATAAATTATAATTACAATAATAAATTATAATTATAATAATAATAATGATAATGATAATATTTATAATTATAATAATAATAATGATAATGATAATATTTATAATAATAATAATAATAATAATAATGATAATGATAATATTTATAAATGAAAAATTTCTGTAAACTTCATAAATATTTTGTTTAGCTATTAGTAACAATTAGTTCATTATATCCTTTTCCTACAAACGTTTTCAAAAATTTAAATTAACTCCTTAACGACGAGATACTTTGCTAATTTTTTCTCATAAGATTAGCGCTATCTATCTGAAGAGGTTTCATAAATCCATCATGAGCACGTAAGGTCCGCTTACTTTTTAACCTAAAGTTATTTCAGATCTTGTGTTCTACTTAGTAATATGCAATTTTTTGTGAATCAATAAAAACGCACCATCGTGGGCAGAAGTACAGTTAACGACGCCTGTTTCGTGCTAGATCTGCTATTAAAATCAATAGTACTGCATCAGAGCCTTCTGAGAAAATGGGTGAGGTATAGATGCAAATGTCGCTCTCATTTTTAGGTCACACGACTATATGACGGCTACGCAAGTAATTCTGGCGAAGCTGCAGAACAGTTGTGAACGTAAGTTTAATTATCGTGGCAACATCTAGAAGAGGATTAAGTTGCAAATGAAATTTGAAAGTGCTAGAAAAATACTGATTACATTACAAACACAACCTACTAGTAGTAAAGAAAATAATACGAAAAATTAAATTTTATTCAAATAAAATATATTTTTTCCGAACGTATCTTCCAGAAAAGCTCACAAATTCGTTGTTTGCTTTGCTTTATTTCGTTAATTACACAATTTTAAGCACATTCAAAATTAATGATTCTTGAGAATGAATTAACATATTGAAGAGTTCTTTCGAATTTCAATTATCGCGGCAACCATTATCTTGCATAGGGTGTGACTTACGAGAGCACAGCACTCGTGTCCGTAAGTCTTACGAAACAATTAGTGCAACGTCATTTCTCGGTCTTTTCCGAGTACTAATTGTAAAATGTCAATTTTTATTGATTTACTTATGAATTACATTACATTCAATTCAAATGATGAGAGGTCAGTTTCAATTTTCACGTATATTTGATTTTCATCCATAATTTACTGTAATTGTTGATTACTATTTATTTGCGGTGTTCGTTACGTTAAAGCGCAGTTAAAAATGCCCAGTAATAGAAAATTCACGACCGTAACGCGGCATCTGGCAACAAACACTTCAACAATTAGTTCCTACAAAGAATATTTAACGATGTTCTTCTGTTGCAGATAAATCGAGTGTGAAAATAGTTTCCACATATATTATTATTTTTTTATATTTAACAGAAATTTTCTTCTCCAGTCCAATAAATTGTTTCGATAATCAATGATACCATCTCTAAAACGCTAAGAGAAAATTTTCTATATTTTTTAAGTAAAATTCGAAAAGAATAAATATTTATGAGGTATTTTGATAGCGTTGCACTAATTTCATTTCGGTTCCAATTCAGTTTTCGACACCTATTACAATTTTGTTAATATTACCATTAAATCGATGAAAATTATAACCATGCATTTAATACCACAAATTCTACCAGAAAAAATCCTTGAAGTAAGCTGACACATTTTTACAGCGTCTTTGTTTGCTTGTGAGTTCCGCCTCGATTTGCCGGGTAAGAACTATTTTTTTATTCGATGGCTCTTTTAATCACCATCACTGAATGTTCTTGTATCACATCGTCTACGTCAGATCCCGATAACTCTTACACAAAGCAGTACTGAAACGTCAATGTAGTGGAATGTCCATCAGCTTATTCATTAAATTACAGTAATAGAGAAAACAGATAAGGGATTATCCAATCCATCCACTGAAATATCAATTTAAAAAAAATTGAAGTGGGTTTTGAATCTGTATCTATATAAAATATATGCTTTTAGATTATCCTAACAATTTCGGTATAACGAATCACTTTTCAATTACAGAGCCTGTATTGGTTTTCAAAATTCATAAATTAATAATTAACGGAACCGGACATATGCATACGACTGTTTTTATATTTCATTTGTCTTATCTGATGATCAGATTTCACGCGAGTGAAATCCAGAAAGTAGTATTAATGTGTTATTCGTTACTGAACATGTACTGCTCTTCAAGTTTAATTTGAACAATATACCTGAACGTATTTAAATAACTAACTGAACCCTTCTATTGAGCAACATTTAAAAACGATTGGCAGGCTGGATATTATTCGCGCACATCTTCTCGAACCTTTATTTTGAGAGATGCAAAAGGAGTGGGGGTTGGGTAATTTTGACGGCAGGACTATATTAATTCTGAAGCTGTTTTTTAATGCAAAACCATTTCTATTACACGAGGATGAACAGTTTTTGCAGTACCATTTGATCAACAACGCTCGTCGCTAAAACTTGTTCATAAATGAACTAATGTTCGTAAAGGGATGGTGTGGCATGTGAAGTGGGGGGACGTGGGTGGATGGGTGGGTGGGTGGATGGGACGTGGGGGATGGGTGGCGTGGGTGGGACGTGGTGGTGGTAGTGGGTGAGGCTGGGTGGGCGGTGGGTGGATGGGTGGGAGTGGGTGGACGTGGGTGGATGGGTGGTGGGTGGACGTGGGTGGATGGTGTGGGTGGGTGGGACGTGGATGGGTGGGTGGAGTGGGACGTGGGTGGATGGGGTGTGTGGTGGAACGTGGTGGATGGGTGTAGTGTGGAACGTTGGGTGGAATGGGTGGGTGTGTGGAACGTGGTGTGGATGGCGGGTGTTGGTGGGATGGGTGGTGTGTGGAACGTGGGTGGAGGTGGTGGGTGGTGATACGTGGTGGATGGGTGGAACTGTGGCTGGGTTGGAATGCTGGGGTGGGGGTGGGGGAAGCGAGTCACGTGGGGGCTGCACGAGGAGCGAGGAGCGTGTCGGGGGCCGCGCTGCATTCCGCCAGGGCATCGCGATCGTTCGAGAAACTCGATGAACGGCGCGGCGCGGCGTGTTGATGACGGATCGCTTG
This sequence comes from Gryllus bimaculatus, assembly GCA_017312745.1. Lineage (NCBI taxonomy): Eukaryota > Metazoa > Arthropoda > Insecta > Orthoptera > Gryllidae > Gryllus > Gryllus bimaculatus. The sequence goes on along the minus strand of BOPP01000005.1, from coordinate 6,586,417 downwards.
CGTCCACTCCCGGGCTCGGCCTTCCAGATAAGCAGCGACAGCGGCGGCGGCGCGCGGCGCGGCGGCGGCGGCGGCGGGTGGCGGCAGGTGGCGGCGGTGGCCCCGTCAGGGGGAGTGGGGCGATGGCGCGTGGGAGGAGCAGGACAAGAGAGGCGGGAGCCTTTGTTCCCTTTCTGTAGAAAGGGGGCGGGGACAGAGAGAGTGTCAAGTGCTACCTGCCGTGCCGGGAGTGGAACGAACTGGAGCGTAAACTTTTTTTTCACCTCGCTCTTTTACACAAAATTGATGTGTATTGTTTCCTAGAGATAATCTATCAGTAAGTGTTAATATTTCCGGTATCATTAATATCTTATTAGTAGACCGAAAAAATCTATTTTAGGGGGGGGGACTAAACAAAATATTTGCTTTTTTTGTCTATCTGTATTGTGCGCGTTCCTCCTGTATAGGAATGTCAAATTACTATTTAAAACAAACCGTTCGAGTTAGCAATGGCATTCAGAGCAAGATCTCATATGGGTCTTAAACTTGGCCACCACGGATAGCAAGGTGTATTGTCAGGTAATTGCATACGTTTCGTAGTAATTTAATCATCCTTTCATTGGGCGAGACGCCAATGCTAACCATAGTTCAAAGCGATAACCCAAACTCAAAGTGGAGATGGATTCAAGCTTTGATTTATATGAACTCTGATGCTGCATCTTGTTCTTAGTCATATTAACATGACAATGTCTGTTAGTATTCTGTAACTGGAATCCCCTTTTCATTGCGTATTAAATATATTGGCATTGGTTGGAAGGGAATTGGTGTGCTAGAAAGTGCTCACGTGACAATCTGTATGATAAGAATTCCATAAAGCCAAAGATAAACAAGAATGAATAGATTTCTTTAGAAATGTTTATTTCATTCAAATTACTCGTTATTGTTGTGGACACTAGGGCTTTTTTTAAATATATGGCGGCATAATAAGTTAGCTTTAAAATATTTTCAAATTCGTCGTCTATTGCAAAGGAAATTTCGCGGGTACTAACAGCTAGGAGACACATTTTTTAATAAATGACATGGAATATGAGGTGTATAAGCTTGAAGAGGGCTCATTTATGAAAATCATTTTAAAATACTGACAAACTGGTCCACACACACAACACCGTACGACATCACCCACCATGACACAACACACGTTGCGGCGCATTATATCATTCATTGCATTTCACTAAGGTAGAACCTGTAATAATTTATGCGTTCTTTTGGATTCTTTCAACATTTTTGTTATTACTTAAATTCCATTGGGAACTACACCTACAACAAATCAGATTCATTGGGCAGTCACCAACAGCAAAGTATTTCGGGTGACGATTTTAATAGATAAGAAATCGATTACAGGGAATCATCTTTTTGATAATCCCATATAGAAAAACTATTTGGACTCCAGCGGTGATGTCCGTGCTTAGATTTATTCCGTTTGAGGTAAAGATGAGAGGAAAACTTACGGAAAAGTAAAAAAAAAATTTGCTATCAATAACTACAATTATTTATATCATATCGTTACACTTCTTGAGTAGGAGTTATTGATTTCTTCTCATCAAAATAGCTCTATTTTTTCTGTAGTTGTTTTGACTTTCATTCTTTGTATCTTATTGACAGAACTTGTTGTCCAGATTGTTAGCGATAGCAAGGCAGACCATTGTTGCAAGCACAGACCACATCGTCATTTCTATTTTGTGCCGACAACTGTGAACATTAATACTCTTCACTGGCATCGGAACGGTATTAGCGATGCCCCCGCACTTGTGAGGATCCTGCCGCCGCACGGCAGGGGGCGGGTGTGCGTGACGAGGCGGGGTCGTGGAGGATGGTTGAAGGAGGAGGGCGGGAGGAGGAGGCAAGGGGTGGAGGAAGGGCGGAGGAAGCAGGAGGAGGAGGAGAATCAAGGGGAGGAGGAGGAGGAGGAGAAGGGGAGGAGGAGGAGGAGCAAGGGGAGGAGGGAGGAAGCAAGGGGTGGGAGAAGGGCGGAGGAGCAGGTAGGAGGAGAAGGGCGGAGGAGGGAGGAGAAGAAGGCGGGAGGAGGAGGAGAAGGCGGAGGAGGAGGAGGAGGAGAAGAAGGGCGGAGGAGGAGGAGAGGAGCAAGGGGAGGAGGAGGAGCGAGGAGAGCAATGGGAGGAGGAGGAGGAGGAGAAGGGGGAGGGAGGGAGAGGAGCAAGGGGAGGAGGAGGAGGAGCAAGGGGAGGGGAGGAGCAAGGGGTGGAGAAGGCGGAGGAGCAGGAGGAGGAGAAGGTGGTAGGAGGAGAAGGGGGGGGAGAGAAGAAGGGCGGAGTTGAGGCGAGAAGAAGGCGGAGGAGGAGGAGGGAAGAAGGGCGGAGGAAGGAGGAGGAGAAGAAGGGTCGGAGGAGGAGGGAGGAGAAGAGGGCGGAGGAGGAGGAGGAGAAGAAAGGGGCGGGGGAGAGAAGAGGAGGAGAAGAGGCGGAGGAGGAGAGGAGGCAGAAAGAATGGCGGAGAGGAGCGAGGAGAAAGAAGGGCGGGAGGAGGAGGAGAAGAAGGGCGGAGGAGAGGAGAGAAGGGCGGAGGAGGAGGAGAAGCAAGGGCGGAGGAGCAGGAGAGCAAGGCGGAGGAGGAGGAGCAAAGGGAGGAGGAGGAGCCAAGGGAGGTAGGGAGGAGCAAAGGGGAGGAGAGGAGCAAGGGCAGGAGGAGGAGCAAGGGGAGGAGGAGGAGCAAGGGAGGAGGAGGAGCAAGGGGAGGAGGAGGAGGAGAAGGGGATGAGCGAGGAGGAGCAGGAGGAGGGGGAGGACCAGGAGGAGGGGAGACGCGCCGGCGCGCGGCTGGCGCGCTGCCGGGATCCCTCCCCCCTCCCCACCACTGCGTGTGGAGGGAGTGGAGGAAGACGACGGGTGGGAGCGGGGTGGGGCGGGGCAAGGCGCGGCCACAGTCGCGGGCGGGCGCCCGGCGGCCGCTGTCTCGTCTTGCCAAGACTCTCCCACCCCGCCACGCCACGCCCGCCCGCGCTATTGCCCGCTCGAGTAGAGCACCGATTACGTTGCTCTCTTTGGATTGAGCGATAAGTGGGGACCCCGGGGCACGTACTGCCTATCTAACATACGCACCATCTTTTCCACTCGCCGCTCGTAAACATGTACATTTCGAGTGGAAGTTCTTGCAAGTAATCAAGTGGATGCGATTTGCAAGCGAACCTAAGTCGACCGTGACATGTGCACAGTGCGCCAGTGCTTACTTTATATAGTTTTCGATATTCTCTGCGTAACGTCTTAAGGTACTCGTCTAAAAAATTTGTTTGTGGTATATATCTCAATTTAAACACACTCGTAGGATTAGGTATTAACGAAGACAATTAAAAAAATCTTTTAATTATTTCATCCAATATATCATTTTTTCCCAAAACAATATTATTTGTATCATATCTCATGAACCGTTAATCATTTTTAGATTGCATTTTTGGGATTGTTATTTGTATTATATCGTACTTTAGTGCCTGAGCCTAAATTTGAAGATGGTTCAGAAGAAGTACCTGTATGTACTTAGAAGAATTTGAATTATAACTTTTAAAAATCACTGGTTACAAAGTCGGTTAACAGAGCAATTTATTATTGCTAACATGGATTTTCTAGAACAATTTTAGGTTTAGGCACAACAATTAACGTTCTGCAATTAAATAAAAAACAAGTCATAAACCTGTCTTCAAAATTGAGAAGAGTTATGATGAAGGGTAAAATAAGAGAAAAAGTATCTTTAGGGAAAAGTGACATTAAGATTCATTAACTCTACAATGACCCAGGATGATACGATTCATCTTCGACCTTGGTTTCCTTGTCTTCTTTTACATTTCTTCGACATTTCAAGTATACCTCCGTGCTTTTACTTTCAGATGTGGTCTGCTTTTTAGCTATTTGATGCTTCCTGGTGTGACACTCAGTCCTTGCAACATATTTTTACCAAATTGAATCCACGTCCTCTCAAACATTTACGACATGACGTATGCGCAAGCAATAAAAAAATTAAAAAAGTCAAAAACTAACAAACTTAGAAACAAACGAGTTTAAGCATTGAAATGTACACATATCAATGCACACGAGACAAAAAAAAGATTGAATTTTTTCACTGACCTCATTTTGAGGTAGACTATTAGTACTTGAATCGAGAATTACTTTGAATGGGACTGGAATTGAATCACGATTCTGAGACGCACAATAGGGGAATAAGTTTTTAAAAACGCTCACTGTTGTTCAGAAAATTCAAATGCAATCCAAAGTAGTCGCAACTTGTAGCTTTTTTACATGTAGCAATACCGAATCTTTAGAAAAGGTGTTGGCATTAAGGGATGGTAATGGTATTTATTAGAATTTAACGTATTTTTAAGTGCTGAATTAAACTAGTAAGCTGGAGGAGACAGGAAGAGGTTAAAAATAAAGACTTCGTTAATAACAGAGAAATGGAGTAAAACATTAAAACTAGTATCTGTTGACGCAAACGCAGCTCTAATGTAAACATATCAAGGAGCAAATAATGCAAACGGTTATCAGACACAGCTGACCTACGTCCTTCATTTACTGCACTGAGGGACATAACCCACAATCATTTCCGCCTTGAAATAAACGGGTGAGAAACTGGTATTTTCCTAATTTGTTGCCATCCTGTCTTACAAAGAGATCTCAGCAGATTTATTTACTTATGCCAAGCATGTATCCTTTACTTTACATCCTTGGAACTGTTGGAAACATTGTTTGGACTACTTATAAGATAAATGAACACATTATGATTAGTTAAACTACACCATTTGATTACTTAGAAATTTCTCAACACAAAAATGCCGGCTTGAAGATATCTAATACTGTTTCATCTCATTTGTAACTGACAAATCCTCCTCGAACGGAACTCATTTACTTAATAGGTCGCATTTGTTACTGGACCCAATTTGCCTGCATTCATGCGATCGTCAGGATATAGCAAGAAGATTCATCAGAAACAGTAGAATCAATCGACTTTCTGATGTGTTTTGTGGTAATAAAACTTGATGAAGAGGAAATAATATTGATCATCTGTAGCAGTCATCAGTTTATTCTAGAATGTCAATAATTTGTTCTGTTTGAGCTTGCATTTGGTTTATGAATTAGGTGCTGCCGTTATAGCTCATACTTTTTCGTTTTATTGACAGTGGTAATGTACAGTTAAAAATTCTGAACTTAAAAGAACGATATTTCTTATATTAAATTCAACGCATTGAGCTCTCCTTTTACAAAATATTTAAAGAAAATTGTATTCGCCCGATCAGGAATTTGAATTAGATCTCGTAGACTTTTTGGCTCTTCGAAACGAGCGTTTTGTGGCAGCAAAATATCGAAAAAATGTGGAAATTTGGCAATTTTCAAAATTATAGACTTAAAAATTGGCCCTGCACCATTTGATAAAGCGTACTTGTCGCGAAATGATTTAAAACTCTTTCGAAGAAAAGTTGAACTTTCGTAATTTACAAAATTTTATAGGATTAAAGAAAATTAGACTTATAATGATATAATTAAACATGGTATATCTTTTATGAACAAAAAATTAAAGGAAGAAATTAGAGCCTTCTGAGAGATATTTAAAAATGTTGTATGGAGATCACTTGTAGTACCACCAAAATTAATTCCTCTCTTGGCAGGGTCTGGAATATACGCATATATCAAATCGGGGAATATTAATTTTTAAGGAAACGGTTGTAATTGTTTAAACCCTAGTGGCACTGGGATACTTTTTTAAAAGAACAACACTTTTTCGGTTGAAACGTGTATATAAAAAACTCGCTATCTCGAAGCACGCCGTTGTGTTGATGGTGATTGTGGTGCATTGGCGGCGATGATAGTAGTAGCGGTGAGTTTGCGGTGGTTGTGGTCATGGCAGCAGTGCTTTGGAGATGGTGGTGGCTATATCGGTGGCTCCGTGTCGAGTGCGGATCGGCGGTGGTGTTGCGGTGGTGGGGGCGGTGGTGGGTGGCGGTGGTGGTGGCCACCCACCCTAGGTGGTGGGTGGCGGTTGAGTGAGTGCGGTGGTGGGGCTGTGGGTGCCGGGTCTGCGCTCTGGTGGGTGCCCGGTGGTCGTCGGTGGAGGTGGTGCCTGGTGCGGTGCCGTGCCTTGGCCCTGTGGTGTTGGCGTGTGGGTGCCCGGTGGTGGTGGTGCGTGGTAGTGCGCGGTGGTGGGTTTGGCGGGTGGTGTGGTGGTAGGGTGGTGTGGTGAGTGGGTGGTGTGTGGCTGGTGGTGGTGGGAAATGGTAAGAAAGGTAGGATTGGTGGGTGGTCGAATGGTTGGTGGTGGTGGTTGGGTGGTCTGGGGGGGTGGGTGGTGGTGGGTGGTGTGGGTGGTGGTGTGGGTGGGTTGGCGTTGGTGGTGGTGGGTGTGGTGTGTGGTGGGTGTGGTGGTGGGTGGTGTTGGTGTGGTGGTGGCGTGTGCGTGGTGTGGGTTGCGTGGTGGTGTGGTGGTGGTGGTGGGGTGGTGGTGGTAGTGTGGGTGGTGGTGGTGGTGGTGGTGGTGTGTTCGGACTGGGGTGCGGGTCGGTGGTGGTGGTGTGGGTGGTGGTGTGTTGGTGGGTGTGGTGGGGTGTGGTGGTGCGGTGGTGGTGGTGGTGGTGGGTGGTGGTAGGTGGTGGGTGTGTGATGGTGGTGGTGGTGGGGTGGTGGTGGTGGCGGTGGTCGGTGGTGGTGGTGGTGGTGGGTCTGGTCTCGGTGTGGCGGGGTGGTGGTGGGCTGGTGGTGGTGGTGGGTGGTGGTGGTGGTGGGTGTGGTGGGTGGTGGTGGTGGGGTGTGGTGGTGGTGCTGTAGGTGGTGTGGTGGTGTGGTGCGGTGGTGTGGTGGTGGTGGTGGTTGGTGGCGGTGGGTGGGGTGTGGGGGTGGTGTGGTTGGTGGGTGGTGGTGGTGGTGCAGGTTTGGGTGGTGGTGGTGGGTGGTTGGGTGGTGGGTGGTGTGGTGGGGGTGTGGTGGGTGGTGGTGGTGGGTGGTAGGTGGTGGTGGTGTGGTGGTGGGTGGTGGATGGTGTTTGGGTGGTGGTGGTGGTGGGTGGTGAGGTTGGTGGTTGTGGTGTTGGGGGTGTGGTGGGGGGTTGGTTCTCTTGGTAGGTCGGTGGTGGTGGTGGTGCGTGGCGGTGGTGGGGGTGGTTGTGGTGGTGGGTGTGGTGTGGGTGGTGGTCGCGTGGTTGGTCGATAGTGAGTGTGGTGGGTGTGTGATGTGGGATGGTTTGTGCTGAAACTGCTACCTCTGAGATGGTGGTAGTGCAATGATTTACGTAATTATTGAGAAAATCAAGACCACACAATTAACTTTATTTCTAATTATAACATTTTGAAGAAGATGTATAATGGATATCTTTAGGCGACTTTTGTCATTTTTTATGTTTCATTATTCTTGACCTAGAATATGTTTGAATGGCTGAATTATACTTTTATCTTTTCGTAAAATTAAGGTATTTAGTAATAGTCATCTTCCGGTAATACTTATTTATAATGACCTGAAAGCATAGACAAATGTGGGTCACGTATTTTAACAAAGAATAAATAAGGAATTTAACATAAAATTTATAAAATACTGTAAATTAATACTAAGTGTTTAAGCATGCTGAATTTTTTATTACAATTTTTTTACTACAAGACTAGTCACCTTCCCGATTATAAATATGCGGAAAAGAGTCACTTTCATAAACGTGCGATACTGTATTTAAAAACGAGTCCATCTTAGCAGGTCGACCCTTCCGAGAAAAAAAATGCCCGGTCTCAAAATTGCACTAGTAAATATCGCTTTGTGGTGCTTTATTATATGGTACTTTCCATACTCCATTTTGTCTACGTTGAATAATGATACCTGAAACAAACGCTGAGTAAGCGCTGATTTCTAATGTAAATCTCCTAATGTCGCAAAGTAACAGACCTTGAGTTCAGGGCCTCATCGTTGTAAAAATGTTGGATTCCAGTATGAAGTCACATTTTAAAACAATCTACAAAGTAGGTGCTGTTCTCAAGAGTCCAACATGAATTATTTCGTTGTAACGTTTATTAAATTTTCCGAACGTATTGAAGGACTCAAAACAATACGAATAGCAATTTAAAGTGTTTTTATACATTTTCCTAACTTCAGTATTTCATATCTCAATTTATATTGCTTTTATTATATTATTTCACTGAATCTAAATGGCCCCAAAATTAAAATTTAAGGACGTATTGTAGCATGACAATTAGCACTGCGAACATTTCTTGGTTTTAGAATAAGAGAAAATAGAGAGCTGTATACAGAATCCTGTAGGAAAACTTTAACCTTACGATGTTAGTATACGTTTAAGCAATAGGACAATTTACTATCGATACATACTAAATCATGTAAATTAGCTATGATCTTCGAAAAAATATTTTTTTAAATCTAAAAAATAATCAGCCCTATGTAAGTATTAACATGAAATGTACTTTCATTGATCGTGCAGAGAAAAGTAAAACATGTCGAATAAACTACTATGAAAGGTAAACATTTTTTACAATATATGTACAAGTGCAGATTAAAAGGTAATGTAATAGTAAACCTAATTGTATAACGATGTGTGAAATAGAAAACCTTACTATACATGCAATCATTAAATTAATTTTACTCCAGTTTAAAAATATCGTTACTGTCCGCAACGCAAGATATTCAACCAGTAATATACACATCTATTCATCAAACCTGTCACTTCAATACTTTCATCGTTGCGTCGTGCTCTTAGTGGCGTTGAACGAAACTAACTTTTACTTCCACCATCTGCTGCTAGTGTCGCTGTTGCGCGCTCACGTGCTACATTGTTTTCATGGGTGTGTCATTGCGTTGCGCCTTGCACTGAGCGCTTCATATTAACCGTTTTGCAAACTATCTCTGCGATCTGCTTCAAGATCTCCGCTCTCCTCTGAGAAGCGAATGCGCTACTAAACACTTATTTCCACTCGTGCGACGACAGCGTCCGTCAATTTTTCCTGTACTAACATCAATAAAATTTACAGTAACAAAAGACAACTCGAAAGGGTTACTATAATTCTAATTCTAATAATAATAATGATAATGATAATAATGATGATAATAATAATGATAATAATAATATTGTATTACTAAAATAAGCATATTTTCAATAACGATGAGTATGAAAATAATTCAGTTATTTTCTTGCAAAAGCAATCGTGCATTTTCTCTGCTGATCGTCCGGGCCATTTTTTTTGTTTCGAACTCATAAGAGGCATAAAGTAATGTTAAGGGCCTAAGAAGAACGTACTGCGGCAGCACAAGCACAAAGCCGCAGCCACCTCTTCCGACACTTCCGGCGCGGCGCGACACTTCCGGTCTACCGCTCATCACTACAGCGCCAGGCAGCCATCACCGATTTCGGGGTAATGCCTACGGCATCGCAGACTCGACAACCCAACATGGCTGAATCCCATGCCACCGTTAGCATTTTGGCGGACCCTGCTGAAACGCAGTTCTCCGTTCCTACGTCACCAAAATCTGAGCTGGAGCGTGCATGGCAATACCCCTGCATGCAGGTCGACAACCCGGGCGTGGCGAGCTGAGACCGCGTGGGATGCAACGATGATACGCGGCAGCTGAGGCGAACTCGACAAGGACGAGCGCTCCTACGTCCAAGTGCGGGTGAAGCTCATGGTCATCACTATCACGTATGGCTGGAGAGTGGCGGCGGTGAATGCCACTGACTCAGCTCTGTCCGGCAGACCCGGACTCTGTCCGTCGAACCACCGCCACCACCCACGTACCACCGACCGGCCAGGGACCGGCACTGTAACCACACCTGCTAGCTCACGAAGGTAGTGACACTTGCGGCACTGTCCTTCAGAGACTGTTTTAGGAGTATGTATCAAACGAAGCTAAAATATGTTTAGTAACAGCGAAATGTCAGGTTGAGCCGAAACCGAGAAAAAAGAATGACATCGGAAACGAGCCGAAGAAAATGAGATCCAAGATGATAATCCAAGAGGAAGGAAAGGAAGAATAGAAAGCAAAGAAATTGTCAAGAGGGTAAGAAATGAAGAAAACGCAAAGACATTGTTGAGGAGTAAAGAGTGTTTGTACAAAGAAAATGAAAACAAATATCCAATCCATAACATGCTCTTGAACTAGTACGATGAACAAGGGGCACGATACTACCCTTCATCCACGAGTGTTCCGCGGGTTGCCTAGCCGTGCTGCGTCGGGCGCTAACGCCTCAGTTATTTACTCCTCACTTGCCTGATTTAGATGTTTTATTAAAAAATAGAACGTTCAGGAAGGGCGCACAGAACATGTTCGAACAGTTTAACTTAATAATTTTTTGTACAATTTGTGGACTGTACTTCGTTTGCTTTTCATGTTTCCAGAAAGCGAGTGTCTCACCTAGTGACTTTTCTTGCCAATTTTTCATTTGAGGTGAATTATTCGTGCATGGCCGATTATGATTGTACATGTTATTTGTGTATTTATTATTTTTTGTACGTTTAAGAGTAGTTTATTTTATGAAAATGGTACAATAACGAAGTGCAATGAACATCATTTTAGACAGCCTGATAAAAGTGAGGGGAAGCTCAAGTGTTTAGATAAATCTATGAATGCAAACAAAAAAAATTCGTCTGACCCCATCAGATATTATTGATAATAATGTATCATTTTGTTATTTATTTACGTGCATAAAAATAAAATGAATGTCAGTAAAGTTGTCTAAAAATATAATTAGTACAAAATACTGTATGAGGAGTGGTAAAAGGCATTTTATTTTAGCGGCCTCGTATCGCAACCTTTACTACCCGCAAAGAAAGTCACTTATTCCAATCGCATCATTAACTTTTCTAAGCAGTGAAAAAATCTTTCACATTTCACTATATTGTGTGACCGTAAGTCCCAAGCTTTGTCGTAAACGCCAAAGGCAAAAGTAAACATCAGCATAACGCATAGACGTAAAGATTAACATAAGTGATATACTGAAGAATTCATAATGTCTAACATAAACGTAAGCAAAATAAGAGTTTCTCCTGGCTATGGTCTAGTTTACTACTGGTTGGATGTGAGTTTACGATTGGTTGGACGATTTCAAGGTATCGACTATGTCCACGGCCCTTATGGCTTTCGTTCGTCTATCGACTTCGCTCCTATTTCGATTTTCGATTTTGAGTTAACGTACTGTGACTGGGTAATTTCTTACGTATTACATACGCATGAAGCTAGCAAGCTTTTAAGTGAACGTCTTACGTGTTATGCTTACGCGAACGCATTTTGAATGAGCCCGCTTAGACCTAACTTTTATGTTAACGCCATTGTTATGTTTGTGTGTGCATTGTGACTGGGCCTTGACTGCGGAGAATTTGGCGCGCGCGCGTGGGCCCGGGCGCCGAAGAGCGAAGGTCACATGACGTCGGAGGGGGGCTCGGCCGCCGCAAGGGCGATCGACCGCGCGCTGCCTCGAGCCCCGACGCGCGAACCGCCGATTTAACCGCTTTATTCCTCCCCCTCACCTCCGCCTCTCTATTTTTCGCTCCGGCTCCCGCTCGAAAATTGCCCGAGATGTATTCTCGACGGCAGCAGAAAACACCGAAAGGAAGAGTCGTACCAGGTCGACAAGGTTAGAAGGCATAAAAAATACGTCGCTGTAGAGGAGATGGGGCCTTGTGATAGAAAGCGATGTTTGAGAAGATGTATTGGAAGAAAGATGAAAGGTCCGTTTGGTACGTGAAAAAGGGGAGATGTTGAAATAACGTGAAGGGCACGAAGGTACATCTTCAACACGTTATTTCTGGCAGTACGTAAACGACGATTCAAATTCTAACGATCTTGGACATTGTTGGATTTGAAATACGTTGTTTTACGCAAAGAAATTCTCAGACGTTTTTACTTTTTCTAGATGTTTCGCACACATAATAGCTAATTAAAAGAAACCCGCTTATTAATGAATTTGGTATGTGGTGTACGTGGGATTCACGGTAAATGAATTTTAGGGACACATTCATTTTAGACTTCACTTGTAAATGTTGCATTCGTCTAAGAAATAACATTGCATTATTTGTCGAGAGCCAGAAAAAATACGTTAACAGTTATATGGCATTTGATAAACGTATTTTTTCTAGCTTACTGCAGATGTCGACGTGTCTTTTATTAAACAACGAATCATTTTAAGGAAATTCTTAATTTCTGTTTTATGTTAATGCTGCTAGTTGCTTAATTTCCAGCATACGATAAATACATAGAGTAAAGACAGGCTTTGTAATTATGAGATTCAAGTACACGAAATCTTTAACATTAAACAATAGTTATTAGCCTTTCATTTCGATTTTGTCAGAAGACCGTGCCTCCCCCTTTGTCCAGCTGAAATTGTACGTGAAAAGGGAAAGTATCTGATTGATATGTAAACAATGCAACAAAGACAAGTGTCGCATGCGTCGCACTAATGTAATGTAACAGAAAATATAAACCATAAAGTCAATAACAAAGCCGAAACGTCGGTAAATAAATAATTTCTTTAACATCAAATCTTGATGTAGCTGTCTATATCGTGTCTTCGGAAATTATTATAAACTTTGTATTTCAGAAACCCTGCACACATTTCACATCAAGTACCGAAAATATGTAGTTGTGCAAGTGCAAATATTTAGTTTGGTAATTCAAAAAAAAATGTGAATTTTTATATAGCACAGAAATAGGTTTGCATACGTAGCACAGTGCCTTAAAGTAATTATCGTGCTGGAACGAATGAACACTGACAAAAACCGTCAATGCGCCATACGAGTTATTAAAAATGCACGAATACTCGATAAGAATCGGAAGCCAAGCAGGAGAAAGAGTAAAAATAAAACGAGTCACCCGTTTTTAACGTTTATTCAATATTTCAGCTAAGTTTCAATCGCGTCACATTCAAACAATACATTGTTCTTTATAAGAATTAGTCGAATAAGCGTAGTTTTATTGGTATACTTCCATACAAAAAAGAATAATCATTAATTGGTGAGAAAATCTAATAAGGGTGCAATGAAAAATACGAGACAATCTGCAGAAACGTGCTACAAAGCGCATAGCCCGAGAAGAGACGTTTGTGGTGGCGAGGCGACCTGTCAGCGGAAGCGAAGTGCAGCAGAGAAGCAAGCCAAGCCCCTCCCCTCCCCTCCCGCTCTACCTACCACCCGCTTCCGCAAGTACTTGAAGAAGAGCGTCATCCTGACGATGACGATGAGGTAATTGATGCTGCCGAAGCCGCCGCGGCCGCCGCAGCCATTCGCGCGCGCGTCGCCGGGCGCCACCGTCCACATGCTGCGGCCGACTGGACGCCGTGCCGTTCCGCGCAGCGGTGCAGCGCGGGTCGCGCCGGTGCCACGCGCGGCGCAGTGGGCCAACCGCCCGGACCGACGTCCCTGCGCGACCTCTGCCCCGAAGGTGGCAGGGTTTTTCGACATTAGATTGTCGGCCAGAGCGAATTCAGTGGCTGTCTGGGGGAGAATTGGCCGGATGCTCTAATCGGTAGTTTTCCCTCGTTTTGCCTTTTCAACACCAACCGAATGTCGGTGCTGTACCTTAATAAACGGTTTCACTAGCACCGGACGATATTTCCTTCCTCATTCTTGTCCCTTCGCTACCTTACACACACATGCTTTCACGTACTACACTAATTTCCGGAGGCTGGTCGGAAGCTTGTCCTGTAGGTCCGCTATGGATTTTATGTTTCAGTTGGGAAGGAATAGCTTCCGCCTGCAACATTCACTTTACTTACGGGACTATGACCAAAGAAGTCGACGCGCCTTGTCACTGTCTGGAGGAGATTTCTAGCGGCTGGCAGCTCCGATCGGTAGTTTGCCGAGGTTTCTCCGATCAACACCAGGCGAATGCCAGAGCAGTACATCAACAAACGGGTCACGGACCGCGCGCGATCTTTCCTTCCCATTCCTTTTCCTATCCTCACCCCTCTACACACTTACACGCAGGATACATGTTACTACACATGTTGAGAGACCGGGCGGGAGCTTAGAGCGTGTTCTGGCTGGGGCGGTGTCCCGCTGGTGGGAGATAACTGATAGGGGAAAACCCCGCTACATGACGGTAGGTCGGCGCCGGACCTCGACAAATGAGCGGGGGCTAGATCACCGCCACCTCCCGAGCATAAAACCATGCACTGAACTTATAGGACAAATCACCTCAGCAGTTGACGCGTTCGGTATGACAATAAACAAATCCTTCAATCCGGTCTAACGACCCACAGCGATAGCTCAGGGCCAGCATCGCAGCCTCGGGAGTGTTTATGGGGAGCGAGGGTTTGAGTTCCGACGGTGACTAATTTTAGACAGCAGCTACATAGTTGAGTGGAAATCAACCACTGCCGGAGGGAGAACGCTCGAGGCCGGCTGCTTCATCGATAGTGTTTACGTGCGTTTCCCGATCAGGACCAAGCCGAAGCGAAACGCTAAAGGCCCATTCACAATGCGAACGTAAACATAAGCATAACGCATAGACGTAAACATTTACATAAGTGAAACACAGATGTATTCACAATGTCCTACATAAACGTACGCAAAATAAGAGTTTCTATTAGCTGTGAGACATTCTAATTTACTGATTGAATGAGAGAATAGATTTCGAGGTATCGACTATGTCTATTGCTCATATGGATTTAGTTCGACTATCGACTTCGCTCCTCAATCGATTTTGAGTTAACGTACAGTGATTAGTTCATTTCTAATGTCTTTCTGAAGTATAAGCACAGAATCTTGAAGCTTGCAAGTTTTTAAGTTGAAATCTTATGTGATATGCTTATGCGAACGCATTGTGAATGAGTCCGCGTATGAACGTAGTCCTAACTTTTATGTTAAAGCCATGCTTACGTTTATATTTATGTTTGCATTGTGAATGGGCCTTAAACTGGCCAATGAGCGCCAGTGATCATTCCCTCCCTTTCCTTGTCGCTTCCTCGCTCCTTGACGTAACATGTACCACATGTACGAGGCAAACGATTTATGTAGGTATTCACGCGTTCTTTATGCATTCACGCGATCAATCGACTGAGCTGCTTCGAGGACCAAGTTGTGGGGTACGGAACCGCAAAACTAGCGGCTTCGGTGATGTAGCAGCGAAGAACACTGTAATAGAGTAAGCGGAAGTCATGGATTTTTAACAGCGAATGTTCTTCGTACATATTCCTTTGAAAGAGAAATATAGCCGGTACTTTGATGTCACAGAATTATGTATGTGAAAGACCATCAAGCCTCTACGACAATTGTGGACAAGTATCTAATCCATTGCTGATCACCTCCATTGGATACTACGAATACTACCAACATCTGTCCGCTATCACACGGTCGTTAGATAGTACTACGAACCTAAACATTGCACATGGCTGAAATGGAGATAGTTAGATTTCCAGTTGTTAAATGTATCGGATTTACCAAAACCACACAAAGGTACCGCAAAAGAAAACTGATAGCGATAACTACCGTAGACCAATCTCATTTTCTCCTTCATATACATTTAAGAAACCTTCTTGCACGATTCATGTGCTGAGTTGTTCAAAGTTAATTTGCAATTTTAGTTTTCTTGAAGGGTGACCCACAGTGGCCGTCCTGTGCGTTTCAACGATGTGCTGAGCTCAACTCAAAGGGCACTAAAAGCATCTACAGAATACAATGGCAGCCAAACAAGAATTAAATAAGAAAAAATATACAAAAAGTAATATTTTTAAAGAAAAAAAACGTTAATAAAGTATATTTAAATCATTCATTCGAAAGATTTAGAACATGTATGTTTGCTTTTGTGAAGAGAGAAGTTCGAACAACCTCAATTTATATGAACATTTTCACTTCACAGAAAATGTTAAAAACAAACGGTAGAAATCGCGAACGTTTATCACTTTGGTTATCTCGCAAGGCACTACTTCTCATTTTCAGCGCCAAAAAATTCATTACAAAATAACAGACCTTACAAATGCACCATTTTCCTATTAACATCTGTTATTTTGCGCCCTTTCTAGCGATTTCGGCCCAGTGCGAGGGGGCCATCGATTCCAGCGCGGAGCAAGGCGCACGCCTCTCCGCGATCGGCCAGCGGGGCGGGCAAACGGCGCGAGGGCGGCGGGGACGGGCGGCGGGAACGGTCGCCTCGCGTGCAGTCGCGAAGGCCCGCCCCGCCCCGCCGTAGCAGCTCCGCCCCGCTCCCGCCCGCGCGGTACCAGCGACG
This sequence comes from Gryllus bimaculatus, assembly GCA_017312745.1. Taxonomy (NCBI): domain Eukaryota; kingdom Metazoa; phylum Arthropoda; class Insecta; order Orthoptera; family Gryllidae; genus Gryllus; species Gryllus bimaculatus. The sequence goes on along the minus strand of BOPP01000005.1, from coordinate 6,570,239 downwards.
CGCAGTGCGCCAGCCCGCCACCGCCCCCACCGTCGCCGCCACCGCCTGCTCCAACAGTTACCCCTCGCCGCTACCGCACTCGCGCTCGTAAAACCTGCGGCTACGGCCAAGACACACTCGGCTGCCCCGGCAAACACGGTTGCTTGCCTCGCCCGGGAGCCTAAAGCACACACCTTACAGCCGCTCTTTATATGCGAATGGCGCGGTACACTTCTGCGATAAGGGCGGATTATTGCGACACCTGTGTACAGGTAACGGTGGCGAGGCTAAAAAATTCATGTCACGGGTGTTGTTGCTAATGTTGAAAATAATTCAAGCAATCACACTTTGCTCTTCGAAATTGATGTCCAGTCATGCGAAACAATATTTAATACTCTTTTAATCCTTTTGGGACTTAAATGTTACAAGAATATTATGGAATTTATTCTCTTAAATATCGTAAGATAACATAAAAATATTAGAAATCGCACATTAAAACATTCGTAACTAAAAAAATACTTCACGATGAATTTATTAAACCATTCAAAACTCCTGTTCGTAATGTGATTTCTCATTCATGTTCATTTCAAGATTTCTTTTCTCAAACGATCATACAATTCACAGAATAATGTAAGAAGTTTAAGAGAAGATGTCAACAGTTTTCATTTGGAAGTCTAGAGTTTACGTCGCTTGATCACAGGGAAGGTATCTTTTTACCATCCTGTACAAGCGCTGTTGGGACCAAAACTCTGCTTCCTGCAAAATGTCAGAAAGCTCTTTCCTTATTGGTTTCGTGTCACGAGTATCATCGTTTAACGTGATATTGGGAGCTGAATTTCAGGAAATACGATGTCATCGATACGTGATGGCCAAAACATAGTATATGACAGCAATTTATTAATTTTTGATTTACAGAAATGTAATTCGTTATAACAGAGTTGTACAAAATTAAAATACTTAATGTGGGACTTACAAGATAATATAAAATATAATAAATACAGTACATTGGGCAATAAATCCAAATGGTTTTCAAAACATTTTTATATTTAATTCGTTTTAAGCCTATACTATTTATATTTTGGATACAATTGGCAGACTATTGAGAAGATAGACTACAGCACGTATGGACGCAGAATACCATCTAAGGATAGCAAACATGCAGTTTTACACTTTATTCAGATTTTAAATGAAATACTATTATGTAATGATGAGTACTGTAAAAGCAACGAAGGAGAATAAATCAATTATCACATTTAAAAACGTCACAAATCATCAACATGAGCATATATAATTTCATACTTGATACCCAGAGGTTGGAGGAAATGTTTAGAGAGTCAAAACGATGATTCTGATACATACACATTTTATTTATCGAATGGTTTGATTGCGAGGTCTCCAAAGACAATTTTTAAAGAGTAAGCGCTGTTTAAACATTATGCGCATGTATTTACAACCACCTTTTTAAACAGAGAGATGAATAAGATGAGAGGGGTGTCAACTGAACTGATGGCAATGGGTAATAATTGTGATGATGATGATGATGATGATGATGATTCGAAACGCATGATAAAGGGGAAGGTCTCAAGAAAACATGCTATGTGTTAATCATCACAAATTTTACGTGAGTGCCCATGTTAAGAACCCAAACGTGCAAGATTAGCCATCTGTCTACAACAATACGTGAGATAATTATCGACAGGAAACCGAACGTGTAGACGAAACTTGCACTTTTCGGATTAAGGTGAAATAGATTTTAATTTCCTAGTGTTCACATGTTTTTTGCAACGTAAATGCCTATAATTTTTCACTGGCATAATCAGGGTAGTAGTAGGCCTAAGTACAAATTATATTTATTCGTTGTTTCTGGCTCGCTGATTCCTCTTGAGTGATTAGGTATTGGAATGGCATCATAGCAATTTTAATTTACAAAGACCTAAGTATTGCAATCAATAAACATTTAATATTTGCCAGCCGCTATCAGATTTCTAACAAGTCTTCCATTGTCCTGTCAAAATAGCTTAAGTTTTTATCAGAGCTTAAAATAGGAAAAAATGTGTTTCTACTAGTATTCGCATATTTTAACTTAATACATGTTCTTAAAATTCGTTTGATAACATTTCATTTTGATATTAACTATTTAAATTTGATAACAAAAATTGAAAATAAGCCAGAATAGTATCTACAGTTTGATACCACTTGTTTGGTTTTAATTGAATAGTGTGTTCCCGAAAAGCCATATGTGATATTTCTTATTTTACTTCAAACATTATGATTTACAAACTTGTGACAAGCGAGAAGGCACACTTCTATATTACTGGTCTCTAAAATGGAACCCAAACCAGAAGATAAAAAAGATATACATTTTAAATTTGATAACTTCAAGTATGAAACAAAACACGCTCTAAAATGAGATTAACACGCGCACGAGGAAACTCATAATACGCCATTAGAACTCTCACTCGTGAAAGGAAAATATAGCGTCGGAAACATAATCTATTAATAACGAGAACAAGCGTTATTCATAGCTGAACTAAGAGTTGAGTGACATACCATAATCTTTCCTCCCCTTGCGCCTTATGAAATACAGCAGTTGGATATTGTAATGATTGAGAGGAAATGTAACCACTCGGGTGGTACTAAGTATTTCAAAAGACTCACAACAATGGCATTATAATAGGATATTCATCACCAGTGGCGTAGTGTTACTATTCATTAACGTAAAAATTATATTGTGTGGCACTTTTGATTGAAAACGAAGCCGATTTGCCAACCTACTGCACCAAACTAAATCATAGAGGCTTGCTGATTGATGGGGTAGTCCGACCGGACGGCCGATCTCACATAACTCATTCGCGCAGGTTATACATGTATCAGGTTTTTGACACATTTATGTGAAAATATTGCAGATACCAGTTGTTCCCGTCATGAGAACCAGGAAATATATGCGGTGAGGATTGGAGTTAGAGAAACCGGCAAAATGCCTTATACAATTCCCCAGCTCGCGTATTTTAGGCTAAAGTGCACATTTTAACAATTATTGCACTGTTCTTTGGTACAAAACGGTGTGTATTTCCACGACAGATGCAACAATCGTAAACATTGTTGGAATGGCTTTAACAGCGCATGTGTTTCGTGACATGTGTACCAAGTTTGTAATCTGCCTGAGTTACCTTGACACAGGCATCTACCCATTGAGACATCTGAGTAAATATCATGCTGAGTGCGTACTGCCAGGGAGTAATAAACTATATCGTCATCAATAATTTGCATCATTGCACTTACCTTCAGCGACGCCATATCTGACACAGATCGATGTGTCTGGATTGTTTCCAGTTGGTCGAGGCACCAATCGAGCTCTTCCATGGTTTCAATGGCTAATTTCACGTAGGCATCATCTGTAACAAACAAATTGCCATCTTTAACATCTCATTTGATGAAAAGTTTATTTTAATGTAGGTTTACAAACAGGTTGGAAATCGCGATTCCATAAAAATGAATAATTGTATTACAAAATTATTTAAGGCACAAAAGGTCTGATGGTTTAACTTTACTCATGACACCAACGTCAAAAGGGGGATTTAAAAGCCCTTTTCCCTAGAGATAGATACTCATCGATCTAAGTGACATTTTTGGGGACCAAAGCGGGTTCTCGTCAGGGTTTCTCCTGGGTTTGGCCGTGACCTTCGCCCTTCTTGAAACCATTGGTCCATTGTCAACCACATTCCTAAACCACAATCCCTCCACTTCCATTGAAAAGAAATGAATAAGGTAGGACGCCCACCCGAAGGTGCGGAAGAAGAGATTGCAAAAGACCAAACACAAATATCTGAAGATTAAACTGGTAGTTTAAAGACAAGATTGTCCTTAACGAACATAAATATATAATTTGGGGTTATATGGATATTGTGTGTATCCGGGCACGTCAACGGCGGTGGTGATTTGACCCGTTAGTGCAGTGCATGCTATACCGCGGGGGGAAGCGATGTTCCACCACTGGCGGAACGCGCGATGCATCGCCTTATGGGGGCTCTCCCCCTCTCCGGGTGTCCCCGTCCCAGGCCGCTCACAAGCTCCACGCGTCCGACTGCTCTCTCGACAGGTGCTAGTGTTGTGAGCGTGCATGCGTTTGCGTGCATGCGTTTGCGTGCATGCGTTTGCGTGCATGCGTTTGCGTGCATGCGTTTGCGAGCATGCGTTTGCGAGCATGCATTTGCGAGCATGCATTTGCGAGCATGCATTTGCGAGCATGCATTTGTGTGTATGCGTCGAAGTGCATGCGTTTACGCGCGCGCGCGCGCGCGTGTGTGTGTGTGTGTGTGTGTGTGTGTGTGTGTGCGCGTGTGCGCGCGTTCGTTCGTTTGTGTGTGCGCGAGCGCGCGCGCCTGTGTGTGTGTGTGGGGGGGGAGTGTGTGGTGTGTGTGTGTGTTCTGTAAGGGAAGAAGAGAGAACAAACATTAGGACCGCGTGCGCGGTCCATGATACGTTTGTTAAGGTATTGCTCCGGCATTCGGTATTGATAGGAGAATCCACGGAAAACTACCAAGCAAAGTTGCCGATCGTTAGAATTCTCCAACAGCCAGCGGCTGAATTCGACCCACTACCATCCGGACTGTAATTCTAGCACCTCCCGATCTGCGCCGCTGCGGAAACTAAAGTCCTGAGCTTACTCACAAGGTATGTGGTTTAACATCTAGAGGCTTCAACAATGGGGTCGACGAACATTTTGAGACTATTGGAAGAGAAAGAAGGACATCAGACCCTGGTTTCTAAATCGTCAGCTTCCTCGTCTTTGTTATTGTATTCAAAGATAGGGAGTTTTCATGTTATTTTTAATATGGGAGGCAACCATTATAAAGTCCCTGTACAAGTACAAACCATTGTTTGGTAGCATGGCGGCAACGATCCCAATTGCGTTCGTTATTGTGGGGTGGGTCAGTTATATTTTATGAGTCAGGGGTGAAAATATTTTTTTTCTTCATAGTCCCTACGCTAGGTGAAGATGGCAGCTTCGTACCATTTATAAGAAACACAAAACCCCGTAAGTGTCGTATTGCTGGGGACGGCATTCCCCCCAGATCTGTGTCAAACAGACTGTTGACGAAAAAATTAGAAATTCCCAGACTGTGGAGCACAGTAATTTTGTGTGTAGAAAACCGATAAATTAATGAAATTATCGAAATAAAATTAATTAAATGACTACAACAGTTTTAAGAAAAAAACTGCATTAAAAGGGTATAGAATTTTAAAGATATATCAATAATGACATAAAATATGGGAACAACTGCTAAACATATCCAGCGGTTGTACCTGGAAAACATACATATTTGTACGTGCACGTTTATCGTTATACTATTCACAGAATGCCAAAACTGCAGACTTCAACATTTACCGATAGAGCTGGAGTACCGTACATTCCAGGAACTCGCCTTATTGTGTAACTCGCTTCCTCTCGGGTTGCGAAACCGAAGTGAATTTCACCTCGATAAGGTGCTTATTGATATAATCTACGCGTCAAATGAAAATAATTCCTGACGCTCACTTCCATTTTCACATTCTTAAGAAGGCGAATGGTGACTTTCTTATCTTATTTATGTTTTTGATATCATCTCAAAATTTCATAGTAACTTAAAATTAATAGAAAGCTCATTTTCTGTCATTTGTTCATTTCGTCGCTTGGTTGTGACAGTTACAATCGATTTATGGAAAGCAATTCACGTTTCTTCAGCTAGCGCCAGCAAACGGTGGTTAAGAGCGAGGTTTCAGGTAGAAAAGCGAATAAGCCTACATTTTTAATTTAAGTTACAAATCCATCATATTATTAAATAAATTGAAAAATATAATTAAAAATTCCATACACAATGCTTCTCATTTTCAGTTTTTGAAAAAAACAAAACAAAAAAACAAATAGTGCTGAATTACTCATCTTCGCGAAATTTAAGAAAAAATATCTCCCACTTTATACTCGCCTCATCAAACAATGGATCAAGGAGAGGTATTAACACCGAAAAACCTCGGCAACATCAGCTCATTTACCAATTACGCAACCTTTGAATGAAAAGAGGTAGATGCTTCACTCACTGATTTTCTTTCTATATGTCTGCAATTATTTAAAGCATCCAAATACATTTCGTCGACTCGCTTACGATCATTTTCGTAATTACGGAACAATATAATCTCATAACAATGAAAGAAAACCTAAGGCAAACAAGTTTTTCTTTTGTTACACTTTTTATAACAGCGATCTGCCGAATTATTTTCAGAATTTATCACTTAAAAAACTGTTAAAAATCATGAAACCACCGTTTTATTTTACTCCTGTCAGCTGATCGATATCAGGCGCAGTACGCTGCCAACTTCGCTTCTGCCTCCGCCTGCCAACTCCGACGGGAAGTTGTCGTTCGCTCGCTCCGCGGCGCGGTGTTCAGCCCCGGGCGTCGAGGGAGGAGCCTGCCGTGTACCCGGGCCGGGCCTGGCTCCTCT
>BOPP01000005.1:6537498-6558537 GCA_017312745.1 Gryllus bimaculatus | reverse complement strand
AAAATGAAAAGGATCATACTCATAACGTCGACGTTCATGTAACACTTTATTAGACAAGATCAATCTGCTTCTCAATTATTGGACTTTTTAAATGAATACTTCGTCAATAACATTCCTTCACATATAACAGTCAAAAATGTAATCGAAGATTTCGACATAAAGTAGTACCAAGGAGATTGAAGGGTGCGGTTGGGGATATTTCCAATGAGCGAATTTGCTAAAATCATAAAGGAAATTAAAATTTGCCATGTATCACCGAAATATCATAGTATTATGTCAATTAACATAGATATCGCAAGAGCACATTTTTCACAATATTATATTTCTGCAATCAAAGGAGCCTGCTCTATGAATCCTGAATTTGTTTTCCTTAACTTAATTTTCTCAAACTCAATAACAATTACCAATATAGAACAGGGATAAAAGTGGCAATATTTAATACAGAACATTTGAACAGTGATGTACACAGTATTATTTTCATCACATGTTTTATTAAAAAATGAAAATATGCGTGCGGTGTTCTACGTCATAGGGCGTCTGTATGAGGGAAAGTAGATGTTTTCACACCACGAGTAATAATTGTAGTAGTAACGATTTTTTTCTCACGTCTTCTACAAATAAATATTACCATGCTTGCAAACGATTACAATTACTTCGCAAGTTTATAGTTTTCTTTCAATGTAGGTACTTTCATCACAATGTTACGTGATGTTTGTTTTTATTCGGTTCTGCAAGAGACTATTTACATGCAATGTTACAATGAAAATACGATGGCGTGTCTTCTTTCTACTGATTTTCGTTTTGTTCTCCGCCATCATAGTCTTACTCTAGTTCCAAATCGTTGACATGGTCTGAATCGTTTAATTGTCACAATCACTACTTTCACATTCATCGAAGATACTAGATATAAAGTTTCCGAAATTAGGATAAAAAACTGACACAATCACATTTTTAAAAGCCGTACTTCTCAACGGAATCTATAAAGCTCGACCAGCGCAGGTAATACTGACAACGGCAGCAAGAACACAGCTGGAGTCATGACGTCTTTGTGGATACTACTACTGTCTTCGGTTATCTACAAAAACAAAAATAATCCCTACCCTTTCGTGACGTAGTCTGTGAGTCATCTATGACAAAAGTGAAAGCTGTACATAAGGGCTTAGGAAAGAAAAGGATTTCAAAGAAACGCTAGGGAGTACAGTATGACTGGTATTGAAAAGGACCCCACAACTCTGTTGAAAGGGTTATTTACCATCAAAACAGTTAAAAAAACGTTGGTAACGTATTATAGGGAGATTATTCTGCGCAGGTTTTTTAAATGCTGAGATCACAACCCATAAACTAGTTGCAGTTTGAAGAGATTGAGATGAAAATGTCTTTTGGCAAGAATTGATGAGAAAATATTTGCTCCAGTGTAATAAAATATTTACAAAGGCAAATCAGTTGTAGATTTGAACTATTATCCATCGCCGTGGCTCCGAGAAGAAATAGACTACCCGCCGAGAGAACATGGAGTAAGATAATTAGAATAACGATATTTTCTCAATGAACTATAGAAGACATCCTCTGATAGTGAAGTTACGCCCCGAGTCAACACAAGGAATCATCTGAGAATTTGCTCGAAGGATCAGGGAAAGTGGACAAAAATCTGTAAAAGATGGGAGGTCATTGATTCAGAAGCTGAGGTACAACACTTCTTACATGTTTCTAGCGTTACTTAATGGCCAGCAACAGCAGAAATGCTGCTGAACACAACCACACAAAATGGTTTACTTAACATTTCTCAAGAACAACAAATAAATATTTTATTTATCTCTCGTACAATAGAATAAATTAAATATATTGACAAACTCATATTTTAGGAATATATTAGTATTCACGTTCCGTAACATAGTAAAATTGTTCTTTACACGCCAAGAATATGGAAGTAGAGGTGCTACAACAGCACGTATTTTCTCTCATTATTGAAAAACGTTTTTGTAAAATTGAAATATTGCAATTTTTGCCCTACTAACCCTCAGCTGTAACTTGAAAAAAAAACAAACAATTGAACCAATTCAAACGAAACCCCCGTGCATTTATTTCGATAGTCAAAAGCAGTATTACTTCTAGAAATGAAACAAAAATTAATAAATTGAACTGTTGCAGTCTTTGCAGCACACATACAGAAAAGAAATAATAACTTCAGAAAAGCTTGCCTTGATTACATCAAAGTGAGCTTGTAATTTTTAATATCATAATCAGCGATCAAAACTTCTTAAAGTAAAAGAAGTGAATTTGTTTGTTCGAAGTTAAATCTATGATGATGTTTAAATCTATTTACTTTCACAAGAATATTATCTACATCATACGAACATTACGACCGGTGACAATCAGAATTTCAATAAATTGTAATTGAATTGCTGCTAGCGTTGTTCACAAACGCACAAATGCTTTGCCGTCAATTGATTTTGGGGTTTCAAGGACCCATTAAACGTGGATTCTGACTACACTACGGGGTAGAGAAGTAATTTACTACATACAGAAACAATATTTATTCAGTGATTCGTAACCAGTGCCAGGCAGTAAGAGATTTTCTGTCAAATATTTGCCGGTTTTCCCACAGCAATACAATATTGCGAACTCTATATTGCGTAAGCAGTAGGACAGGTAGTAGAATGATACTATTTCATGTGAATAGACGAAATATTTAATAGCAGGCAGCCTCTTTTTGGAGATTTGTTGTTGCATGACGTCAGCGGTGTCATAAGTAGAGACGCCCTGAGTTTGAGGATTCAATCGAAACGCACAGTGAGAGAAAAGGCATGATAACACTACCAATTTTATTTTACATTCTTCTGTAAAACTTGAAACAATTTCACTATTTTTGGATTTCATCGAGTTTCTGGGTATCTAACAAAACGATAGACATCTTTCAGAAGGACGAAGGCTGCATAGTTTTCTTTCAATTTCTGCGCGCATTGAACCATCTCTCAGTAATAATTTTGTGCAAGCGAAATCTAAAGAAATTTGTACCATTTAAAGAGACTTCTACCAAGAGTCCTCTTCTCACGAAAAGCAGCAATTATTTCTGAGAAATTCGTACCAAATCTAGTTCTTCTTTCTCTGTATTAGTCATAAAGTCTTACTCTAATAAGTAAATGAGCACAATTTTACAATAGAGCTAGTATTATAACAAGTGATCATAGAAAATAAATTCTTATGAAAATACGCTTACAAAAATCCGGATAATTAAAAATGTTTTATATCCTGTATCGTGAGGTGGTGAATTCCAAGCAAAATCAAATTAAAAAACTACATGTATTCTTTTTGAAGTGTTTCTAAGTTTTTCAATGATAAAAAAGAATAACACGACTGATATTCATTCCTCGCAATGTAATACGTATGCACATGTTTGTCGTTTGTTCACATTCATTACTTTCTTATTGAAACATGCTTCAATCACGGAAACCTATATTATGTTACTATTCAAAACTTTATCAATTTTCACTTTAGCAGATTACAAAGGAATGTGAGAAAATGTTGAAGGAAATAAAAAAAAATTCTAATGCAAAGAGGTTAGTCCATCATATTGATCGTCAAAAGGGAAATCCATTATTGAGACCTTCATGAAATTCTCAAAGAGACGCCCGTGGCAAGAGAGCATGCACTCTAACAAATGTTGATAAAAACGACTGTTTCTCTGCTGAAAAGTAAACCACGCTACTTAAACACAAGTTGCACATCAAACATTACTATGTTAAGAAATACATAAAAATATTGAACTATAGAAATGAAATATCAATATACCTCATTTGATTGTAACATTGTGTATACAATACGCAAAATGTCAATTTGCATTAAGCTATGATTTTTCTCGCAAAAATCGAATATTCATCGCTTAAACATAACTGTCAATTACAGCGTTATTCAAAATTTACTGGCGTCTCGCACTACAAGTTTCTGAAGAAATATGTAAGTTCCACACTTTTCAAGATGCAAAACATCGTTTGCGCGAGGTTTGTGCAGCCCAGCCTCCAGTGAGATAATACGGTCGAGGGAACAATGCTTCTATGGGCTCGAGCCATATTCAGGGTAGTCAAGCACGACTAAGGACATTGCTCACGCCCTTGACAAACCCTCAAAACCGCAAGGCACAGAACTTATTCTTCCGGGCACTTGTTCTTCGACATTGAGAAACAGAAACCCGACGTAATGCCAAAATGTGAAACACAAACAGAAACTCGACGTGATGCCAAAATGCCTGCAAGTATAGTGAACATTGTTTGCCAATTTTTGATTAAATATTTTCGTCACAGACACATGATGTGTTTGTACACTCCGATAAGCCGCCGTAGCTACTTTAGATCATAATCCATTCTGGTATCATCTGGTGAATTATCCCGAAAAATCAAAATTGCTTGAGACTTATCATTACTTCGTTCAAATAGACAGCTTTTAGAGTCTGAAATTAGTGATTGATTGGAATTTTAGTAATCAATTAGCCAAGCATTGCCTTTGGGGCCGTTCAAAGACAACTTGCCAAAATAGTCGCTTATTTTACAGTGTTATAAACAGTGGGGACTCTCGATGAAGCTAGATTTTTCCGAAATGGCGGCATCTTTTAAATTAATTATAAATACAGTAAACTCTCGGTAACACAAACTCGCTTAAGGTGAATACTCTGTTAACACGAACAAAATGTTAGTCCCGGTATCGACGACATGATGTACGAAGTTTTATCGGTTAACGCGAATTACGTTTAGCACGAATTACGAACTACGTTTTAGCCCGTGGCGTCGTTATATTTTTTCATTTAATACAAACTTTCCAAGTTTCTTCCTTTATTTTTCTTTTTGTTTCTCTGTAAACCGCCTTAGGATTGCAACAAGAAAGACGAGAGGATACTTACAATGTTTATTCACAAACTATTTACAATATCTAGTATGTAAATCACCCACAAGAATTCTATCACTAGGCCGCTACACCCATGTCCCAACCTAGAATTACCCTATTCTACATGCGTGTGCGCTTCATACTGAAGGCGGCTCAATTCGTGACATCAGTCCGAGTCACAACTCTGAGTCTACTCGTGGGGCAAACCACCTCGCCGCCGAAATGTCGTCTCACACCCACCTGCGCATCCCTAATGAATATCCTATCAGCAATATCCTATCAGAAAATGATTCGTTAGTACATTTTTTCACGTTACAGTCCAGTAATTTCCTTCTTGTGTGTATTTTCTATGTTACTGTCGCAAATTCCTATAGGATTGATGAATTGTACTTGTAACACTGTCTATGTAGGAGAGTCTAATACTATAGAGTATCTATAACGGCAAACAAAATATTACACAGTAGTACGTATGTTTCTATATACTGCACGCAATTAGTGAGTAGAAAAAACTTTTCCAAAATAAAATTTGTCTCCCCTGTTAGCACGATTTTTTTTAATACGAACTCTTGATTTTCGGTCCTTTGGGATTTCGTATTAACGAGGGTTTGCTGCATAACATCAGAAATTTTAAAAATGAAATTTAATTGCTATAATCGAACTGCGCAGTCGTAAATTTTAATTGATATATCGACTCATTGGTTTACAATTCATCGATTTATTTGTGACGATTAAGAATAAAATTATATCGAAGTTGTTGAATGGCGGATGGACGGACCGACGACTAACAGACCGACCACGACTAACAGACCGTTCCACGTTGGGTGGCTTTGAAAAGAAACGCTTTTTTAATATAAGGAGACCTCAAACGCGTATTTCCCATTAAATATCCATGTCGGTTTCCATGAGATTACGTTAATTCCTCTAAAATACACATATTACTTTGTATATGTGTATTTGTATGGGAAAATAAAAATGATTTACTAACATTACATTTACATGATAAAAGTAGACTTTAGAATTAATATTTTTATTTTGAAGCATCGTAACAATATTTTTTTAAATGATGAGTATGTTGTATTTTCTGTTTCACAATACGTGATATTTAATAATATGAAGTAATAGAAATATTTGTTTCACAATATGAGTACAGAATTAATCACTTTAAAGGGTAGACCCGAGTACAAAGTTCGTTTCTTTAATGGTAGAGAAAGCGACCATATACCTAATGTTTTTATTTTCAGTTACGTGTGAATCATGGTTAAAATTACTTGACATACATTCAATATCAATAGCTCTTCTTAAGTCATTTTGCTCACCTCCGTTACACGGGTCTCTATAAAATGAATTTTCGCTTTTCTTGGGCAATTTGTATTTTGGGTGAGTGTTCTTTCACATAATGAGCTAGTGTCATGAACTCATTGCCGGCATTGTAGTAATTATCAAAAATATTAGTCTTATAGATCTCCATTTAAAATTTCATGAAAAATTTAAATAATTATCTCTAGTGTTTCGAATTTACCTGTTAAACGCAGACCTGTAGTTGTAGATCCTGTGTTCCCTCAATATTATGTTTCACTCCAGTTCAGCCTTTCAAGAAAACATTTTTTTTAAATTAGAGTATCAATCGTGTCCTGTTATCTTCGAGCACTTGCTACCTTTTGTCTTTGCTAGGAAAAGCTATTGTTTTAAGTACTTTTTCAGCTGTCATTCACGAACTGCCAATAGCTTTCCTTTTTGAACTCCGTTTTCAGTTCTTGGTATTAAATGTTTGTTGAGTGTGACATGCTCACAAAGAAAACAATTTTAACCGCCGTTTTTCCACGAAAAATCCACACTCCACAAACTTGAAATCATCTTTCTATTTGTGTAAGCTCAATTAATTCCATCGGAGTTAACGTTTAAGCCATCAACTACTGCTACTCGCGTAATCAACTTTACCGCGGCGAACAGGTTTGAGAAAATTAGGCGCACTGCGGGAGAAGAGGAATGATAACAACGAATTTCTCAGTGCCTTTGAGTGCCAAAGGCTCAAGCCTTTGAGCGCTCACAACAACGTTTATTCGCACTCGCATCTCGCCGGTGATGAGTCAATCTCGCTGTCCCTTGAATGGATACGTAATCGTGGATTGAGAGGAATGCCGTTGCAAATGGATGCAAAAATTTGCAATGGAATTGGAGACGCATTGACGATGGGATTGTTTCTCGTGAGCAAGTATAAAGGCAGTAAGGAAAAAAATATTTCCAAAAAATTCGAGGAATTCGGAATTTAATACCGTATGTCACCAAGTTCCACACCCGGACGTCTAGTCCAATGCGATTCGCCCTAGCAGACTCAGTGTTGTTGAGATCAACGAAGACGGACAAACGGTGTAATGCGGCTCTATTGCTCATCTCTGGGAAGACAGACCCTGAACGGTCGCGTGCGTAGGAGAGCAAGTTTCTATCATTATCTGTTTGCAGCAAGAGATGCTGGCTGTCAAAATAGCGACTCGCCTCTTTCTTAAACACGTTCACGATTCAAGGGATTTTCGTGGGACGTAGTATAGTGTAGTCTCTTTGGCGTATGAGGACGAAATAATGTACGGTGTTTCACCATTTCTCTTCCTCTCTTCCTGTTCTTCTGACTAGGCTCTTTTTTGAGCCGCCTTTCCTTTTTTACGAATTTAAGAGGGGGCATTCTAGCTTTGCGTTTGTTGGAATTTGCGGGGGCCCTGGATCGATATCTCCTTGCTTAATCGACAACAGGTAATCATGCTATCCTCACATGAGACGAGCGTGTAATAAAATCTACGCCATGTCCCCACGGTAAAACATGCATTATACTTACGGGACTAGTGACCTTAAAGGTGCGTTTACACGAAGAGGCAAAGTCTCCTAACTTCATGACGTCACGGAGATAAATTCTCTCTGACGGCTTTACACGGTTCGAAATATCTCCCGAAACACGAGTCTCCTACCACACGGGAGAGTTGGTTCCTGAGATATCTCCGGAAAAGTATCTCCTTGCTGTTTACACTTGATGCAAATGTCTCTCGATGTTCTCCGGCGCAGCCATCTTGAATAAGCAGCGGCGAGCAGTTTGAGGTTAGAATGTGACAACTGTTTCAGCTGCCTGTGGCACTTTCACAATTTTGAAGAAGCGGAGGTAAAGAAAGAGACAAAAGAAAGAGACAATACCGAATTTTTTATTAGGAAATATCTCACGCAATCAAAAAGCAAGAAAAGTGGAAAAGAATTTATTTCGGAAAGAGACTTGGTTTGACGGTAAGGCAGTTTTTGGCCACAGGAGATACATACAGTTCTTTGTCATTTGTATTTATAATTCCCCAGTATATTATTTCCCACAAAGAACAGAAATCCACCGATCACGTTGGAACGCCGCACAGACACAGACAGACGCAAAATGGCTAATCGAGCACGTAAACACATGCAAGAGAGCAAAAAGTCTTCCAACTCTCTTTGAATACTATTTATCTCCCAGGAGATACGATTCTTCATCGATTCCAGAGTCTTTACACTGCTCTCTTGCGGAGACTTCGAAAATCTCTTGTGACGTCATGTCTCCGGAGAGAAGATCGCTCCCCTGAGAGTTTACACGTGTCTCCTAACCAGTTCCGGAAAGTTAGGAGAGAAAATTCTCTCCGTGTAAACGCGCCTTAACATCCGCCCGGAAACGCTAATAAATGAAACCCGTTGCTATATCACGCGCTGTTAATCATGTAGAATGTATCTCCATTAAACAAATTCTTGTTGAACTTTCAAAATACTGTTGTTCAATTTGATACATGCAGTATGTATTTACTGGTTATACAAAAGAAAACAAACCTCTACTTCCTTTATAAACGAAAGCTCTGATAATATAAATACACACATAACCAAAATGATAATATTTTGCTGAAGATTTACTAGATGAAGTATTAATGGACCTGACTCAACGCACGTCACAGTATACTTTACGCACTTGCGAATTCTTTACGTCCACGTGCGCCTTTAGGTTGTTTTAACGTTGTTTCAAGAAAACAACACTAATTTTTATGAATTTGATTTATTCAACTTATGCAATACAAAAATAAAACGGAGGCACACATGTGTTTCCAAGAGAAGGGAGCTGGACGAGCCGACTTAAGCTGCCCTCTGGGAGCGGGCCCACTAGGTCATGACGAGGAAGAGTGGGGGAAGGGAGAGGGAAAGATGAAAACAGGTGGGAGATTGATGGTGAGCCATTTGGTTTTATTTGAAATTTAATATCAACGCTTAGCGTTGTTAGAATGTTTATTCGGGGACAATATAGGGCGTACTTCGCAATAACGCTCAGTTTAGGCGCGGGCCGTTCGAAGTTAAGATCTATTATGAAGATTAATTTTTTTCACTTTTGAAATAATAATTTACTAAGTGCGGAATGTTTGCACGGATCCAGTGGTAATAAACGTTTGTCAGATTTTATTGAAAATTCATATTAAAAATATTTTTATGTTTTGAAATAATTTTTAAGAACTTTGTAATTAACAATACTTCATTTGCACCATATCTTCTCACGGTGGAACCCGGTGGAATCGGGGTTTCTACTTGCCCTCATCTCGGCCAGGGAGAGCGAGCGGGCGAAAACTAAAATATCTTGGATAATGTTATTGAACACTTCAAATTCGTGTATTTGAAGGTATTACAATGCATTCCTGAAAACACGCGTACATTTTAGAAGAAATGTACCAATGGAAATTTATTACTTGATCCTTTTTAGCGTCTTATAGGGAGAGAAAGTATTGTTTTGGCGATTCCAATATTATTTCGAATTTCCGTCATGAAACCACTATTTCGGTTCTTGTGACCTGTAAGGTCGCATACATCATTAATAATAACAAATTATTTAAATATTGAAAGAATAGTAAATACACGAAGCATTATAGTGAAGAGAAATTGGATAATTTAAAATCCATTCTCGATGAGTGAAATAGCTTAATATTATTTAGATTTCGAGATTTTGAGCGATTCTAACGGTTCTACGAAGAAGAGAGGAACTCAGAAGAGCAGAATATCCAAAATTTCATAGAAAGTTTCAATTTGTAGATTGAAGACATTGTGAATAACCAAGTTGTTAACAATTACAAAAGGAACACTCGGTTCTAAAAACAATATTCCCTTTGTTAGTAGATTTTTTTGTTTACGATACCTTTTTTCTTCTTTCTCGAAATATATTTTTATAATTGCTTCATACTAATAAAAATAAGACGTCTTGTAGACAAAGTTTTAAAAACTCAAATTACAAAAAAATAACAAATTTGAGAAAAACATAACTGTATACGAGACTATAAAATGATAAATTTAATTATGAAAGTTCGGGTTAAACAGGATCAAACTCAATCTAATTTGAAGAAAATAATTAATTGAACAGAATTTGCTAGTAAAGTGTTTAAAAATTCAGTGATAATTTTGTGTTTTTTTAGACGCACGTTTTTGCGACAAGACATCTCGAAAAATACATAGTGGAAACTTCAAATACAAAAAACCGGCATATAAAACAAATTGTCAAATATTCGTTTTAATTTTAAAGAGAATGTAAGAAAAAACTGCAGTCCCAGGACAAGCACTCTCCGAACTCACCGAAAATATTTTGAACATTTAATTCTCTACCCTGAAAAAATAACAGTAGTACCAGATAAACCGTCATGAAATAAAGGAAGATTTAATAATGGAAGTTCATTCACACACATTCCCTACGGATTTGCAATTGTCCTGGACGTTACATTCCCTCAGCATGTTTTGAAAGCAACATTTGCTTTCACGACAATAGCTTTGAATTTAATTTAGGAATACAATAGTTAGTTGTAACTTTTGGGTCATTGTTCTTCAGCTAGGACAAAGCAAATATTGCTTTCGCGGATCTGTAGACGAGACCTATTGGTGCTTTGCATATCTTGGATTTATGCCACAATCTGTTTAACTCTGATCGTTGCACACACACAAAGAAAACTGTGCCTTCTCTTAACAAATTTGATTAGACAGTTACACAGTTATCTCAATTTTTGAGAAGTAATAATTTTAAATAGTTGTACAGTTTTTTTAACAATTTCATTAATCGGTTTTGCAGAATCAACCTTCATTTTACCAGAGTTATCGCGATAATAGGAAAAATAATACTTTTAAAAATTTGAAAAAAAGTTCTGTAAACACCTTAAAAACTATTAGTCGAACCCTTGCGATTATATCATGCGAAAGGAAGATGTGTAGAAATTATATAAGATAAAAATGTCGGATATGCACTATACGGAAAATCGAAACCTCCCCAAAAATATTATTTCATATCATGGAGAAATTCCTCAACACTAATGAAATGGTGGAGGTATACCAATTCTGAAACCATTCACTGTGAAAACAGTTAAGGATATTTCTGAAAATGTAATTGAAGTGCTTTATATTTGCCGACATCTGTACGGGTATATTTTAGAGGACTGTTGTAGGAAATTTTGCTTTTCATCTTTCCTTAAGAACGGCAACAAAATTAATTTACAACCAACGATTGCTGAACATTGTGTTTATTTGCTAATCTTGGCATTTAAAAATACTCAATCGTTGATCTTAAACAACTTGTTATTGAATTATAATCTTACATTCACACAATTTCTCACCTTACACGAAAAATCGCTTCTTTTGATATATCGATAGTAAATCGCACAACAACACGGCATAATCACCAAATGACGACATGAAAGCGTTCATTCGATTAATTTAAAAAAAATAATAAAATTTAGCGCTTAAACTATAAAGCTAATGACATCAATTGATAATACAACCGGGACCCCACTATCTTTCACTTAAATAAACTAGTGGTGCTAAAGAAGCACGTATTTCTCGAGCGTACTTTCACACAAAATTACGCGAACAGTGCTCCAAACCTTGGTTTTGAGGGTTTAATTTTTTTTCTTCATTCTAGTAACATTAAGCCTTGACTGAAAGCTGGGATACATTGTTTACCATGAAATGTTACATTATTCAGATGTCTTCTAGTGCTAAACATAGGATTTTATTTAAGATTAATCAACGGAATCTTTAGCATTTCTATCATACAGTAGTTAAGCATGCGGGTTGATATTTATAACTCTTTCAATATTTTTAATGAGGTTTATATTTCTACTTGCCGGTGTTCTTTACGAAAGTCTATGCTGGAAGGCTTTCTTAAAGGAAACTCGAGAGCGCACCGCTTTTTCCAGCTTCCTAAAGAGAGCCGATTCCTTGGTAAGTAGGTGCGGAGGGGCAGGCCAATTAGCCTAGGCGGAGGGCGTCAGCTGACCTTAATCCGCAGCTTCCTCGTCTCTGCGGGCGGTCGCGAGGCTCAAGCTCCGAGCACTTCAATATAGGCCCCGCCGCTGTCGCCGGTCCAAAAAGGTTGAGAAACGGCCGGGCTGCGCAGCGCAGAGAGGAGGCTGGGAAACGGTCGGAGGAGGGTCTGCGGCGAGAGGACCTCGCGGGGGCCGGGCCAGGCGGGTCGGCCCGCCTCGCCCCAGCCCTCCCACGGCCAGGGCCGCTCCGCGTTCGCGTGCGGTGCGCAGCGGAGTGGCGTGGAGCGGGGCGGGGCGGGGCGGGGCGGCATGGTGCGGAGCGGGACGGGACGGCGCTGGCGGCCGGCCAGCCGCGGCACGGTGGGCGGAGATCGTCAAAACGTGGCCAAACCTCTAAAAATAAAACGCCGTATACAGCCCGAAAATGCCATTCAAGGGAATGAGAAATGCCCCACTTCCAGATAGGGCAAACGCGAACCGTTTCTAGAGCTCGCGATCGTGCCTCGTAGACCGGGACTGAAGCATTCCACAAACACACATTAGTAGTTTAATGGGCTTTGAAATTGTCCTTGGTCATTGAGAGTAATCACGGGCTCGGAGATGACTAAAAGGATGACTATCACATCGATAAGTCTGAACACTTGAACACTTTTTAACATATAATTAAACTGTCGTTTCTTGTGCGAGTGTGATACCGGGGTGAATTGTTCTGCGGTCTTTACGCTATCTGAGAAGTTCTCATTCTTTCTTTGAAACTTTCTACTAATATATTTTACAAGACGGCGGAAGCCGATACGGGAAATTATATGCAACACCATGAAACTCGAAGTTTGACACTCTGAGCTTACAATATTACGATAATTCTCTTCATTCCCTTTGCGATTGTGAATAAGATCGATGAAGAAAAACTCTTTTGAATATTATTGTGCGCAAATATTTCTATTTATTATTTAATTTCTAGACACGTTTATGTAAACATCTGAAATGGAATTTCATATATTTAATAGGTGCACTGTTATACAGGGAGAAGATTTCATCAGCAAAACAATTCAATAGCAATGAAAGGTTTCACTGCCAGATATAATAAATTGTTTCTGAATCGTTAAAAAGGGTCCATTGAAAAGTAATCGCCAGGTCAATTAGGTTCCATTTCTTCAGTCATTTAACAATTAAGCTTTTACGCTCGCGAATTACTTGATCGTTAAAGGGGAGGTATGACGCAGGAAGGGGAGAGGGGGGGAACGAATTCCAGCGAACGAAAACAACAGCGCCCGTGTGTGGCTCTCTGCGTGTCGTGCGCCAAGAGCGTCGCGCCAAGGAACCCTCTGCCTGATGAACGCGCCGCGCTTTGCCCACCGCCGGCGCCGCGCGGCCCATCGTGCGAGAGACACCCGCGGCCCGCGCCGCAGTCGGCGTTACGCAAGCGCGGGGGGCGGAGGGCGGGGCGGGGCGGCCCACGGGCATGCGGCGGCGCGCAGCTCTCCGCCATTCCCACCACGACGCCGCGCCCCGCCCCGCCCGTCCCCACCCGGCCTGCTCGCCTCGCCTCGTCCTCCGTCTCGCACGGCTTCCCGTCCATCCACTTTCATTGAAGGGGCCCGCCGCGATCGGCGCTCACCGCTGTGCGACGAATCCGCGCATGCCCCCCCCCCCCCTCCAGCACTTGCCTCGCACTCTCGCAGTTCTGGTGCTTACATCAAGTCTGCGTCGTTTCTATAACCCGAGTATCGAAACAGGTATATCAATCAAAATGCATCTGCTGTGGCTAAAGTTCGAAAAACGGCTAATGTTAGGAGATGCCGGTTAAATCGAGCATTAGCCAGACAGTTTGAAACAACCTGTAATGTTTGTTTCAAATCTAACTCCACTGCTAACGTTGGTATTAGTCGCAAGGCGTCGGCTAAAGTAGAAGGAGTGCCGGAGTATGACTTGTGTGCCCGCGAGTAATAGTTTTGTAATAGATGGCGTTGTGCGTTGCACGGGCTCAAGGTTGTTTTCATGTAAATTGCAAAGTTCAAAGACCGGAGCTTCGACAACTTAACTTTGAAATGCTCAGCAAAGCGGTAACTAAAGTACACTACAGTGGGGATAAATTAGAGGATATCGTATAGATAGACATTTATAACTGTCACAGAGGTACTCAAAACTTGACACCTTGTCTCTAACAAACCTCCGAATCTTCCCACGGTCTGCTCAGGGTTTATCGCATTATCTGCTATTCGTCATCATAATGTACTTCACATACTCTAACCAAATCGTGTTGGCTAATGTGCACTTCATCTGCTTAAAGCCTGAAGTATACTTCGAAGCTGTTGCTACTTGTGACTTTATCCACCTATTTTCAATAATCTGGGCATTAACAGGTTTATTAGAGAATTAGCTCGATTCGGACGCGCATTAACAAATATACTGATTCGCTGACGTTTGTTAATCAATTAATTATTAGAGAAAAAAAACAACAATTTCTTTGAAATTTGTACTGAACTGAAATAGAGAGATATTGCCTATTGTGGTACTCTTATTCAGAACGCTTTCCTGGCCTCTGCGTATTATAGGTCACGATATTTTCTTTAATAATCTTTAGAAAACGTATGAGATCAAGAAACTATCGCGAAGATACATTGTGAGCAAGATGTTCCAACTCGATTGGTCAGCGGAGTTTTAATAAACGTACAAACCTTTTATGCTTCTACTCTTCATTCATTACGCGGGGTTAACAGATGGCGCTATTGGCTTAATATCTACTTACAAAATTCTGATTTTGAAAACAATGTATTTTATTTATATGTGATTATGAATTTTAGTTCATAACTTTGTGCGTACAACAGTTGAATTACATACATGATAAACAAATTCTACTCTACGTACTAAATATTCTCAGCATACTTAGCCCTTTCATATATTTATCAAATATATTGATCCTTTCACCTTTGTCTTCTATTAACAAGCACAACTTACCCTGAATATTACACCTTGCCCACATTCTTCCTTCCTCAAAAACAAGAAATCTCTCTAAAATAATTTCACAATCTAACTCTTCCATCTCACAGACCATACAATTTTTCCTCTCTACTCAGCCAATATTTACTCGCTCTCATTTCATTGCCTGACCTATATCTTGCTATACTGCGTCTCAACTTCCTTATATTTACCTTTTAAATAGCTGGGAATATCATCCATTAGAATAAACTTAGGCCATTTATTAAAAACTCCTTATATTTTCGTAATCATAGTACAATAAATTATCTTTATCTTTTTGGATGAATTCTTTACTTCAGTTTTGCGTCAGAGATTGAAGTGTGAATGTAGTCGTTCGCTTTTCTCGGAAATTTCATCTTTTCTTTAAGAGTTACTTACGTATTCTTTGGGAATTTTGAAGAAAAAATCCATTTCCGCTCTTCAACAGTATTCTGGAGGCAATCATTTATCAATTAATTTTTAACATTTCCTTTTTTCGTATTTTTATTCATCTTATTAAACACGAATGTTTCCAAAGTGACTGATCGAAATACTATTTATTGCTCTTGACTCTCAGATAGGGTTGCCAGATGTTTTTCTATTTGAATGAACCTCTCACTATTTATATTTCTGATTCACTAATTAAAAAATGAAAATAGTTAACATGTAATAGATATATTATCCAATGACTAAAAACTAATTATTGTATGAGTGAACAAGTGTTAGTTGAGCTTTTTGTGTTTATTTTGCCTCGTTTTTAATCCCGATAAGAGCCGACTTAACTCCGATGCGAATCCTGGTTATTGAGCAGGTACATGCTGTTGACTGTTTGCTAACTATTCGTAATACTCATGTCTTCGTTGAAGTGCACAGCACAACGAACTTAAGCTAAAAGTGTGACTCATAAATGCCTTTCATGCATGCACTACTTTAACGAACTCCTGGCGCGTGCTAGCCCTAATGCACAAAGATAACTTTATTTGAAGATTTGAACTAATGTATAAATGATCTATTCATCTGTGTTTTAAATTCGTAACAAGGAGAATGTATCATTATTACCCGAAAGATCCCCTCCTGCTCCCTCCACGATTCTCTATTTTCTGAAAACATTTCTGGCAAGCCTACTCTTAGATGAAGATAATATGCCTTCGCTGACGACACTTCGGTGAGAATATGCAAAATTTAAGGCCAAAGAGAATATTCATACTTGGCAAACATTATTTAACAATTTGTTTTTGTCTGATTCTTGTAACAATCACTTGTCAACCCCTTTCTTTTAATATTTAGAGCAGATTATGAATTGTTAACCTAACGTTTATTTAGAAAAGCAGTTGAAAGGTTTCAATCTTCAACAAATTTCAAGAATGTAATTCACATTTCGTTTCCTATATTTCTTTACATTATTACAGTAAATCCTCGTTAGCAAGAACTCTCTTTACACGAATTTCGCTGGAACACATTTTGGGTTCTGGTAAGGGATTTCAGTAATACAGTAATTTATAATAATCGGAAAACTCGAATTTTTACTACACGAACTCCGATTACATTGAAAAACAAATTTTAAAAACAGGCAGATATCTTGATATCTTACGCTTGCTCTAAGATAGAAACTTGCCGATTCAAAGTACGCAAACCATTTGTCTCTATCACCCATCATATTTTAGATACACTAATTTAATCATTTATATTTTTTCCCTCGAAACATTTTTGTTAAATGTAACGTAGAATTAGCTAAGAAAATAGTGAGAGAGAATCACACGACACTCCTACTACATAGTAATATATATTTAAAGGTATAATACACACATACTATTCATTCACTCTGGAAATACTTAATATAAGGTGTATCTAGGTCGAATTTCGCGTTTGGGCTGAGCTTTGTCATGCCACGCTGAATTGGCCAGTAGTCTGCCAACATTGCTGCACTCCATTGGCAATGATACGTTACTCCATCACCGAAATTTACTGGTGAAAGCTCTCTTCGTCCCTGACCTAACATAGGATTTGGGGGAAGAAGTTAAGATGTGAGTCGAGGAGATGAATTTTGAGCGAGATGTTGACATCCAGCTTTTTGTAGGCACTGATGCACTTTTTCGCAACATTTACATAGAGATTAATAATTTCCAAGCAAATTACCTACAAACTGATTTCAATGCCATCCATACACTTTTTTCAGTATCATTCAGTAAGTCTTGGTGATGGCTGCCAGCAATTACCTTCTTTATTATGGACCTGTCAACACACCTTCTTTCGCATAACTCCTCTGAAAACTTGTTATACAGGTACCGAAGAGCATCCGAGTCGTAGTCCAACTCGCAGACAAAACAGCAATACTTGATGTACCCTGTCAGACGTTCCCAAGAAAATGGTGATGATTTTTAAGTCCCCATCGATACGCAATTTATACTTGAGATAGCTAAATTTTCAAGTAGTGAGATAGTTTCATATATGTTGAGGTGGATAGAATATGTTTTACACACGTTTTCCCATTTTGTAATAGTAATGCTTCCAAAATTGTTTTAGTTGAGTCGATGAACAATCCCCATGCTTCAATGCTTTGTTCCACCCCGAGGATTGTCAAGAGACCTCTCACGTCTGCAGTAGTAAATACTGCCACTCATTGCAAAGTATTGCGATACCAAAAATGTTTTAAAATATTACCTTAAATATATATTTTTTCACAAACGACAAAAATATTGTGTGGCGTTGTGTGAAAAAATACAAAAAAACATGGGGGTAAAACATTGATGAACGGTGTTCTTTTAAAATTAACTTTTGTCGATATCTTCAAAACCTGGCGTGACAGATGAAAACTGTTTTGAGATTTGAAATCAACATAAAAACTACATTGTTTTGGGAAAAGTAAACGCCTAGCCAGATATTTATATCTTCTTTATCAGTGGTATTTTGGTCCCTGGGAATTTGCGTTACTGTTTTTATTATTATTATTATTTATTATTATTATTAATATGAGAAATATTGTACGCTATTCTATGCAATTGATGCGGACACATTGTTTGTTGTTTAAAACAGGGCTGCCTGCTCAAGAGAGCCGCTTACTTGGCTATTTTGGCCCACTGCTTTCCCGTGGGCAACAGGCGTGGCCCACAGCTTCTCGAGTTCGATGACCCCGAGGGTTGGTGGTGGTAGGGGGTTAGGAGAGGAGACGACCGGGCGCGATGAGCTCTAGTTTAGTGAAAGGCCAATACGTTGGCCTCTGCAGCGGGCTACCTTGAGCCTGGCGTGAATACTTGAATTTGTGCAGCCGTGAATGTAAATATTAGCCGTGAATGTAAATACTAGAACGTACGATATATCTTGCGTTTTTATTCCATTCCAAGGAAGTTATTGGTAATTGAAATACCCAACTCTACTCTTTTGGGAATTTTATTGAGAATTGAATTATTTCGTCTATTCAATTACCTTCTTAAATAGGTGCATTTTGTTCATAATATTCTCTGGATAAAAATCGGTTTATTATCAATTGTATATTCAACACAATATTTTCTAGTATGTCAATTAAATCAATACATTCAATATGTCGTAGGCGTACTGAACCACTATTTGCTGCTCATTAGGGAGTGGTTAAAAATTAAAAAGAATATTATGCAATTTTCGTTGAGGGTTTCATAAACGCTTTGATGTAATTCACAAAATAATTAAAAACTTCTTGGAAGGCGCAAAATATAAATTCTCATCTCTCAATATAAATTCAGATCTCTTTCCAAGGACATAAAATGCATTTTCCTACAATATTTTGAAGACTTCTGATACATCGGAGAGCTCTTTACACAACGGCTTACGAGCCAATTTTACTAATATGGATTGAGCCTAGGAATCTTGCTTTTTCTTCTGATCTAAGTTGTTCGCTTTATGCTCGCACAATGTGTCAGTTGTATGCCACACAGTTTCTTGAAACTTCCATCTACAATTATGATTTTGATGTAGATATTATTCTTACCTTATATTACGATTACAAAAAATAATAAACACACATCGTTTTCATATAACGAAAATAATCTTTCGAACATGCTAAAAAAAGCTCATCTGACATTATGATTAAATTATCCTCTTCCGAACTGCAGAAAATACTCTGAAAGATCGTTGCATTTTTAAAAAAAAATATATAGTTCATTCTACTTCTAGCAACGTTAAAATCTCTCATTTAAGCAATGTTTGCAATAGACGTTTTCACGAGAAAATTTATTTAAAATTTTGAGACTGCTTGAACAAATTTTAAGTGCTATTTGAGGAGAAAGCTGCGCAGACAGTGCCTTCCACGACTCCCAAAAGCCCTACAGATACTGCTCAGGAAAAAGGCACGACCTACTTTCTCGAACAATTTGAATGTTTTAGCAGAGAGAAAAAAAAACGACGCGCCCGGTCAGTCAGTATTAGCCCCAAACAAAAGAGTTTTAAACTCTAGCGGTTGAATTGTATTTAATGTAACGTGCAGGTTGGATCACGACTATATATGAATGACGTTGGAAGGAAGAGTGTTAAGCGCATATCGCTTGATCTCTTACAATGGACTCTTATTTTATGATGACCAGACTGAGTAAATACAGAACATTAAAAATCTTTTCATACTTGGAGCATAAAAAGAGACTGTAACTTCAGGGTCAACGTCAAGAAATGTATCTAACGTAAGAATGGGACATTTAAATGACATAGGTTTTGTCTGAGAATCTACCTGACAATGTTGGTAAGGGTCAAATGAATTAAACGTTCTTGAGAAATGTATAATAATTATATTGGACAAGAATGGTTGTGACAGATCTTTGTTTCAACATCACCTCAATGTGATCTAGGACAATATACAAGGGAAAACTTTTAAAATCATTACTATTGTTCACAGACTCCTACCATCAAGCTATTTGTAAAACAACAACCAACAACTGTGCAATTCGCTTTCCTAACAGGATAAAGAAACACGTTTCGAGCTCCTACCTCTCACAGTACTGTTACAATCAGATTCATTAATGTAGGAACTCTGAATCGCTTTAAGAGAATGTGGGCGCAGACACACAGGTGTTGGCGGTTGGTTTCATCACCACATGAGGGAAAGAGGCTAGTCTTCAGAGAAATGCCAATTACCAACATAGTGCTCGTCCTTCGCCGACTTCGCCAAGACCTTGGCTGCGATTTTGTGAATATTAGTATCACAAGATTGAGTTAAGAATTGAGTAGTTTGAATTAATTAAAAATACTGAAATTCTTCAATCATGAGAATTCCTCGATCCCCCTCAGAATAAATGTCGATGAATTTTTACCTAAATAAGGTAGCAAGATCCTCTCACAGAGTAATAGATATAATTGTCAGTATTTACGGATACCACTAAATAATGTCATAGGTCAACGCTGTATTGATCAATGCTCAAAAGGAATGTACAGTCAATATTTACTCTGGCCGCTATTGTTTCATTGCGTTAGTAATTTATATACGTTCACAACAACTGATCATGAAGACGTTTGGCATGTTCCTGGATATAGCATTGTGAGGAGAGGACGTTTTACGAAATAATACAAGGAAGTACAGCCGCATAACTTCGCGACTTAGAGAAACGTTGCCGCGTCCCTGAACGTCGAGACCCGTCAATGCACTCTACCTTGCATAACGCTCTTAATCATTTACTCGGAAAGCGGCAAGTTACCTCCGGTGCGTTACACATTCCACTGCAACAGCGGGCCGGGAAATTAGGTTACTCTAGACAGATCCGGCCCGTTCGCATTCTCTCGTGCAACGCACACGGAGGCACACGCGTTGTCTCCACGAGGCAGACGCTACTTGCCGCCAGCAATTACGACAGCGACGTCATCCGATAAAAAGCCAAGTATCCTCGCGTAAAAAGCGGCGGGGCTGCCGAGTGAACATTGGCTTCCCTTCACTTGAGCACCGAAACAGGCGCCTTGAACGGCGGCGCCCCGCGTG
>BOPP01000005.1:6499917-6535871 GCA_017312745.1 Gryllus bimaculatus | reverse complement strand
CCCCATATAAGTGAGTGTTAATCCCAGGCGTTTTGGAACGTTGACATTACAAGTTATTTGATAAGCAAGACAATTTACATTCAATTACTCTTTAATTACCTTTTTTGAACTTTTTTAATGAAAAATATTGGGATTTCCCTGGGGAATCTACCACACGGAACGTTTTTGTGATTATTCATAATTCAACTACATTGTAGAAGTGAAAAATCACATTTCATCAATTTTGGAAATTAGACAAATTATTCAAAAACAGATTATGTTTTCGAATATACCCTCTGGAACATTGGTATCCAAGTTTCGCGCGGCCTTTCCTGGCATGGCATTTCACATCCTGCAGTGCGGTGTACGTGGAAACAGTCTCCTCGTGAGCGGATTCGTGTTTCTCAACGAACGTTTCCAACGTCCTCGTTCCTTAACGGCGCTAATTCATTATGTATCCCCCGCTCTGGGCTTTGTGTTCTTAGCGGCGAAGGTCGTTCACCGGATGGAGGCGGCCCGCAACTTCCAGTACAAATCAACCCAATGCATTGAGCGCTCAGAATTCGAGGCAAGACGTCATTTTTTTTAGACAAATTATATTACGAATAAGGCCTTCGATGAAGAGGATATACATTTTTCACATAATATCTGTAATATTCAGATATATTTTAGTCAAATCGTCCAATTCAGTAAGAAAAAATTTCGAATAAAAATGATGTGAGGTTGACTGATATTTAAGTTAAAATAGAACAATTTAAATCAACCAAACAAGAACTCAGAACGGCCATGTCAAATGCACATCTTTGTTTTTTGTAGTACTTTGTGAAATATGCTCAAATGGAGTTCCTGATGTCTCGAGTATTTACGGTAGCCCCCTCTCCTGCATTATGTACGCTCCGTTTTGATATCAAGGCATGTGAACGGCGAGAGCTGTTGAAAGGCCTACGAAAATGAAAGCATGTTGCGAACATAGCGTCACCCGAGTGTTTTCTTAAATAGAGCCGCTTTTTTTTTTAAATGTCGCCGAAGTAAAAGAATCCACGAAGAATTGAGGAAACAGAAAACATTTTTTTTCTACACCAAACTACAGACGGGGCGTGGATTTTACGTAAAACTTAAAAAGCTGTTCGAGTTTTATTATATTCGTTGTATTGTGGACCCTACTATAAAAAGTAAATATCTTGATGTAGGTTCAAATAAGCAATATAATTCAGACAGAACAATGCATTTGTTAGAAACTTTATCATGTCCTAAATCATGAAAGACAATTTTCAAATGCTCTTACATCGAAGGCATTGTTTTTAAAACTAAAAACAGTAAAATATAAGTAAATTATTCATCCGCCGTACTATCAAATTTGTTATTATATGTATATAATATCGGAATGTGGGAAATTCAATCTCACATTATCGGAAATGGGAGGATAAACCCTGCAGTAGGAACATATTCGAGGCATCTTTTTATCTTTGCCGAATAAAGTTGGCTTTAGTCAATATCAAATGGCGAGTGTAAATTAAGTATGTATCAGTAACCAGAAATTGCAGATGTGATAAATGGAACTGAGATTTTAAGTGGACATTTCTAAGGTTAATGAGAGAAGGTTTAATTATTCAAGTACCACGCATAATACATTTCTATTTACATGATAACACATAACATAACCTACCTTTACTATAGCATACTGCAGCTGACGCTTCTCTACACTTTTCCGAGTTTGGCCTCGCAGCTTCAGCTTTTGCCCCTCGTGATTTATCAATGATAAAACAATCTTGAGTCTGAATAATTTTCAACACA
The DNA here is from genome assembly GCA_017312745.1 of Gryllus bimaculatus. Taxonomy (NCBI): domain Eukaryota; kingdom Metazoa; phylum Arthropoda; class Insecta; order Orthoptera; family Gryllidae; genus Gryllus; species Gryllus bimaculatus. The sequence continues at coordinate 6,534,098 of BOPP01000005.1, read as the reverse complement.
ACTTTTTGTAAAAGTATGTATGCCAAATACTAAGAGGTGTACCCAACCGGGAAGAGGGGTTGATTGATTTGTCTTTCCGCCATGTCATCAATTGCCATGGACATATCTTGTTAGTTTGGTAATTTTCTCATGCCTGGAGGTGAAGATGTTCCTAAACCGTTTGATACTGAGATTAGGCGCCGACCTGTACGTCGGCGTGCGCCGGACTTCTCCCCGCATCTCCCCCAGCGGAGCACCGTCACAGCTGGGACAACCTGAACTTCCGAATGGTCTCCCGGCATGTGTCAGTGAATGCAAGTAATTGTGTGTAAATAAGGGAAGAAGGCAGAACAAGGAAATGGAAGGATAGATCGCGCGCGGCCTGTTTATTAGGGTACTTCTGAAAGTCTCCTGGTGTTGATTAGAGAAACCAAGGAAAACTACCGATCAGAGAAGCAGGCTGCTACAATTATCCTGCAGACAGCCTCTAAACTCGACCCATCTATGTAGCTAGTGTCAAAAATCCACCACCACCGGGTTTCACCGAGCCCTAAGACCTGCCGGTCACGGTTGCTGCAGAGAGAGTGGCAATGCTGGGGATGAGCTAAACTCAGCCGTCTGGGGGGTGCGGCTTTGAGGTTTCTGCATCCCTCCTTCCACCAGAAGCATTAATTAATAAGAAATTAACAAATAAAAATAATTTTTAAATTTAGAAAAAATAAAAAAATCTTTATAAGAGAAAATGAAGTTAGCTGGACACTATACCTAAAGCCACCCTCCCCAAAGAAAAATGCTGATGCGCAGCTAATGTTTCTGTTGCATTTTCTTTCAATGGGTAGAGTGACTACCTTGTTTTCCTTCACTCTACGTCACTAGGCCCATTATTATTCAAATTCATCTAAAATCAACTTAATTCTTCATCCCAGCCCCAAGCGATTCACGAGAACGGCAAACTTGAATCCAAAATGAGGCAACCCTGCCAACTCCCGTTATTTGTCACTTTGAATTACTGCCTGTAGGCAATTAAACGCTGAGATCTATTTCTCCCGAGAACATTCCAGCTCCCGAATTTAAATCGTCAGGCTTTCCCCAAACATTCACGCATTATTATGTCTGAGAAAATGTTAATCCTTGTTCGTATGTTGTTACACGCGTGAACACACAGATCTCATTAAGCGATGTGATATCTTGGCGAGATGTAGTCGCATGTTCAATTACTTTACTGAATCTTTCTTGTAGAAAATAAATTATTCATAAGATTATGCTTCTGTATAGGTAATTTTAATAATGAACAGTTTCTCAAAACTCCAAACATGAAAATTATATTTTAAACAAACCGTATGTTTTGAAAATTTTCAGTTACACTATCTGAGTTATTAAAAATATTTATACCCGTTTTGTCTTTCAGGGGTTTTGAACATTACAAATGAAATACCATTTGAGATGGTAAGTATCATAACTGTTCCTAAAAAATAGGGCCTCGTTACGTGAGGAAATATCAGAATTCAAATTAATTTATTTCTAGAAATCCATGTTCTGAAAAATCTTATTATAACTTCCTAACGGAAAGTTACCTGACTATTCAAGATTAGCAAGTTTCGTAAGTGATTTTCGTGTTCAGTCTTCCTACGCACGCTGCTTAATTTTAGTCGCGACATTGTTTCTAACTGATGGCAGGGTTGCATACAAAATCGATCTTCAAGGCTTGTAGTAGTGAAAACAGCAATATCAGAAGACATTATATTACGATATAAATCTAATTTTGAAATAAAAAAAGTTAATCCAATATTTTCTCTTTAACGATTTTGTCACACAAAGGAATTGCATTCAAATTAATGAGCAAATGTCAGAATTTTAATTAAAATCCCCATTTCCCTGTAGTTCAAAGCCATTCAATATGTCTTTGAGCCTTTTTAGTTGCTTTCGCAATTTTCTCGTGGATTTCGCGACTATTAGAAATGGAAATAGGATATTCATATAGGGCTTTCTGTTATATAAATAAAAAATCTAATGCAATTATTTTCCTCACGTCTGTATGTGACTCGTATCAGGTTTATGTGGAGTTGCCTACGTGATCAAAATTGACACAGAGAAAATGATTTCAAGATGAAACAAATTGGTAAATTATCAATTAGAGCTGATATTTCCTAACCGGAGTTTTTCCAGTTCTAACATGAATAATTGTAAACGAGCTCATGCTCTTTTGGAACTTTCAAGATATTTTCTTACAGAGAAAATTAAGAAAGTTTTAGAATTTAACAAAAAATTGACTTCAAAATCAATTATTGTGGTTACACGAGAGTTTTCAAGCTTAATGCTGAAAGAGTTTGGACTTCCGTCTGTCGGCGAGCTTCCGTTTATACTTCTCAGACGTTGTAAGGAACCTCATTAAAAATTAACTAACATTTCTCAGTTTCCGAGCATTCTTATAATTATGAGCGTTGGTATTTAGTGGTGAAGAGCATCCATAGTCATGAATAATTGTCAATTCAACATATATTTTTTGCTTTTAAAAGTACACAGTTATAAGACGATTAAAGAACGGAATGATCAATAATCTAAAACCATTTATTTCAATGTTTTTCAAAACAAAATAATTATGCCGCCTGGCATGTTAGAAGGATGAATTAAGAAATAAATATTTTTGAAAATGTGGCAAGTATGCTTTGAAATAATGTAGCATGGTTGTTTAACACGAGCAGTGCTTTGACGTATTAATTTATTTACTCTAGTTCTTATTTTTAGCATCTTTACCTCCCTTTATTTGAGCAATTACATGAAGATCCATTCTTTCCATTGAAAAACGCATAAGGTAAAAAACAGCATTTCCCACAATATAGTTCTCTTAATCTATGAGCTCAAGATAAAGTATCATTTCTCTGACTATAGTATCAACCATTCGTTAAGACTACGGAGAGATGGTAAATTTCACAAGTTCTGAACCTGCACTTGTTACTTCACGCGCGTTTTTTGTCAAAGCGAATGCTCACTTGCACATGGGATGTGGAATATTGATTAAAAAACACGCAATATAGTTGTGTCGGCAGTCACATTAAAACCAGCTCCGAATAAACTATGGGAATGAATTGAACCCCCCAGCCTTGAGAAATATTCAATATAGCATGATTTGTAGCATTATTTTAAACAGAGAGGCAAAGAGCGCTCCCGACCCTCTTCACAGTCGTACAAATGGAATTACAATGACGTATACATTCTGCAAATAAGTTACCATTAGAAGAAACGAGGAAAATATACAATACTATATTTTACGAATTTCAGCCGCCAGAGAGAATTTTAAAATGGTAACTCGATCGCCTCTTCCCTAAAATGTGAGAGGCGTGATGATGCCCCTTAGTGCCTTGCATTTGAGTGGAATATCGTTACGGAGGGACGGCTTAGAAGAAGTTAAGAGCAACAGACAACATTATTATCACCATGGCAAACAAGCCAGAACGCTAGCTCTTAAAAGGTTCAAGTTTTAATAAAGAAAGAAAAAAAGGTAATATTTATTTCATAAATACAACATTGACATTTTGTATCCCGTACAAAGAGATTTCCAATGATGTCGACTTTATCGAGTTAAACGAAGTGACTTGTGTTTACAAACGAAATTAAATTTTACTTTGAGTTTTTCCATTTTCAAAGAATTCCATACAGATCAATTAGATGGCGAGTGTACACAAAATCATCGTTGTCCTTTTGCCTACCGCCATATTGGGCATTTTCGAAACTTCAGCCATTCGACGAGAACGTAGATCTACATCAAATAAACTCGTTATATTTAACATATGAAAAGGAATGAAAAAATGTAATTTTGGTTTCAAACAAATTAAACTTCGTTGGAGATAATCCAGATATATAAATTGTGATATTTACGTGTATGTGTCGTAACAATATAGATATTCGTTTGTTAAAGAAACTATGTTTTCTGTAACTGGCTTGCTTGTTGTGATTTTAACCTGCAGAGGTAAAACTGCTGACGTTTAATATATACAAATACGTTAAGAGAAACCGAGTTTTCTGGTGGCGAGATGGCGAATCTGCAAAAGGGATGCTTACATTGCATGAACTAGTACGTAGTATCCAAGTGCCTTTGTATGCATGCATGCGGTTTTGTATGCATGGGTGCATGTTTGTGTATGCATGGGTCTGTGACGATACGGATGAGAAGATACTGTGGTGATACGTACAGGAATGCACGAACATGATTGCAAATGTGTGCGTATGTATTGCGCATGTTTATAAAATTGAGCTTGTAGGTGTTGAAGGATAGAATGTCGACAGCGAAACAAAGCATCACATTATCTGGTATATCATCCGATTGTTCGATTCGACAGAACAACAGTTGAGGTTGGATGTTCAGTAATGAAAATTCTTCTCATGAGGCAATTTTCTCGACTAAAAGACATTTCTTCAAACGATACACCCTTAGTTCACATCACTCCGACACGGAAATGAAATAATCTAGAGTGATTTAATCTCCATTTGTCACGAAATCCAAAAATGTCAGCACGTAAAACTGAAAACCCTCCGAAGACCTCAGGTCGAACGAGAAGGAATAAATTAAAAAAAAAACAAAAATCGCATCTTCCCCGTTTCGGTCATTTAAAGGGCGTTCATAATGCTGTGCGAATCTCTCCCCCTCCCCCTGCCGACGTGGCCGTTGCACAAGGAGCGTGGCCCCTGGGCTACGGCGCGGGACGGGATGGAGCAGAGCGGAGCGGGAGGACGAGGGGGAGGGGGAGAGCGGGGAGCGGAGCGGGAGAGGCGGGGAGCGGCGGCGCAGCACTGCGCCCGGGCTAATCTTAGCAGCGCCGCGCCGCGCCACGCCCCCCAGCGCCGCGCCGCCCTGGCTCCCCGGCCCCGTCGAAGGGACTGGTCGGCGAGCCCAAGGCGCCCGGCACATCCACTCGCAGGTAGGGGCCACCCAACTGTAGACTGCAGCTTCTATGAACCTACCTACTACAAACCAAAAAATTACTCCTGTTTGACTACATTGCGTTGCTTTTAATGAATTTGAAATGTACAAGAAGTCAAGATATGATTTTTTCGATAAAATCTCACATCGAATTCCATCCACATTTAAATAAAATGTATATCACAATACATATGCCCAGGAATAATTTGATCTATTGACAAAATCACATCTAAATACGCCTATAAATAAAAAAAACGCAACATATGTGTCTTATACTCGTAATAGTCAATAATGATTTTATCAAATACGGTTTTCGTACAAGATTACTTCATTTTTCCTACGATTGAAGGAAAGCAAGCGTGAAGCGTTTCTTCTTTCTACTTTATATCTCGTAAGCTAATTACGCTATTTGCCAAAATTCTATTACTCGTTATAATTAATTAGGCGATAAATATTCTTGAATACATTCGCATTCCATTAAACCTCAAAACTCTTTTACAAGCTCATATGCCCATGGTTTATGCGCGCGTGTACCTATGCTTTGGAGTGCGTGTGTACGGGCATATGCTCGCGTGTGTACGGGCAAATGCCCGCGTGTATACGGGCATATGCCCGCCTGTGTACGGGCATATGCCCGCCTGTGTACGGGCATATGCACGCCGTGTTTTGTACGGCACTATGCGCAGTGTGTTACGCATATGCCCGCGCTGGTACCGCAATATGCCCGCGTGTGTACGGGAATATGCCCGCTGTGTACGGCATATGCCCGTGTGTACGGATTTAGTGCGCGCGTCTATGACTTATGCGCGCGTGTATATATCATGGCGTGTATGCGGTGTCATGCGCGGTACTCTGTATGCGCGTTGTATGCGCTTAGTATGCGCGTGTATGGCGTGTATGCGCGTGTATGTGCGTGTATGGCGTGTATGTGCGGTGTATTGCGTGTTATGTGGTTATGTGCGTGTATTGTTGTGCGAGTGCGTACGTACTTGCTACGCCCACGATTTTATGCCTTCATGTTGTCCATGGCATATTAAATTTACGTGCTTGAGACATTAACAAAATAACCCAACACTACCCTCAGCAAACCTCCCGATATTACAAAGTTTTAATACCTCGGTGTTCGTAAATGTGTGGCATATCTCTCTGACGTGTATTAGCAAAATTATATTTCCATTTAGTTACTTTTGTGATAATGCTTATAGTGTGGTATAATTTGCACACCAAATGTAAAAGAAATTAACTTCGAATAATGTAAGTCCTACAGCGTTTTTGTTGCACCACGAATGTGAATATAACGTTGTGGCTAATAATTTATGTTGCATACTTACAGAAAACCAGGTTTAAACTAGCTTCGCAATTAAATAATCATAGACAAAAATCAAGGAAAGTGAACGAAGTGTTTAAAAATAATGAAAGACACTGTCGTGGGAGAAGTTTTCCTGTTGTTTCAGAACCTTCCAATTTGAAGACCAGTACGTTTCAATTAATGCTCGATACATGTGCGATTTTTGGCAATAAGGAAATTGTTATAATACGGTTGTGTCATTACATTTTACAATTTTCGAGATTCCAAAGGCTGAAATACAAACGTGTACCATATTTGTAAGCGCACTATGCTCCATCTGAGCGAACAATTTAAGACAAAATAAAGCAATTTTTAAAAAAAGTTTTAAAAATATTCTAGGGCCTTTTTGTAAAAGATCTACTTAAAAAGCCATTTAGCGTGAAAGGTGCGCAGCTTAGCGTAAGTTGCACTTCACATACCCTGGCTCATTGCTTGCATGGAGGGGGGGGGAGCCCTTGTGCAGCCACGGGCTGACGAAGGGGGATGGGGGCGTTCAGCACGATCGCCTCTAGTCTAGTGAAAGAGTGGCACGCGGGCCACTACATAGACACACCGCGGACAGTCAGGCTGCAATTCTTGCATTGGAGCAGCCCAGAGGAAAGTAATCCCCCCCAAAGAAGGTTGTTTTCACATACGCAGGACTCGGATTTCGGTCAGTTTGATCAAGGAGTATCATTTTTGCGTTAACATTGATGAGAGACCGATGGAAAAAATTGACACTTCTTTGGAGGTATCCAAGGCCATTCCTTTAGAACGTGCATTTCCTTCAGAAATTTCAACATTTATTTTTTGGAGACTAGTGTTTTTCTATAGGTTATATTTCTACATGCCACATATGCATACGGGAGAAATTAAAAATTGGATTTTGGAAAAAAATTTAATTGAAGTCTTCAATAATTTAATTTCACTTAAGATATAAATATTTATTATATATGTGCTCTTACAATTACGTATTAATACATTCTCCATGTTCTTTAGTACGTTATCGAGTTCGTGAACTATTGATGTCTTTAATAGTTTTTCCGTACTGAATACTGTGGATAAAGTGTTTAGGAAAACTAATTGTTCAGAGCGTATTTCGTTTAAAGTTCTTTTATAAGTAGTAGAATATTGTTTTTAGTAGTAGATACATTTTTATCTACTGATGGTGATGAGCTATCTCATTTTTACGTTGAATGACGAGCGTAATCTGAAAATTATACATGTAAACATACTGCAGCACAATGTTAGTAAAGTAAATTATTAATTATTAAAATTGCATGTTACTCAAGCAAGAAAAAACCCAAATGTTAACCTTCTGCCAGTAAATGGTGATCGTGCTAGAATTTGAAGAAAATTCCACGTCATTTGACACGATAAATTATTCAGCTTTTCTGTAACCTTTTGACGAGATATTGCAGGAAGTGCCAATACTAGGAAATTGACTGCATCTAAAAGTGTGCATCAGTAAGTGCGTTTGAAGATTCAAGAGGTGAATTAAAGGTGTAGGTGGTCAGCCGAAAGACACATTTAATAAAATCACCGTCTCCCTGTTTAGTCATTGCTTCAGATGCATTCACGTCGCATACAAAGGAGAAAAGAGCAGTACAGTTCATGAATAATCTGAGTAATGATGAATGGACAGCGAACAAAAAAAATAATTCCACACAAGAGGAAGTATCCTTTTGGGGAACAACGCAAGCGAAGATATTAATTGAACGTCAAGCCAATTAATTTAAATCCTAGACTCATGCTTCTCTACATTCTGAAGACGCAACATCATAGAATGTGACAATAGGGACAAAAAGGGAAATAAACTAGTTAAGAGTGAGTAAAAATTGTGCACTAACTTGGGTACGGAGGAAATTTAGGATAAATTACCTCCACGATCATATGGTAAAGAACACGAAACTTATACAGTATATGTATTAAAAGCAGCAGAGGGTACGAACAGATCTAGCGTCCATTCGAAATGTGCGATTAGAGAAATTGGGACTCAACAAAAGAAGTGGAATGGAAGAAAAGATGACAATTGCGTCCAAAGCTGAGGAACAAACTGATTTACATGGATAATTGATTATTGGGTGAATCTTATGTGAAGACAAATTTGTTTGGTATAATAGTATTGTAAGACATTAATACATTGCAATTTGCGTAAAAACATTGACAGTGCTTTAACGAAGGAAGGGAATTAAAAATGCTTTCAGATGGTGTTTTTGGAAGAACGCTAATTTGTAGGGGTGAATTTTGGAAGCGCCAAACAAAGATGTATAATGCCTTAGAAGTTTTGGATCTGTTAGTGGCTGAGCATGCGAACAGAAAATTCCACGCGAGCCAGAAGGGTCGGGGCCAACGGGCTCTGCTGGTGAGTGAAGCGAGGCAGGCGGCATTAGCACTAGGAGCCACGTGTCAGGGGGAGAAGGGGCACTGCTCTACGTGAAAGCACAGTAAGAGAGAAATAAGAAATACATACGAGCGGTCCAGCACGGTCTCAGTCTCCTTGAATCTGTAAAGAACACACCAACATCATCATCAAGGCCAAAAAAATGACACACGCACACAGTCTATCTAATCTCTTGTTTCGAGAAAGCGGCCGTACCTCGTGCCTACCGCTTGTACAGACTTTAAGTGCAGTTTTGGGTTCATTATTTGCTCTAAACAGAGCGAATCGTGCTTATCAATAGCAAAACATTGTATCATGGGGAATTGTCTGCAACGGAATGTGAAATATTCCGTTGCAGAGAAGTAACTTGTAAAAAGTGAGTTCGAGAACAAAAATATCAATTGTAACAAGGCACAATGCAACTCTAAAATGAAACAAAAGGTAGCGTAAACTCGAGGAAAGTAAGACTTAATAACGTTTATAAAATGTTTACTTATCTATCAAACCCAATAAATTTTTGCTAATTTAACACACTTTGAAAACAAGAATGAATAGGTTCTACAAATTTTATTTCCAGAATTTAATACTCTTGTTTAAATAAAATCTTCAAAACAACTTTCAAAACTTTTAAACCAGTATCGCAAACTTGTTTCTGAGCTAAATACATTTTCTCACGATATCTGGAATAGACAGAACATGATAGTTTAAAATGGAAGTTACTCAATATCCTCGAATTTGTACCATTGTATTCTTGTTTTGTTTGTTTTTTTCATATTGTTAGATAAACGTATTTAATTTGATAAAGATAATTGGCTAGAATAATTTCAAAAGAATTCCAGTCGAAAATCGGCTTAAGATTTGCCGAGGACGTGGAGATACCCGTTATGAAAAACTGGTACACGTGATAAGTAGACCGGCAATAGGAACCCTCCGTAAAGGAGGATGACCGAGACGGGGGAGGGGCGCCGAAAGGACTATAAAGATGCGGCCTAATAAGTAAAAACTAAAAGCCTCTCTACCAACAGTTCTCGGAAGTGCCACATCAGTCTCCGCGCAGCGGGTGCGGGGGCAACATAATTAAACATCGTTGGAAAACATCGCACTTCTGAGCTCAGCATTTCAACACGTGTGCATCGACAGTTCGGCTCAAGTGAGTGTTCTAACACAGACGCGACACATCTCAGCGCGACATTATTTTTACGTCTGGAGCGTTTAGTTCCAGCGAGTAATAAGTGACTGATGGGTCTCTTGAGAATTTTTTTTAGTGTGGACCAAGGTGGGGGAGAGAACGAAATGCTTTGGGTCCTTTTAGAATACGTAGCAAAAATAAAAAATAAAAATAAATACAAATCATAATGGCTTCAGAACTTCGAAAAAATTCTTTGACTTCCTCATATTTATTAGATGAAATTAATCCTTATCTTTCCTTAAAACTATGAAACCAAGTTTCGCTCATGCGTAATACTCTTAAAGCAGTTATTTTCCATTAAAAGGTGTTACGAGTCCCATCCTGGATTAAATTATATCGTTTCTCCGATTTTAGGATATAATTAAGTGGAACCCAAGGAAAAACACTTGAGCTATCTCTATTGCCAGAAATGTTTGAAATGGACACCGTGATGTTGCAAAAAGAAATAATATTTTATAATTATTATATATGTTATAGAAATTGCATAGTCAAAGGACGACAGCAAATTGAGGTGGCACAAAACGGACAAGAAACTACCACAGAAAACCTAGAAATTGTATTAATTGAGAGTTAAGCGTTGGCAACTGGAATTTGTCTTCCTAGAGATATCTTGTTTGGTCCAGACCTGCTACCGAAAAAATGTTGCCTAATGGTTTTAGCCAGAGATTACAAACGTTCCCTAACGTTTATAATCTCTGTCTCAAGATACTATTGAGCACATGTTTTCTAAGATTCTCTTTTTTTTGTTAAAGAAACAAGTATGATCCATTAATGCGAAGCAATTGTAAATATGAAAGAGAAATGAATATTCTTGCAGAAATAATCTTAGTTATCAACAAAACAATATAATTCCATATCTTTAGTAATATTTGAACGCATGAATCATGCCATTATTGGTCGTGTGAGGAATTCATAAAATCAGGAAACACATTTCCACAAAGAAAAGTTGTGCTACAAAATGGCACACACTCCCGCGTACTATTCAGTTTTTTAATCTCTTTGGTTCGAATAGCTCTTCTATATTACTCCATCCTCTTTTCAGCGGCCATCTACGGAAATTTTTTTAAACGTTTTCTCACATTTTGAGTCACCTAATGATAGAACAACTCACATCTTTACGAATATTACAGAAGAATACATTTTGTTCAATATGCAAATTTTCTTTGAAACATTTGGAGACGTTTTTAGAAAATTATCATTTGAGAGTTTCTGAAGTTGTGCAATTTTGAGCTAATTTCAAAGAAAACGTTTGATGTTTAGAGAACATTCATTGGAAATCATCTGAAACTCTACTACTTAAAAGCAATGATGCATAAAAACCTTCTTAATGTAAACAATAACGAATTGCGATATGTATAAAAAATGTGCATACTTTTTTAAACAAAACAAAGGAATACATAAAAGTGGATTGATGTAATGTTATTTAGTGCATTTAGTATTACCCATATAAAATAAATTAGAATGCTTTGAAACAGTATTTTAATGGCGTTTGAGAGTTTTTAAAAGCTTATATTTTTAGCTCATTTTCTCAGGAAAGTTGTGAGGTTTCGAAAAAGTTTACGACATTATATTAAGCGCAGGTACTCATAAATAGAACAATATAATCATTTTTTAAGCTAAATAAATATTAATGATGCGAGTAAGATACCAATAAATTTTATTTGCGTAGTTAAAAAACAAACAATAGAATGAAGAAAAAATGACATCTTGTATGTCGCCTAATACAGTTCAATTGACACTATCCGTATAAAAAGTTTAAAGAAAAAAAATGGAACTGTTTGAGAAAACCTTGAATTTAGTATTTTTAATAAAACCCATATTTGACTCCAAATTGAGCAAAATCCTCCGCAATTAAAAAAATGAACGAAACATTAATAAACTGAATTTGGAGATTAATTTCTTTTGAAGAAAAAATCTTAACTTTCATTATTGTATTCGTGGTTCTAAGAAAACGTTAAAAAATCAAATTTCATATTTTTTGAAACTTCATAGTTACCAGTAAATATCGAACCTACGCCTTATTTATAAGTATATTTCACTTCAATGTTACAACAGAACAGTTTTAACAGAACACAATCAAGATAATCTTATAACCCTGTAAGCAATACATTCATAACCATGTAATTATCTGATCCCCAATTAGAAAATAATCTTTAGAGTTCGAAACAATTCGAAAATATACGTCTGCTTTATAGTCCTGTGTGTCATAGGACTTTCAGAAATCATTCCCTTTAACAAAGTTCCACTTACACTAAGCTCATCCATCACTTTGCAGTGACACCACAAATGCTGTAAACGTAAAATGTAATGAAAAATAAACTTTATAATTTGAACCTGAAACACTGAAGTTTGAATTATTCGAGATTGTGTTACACTTTTAATTTGAACGAAAGAAACTTTGATTGCTCGATCTCTTTTTTAAAATGTGCCAATTTTGACATCCTTCTGAAACTACTGTTGTAAAAGAGATATGCATATTTATATTACGAGTAGATAGAATCTGTACTATTATAACAAATAGATGAATATGTCTCCTCTAGTAGACAGAAAGGATGCTGCTATGCTACAATGAATGCGGTTGATGTCAGTTGTGAGTTTATCTACTTTCTTATCTCCGACAGTTATCAGATGAGAAAGGTTGAGTGACCTCTTAAAAGATTTCAGTACTGATAGTGATATCCAGGTGGAGTTTTAAGTCAAATTAAAAAAAAAAAAAAATTGAAAAAAGAAAATAACCTCGAAAGAACAACAGCGATGTGAATTTTCTTATTACTTTCAGAACATCCTAATTAATAAATATTCGACAAATGACAAATTAATGTGGATGTAACGCATTTTGTGGCAATGTAGCACTCCAATACTTTCATACATATAAAGCAGGTTCAGAAAAAAAAATATTGATTCACGGTCGTTTCCAGGCATGCCAACTGCTATTGTTATTAGTTCCGTAAGTATAGTTCATGTTTTCTCCCTCACTGGATGGTGAGAGGTGGCGCCGATATCCAGCGAGGGATTTCCCCAGCAGGTATCTCCCCCAGCGCAGCACCGCCCCAGCCAGGACAAGCTCTAAGCCACTGACTGGCCTCGCGACGTATACTAGCACACGCGCGCGCGCGTGCGTGCGTGCGTGTGTGTGTGTGTGTGTGTGTGTGCGCGCGCGTGTGTCCAAGGGCAGAGAATAAGACAAGGAAGGGGAAAGGAGAAGGGGTCTATGCGGCATTTGATTGGTACTGATCGGAGAAACCACTCACAACCAGCGGTCAGAGCAGCTGGCTGCTAGAATTCTCTTCCAGTCAGGGCTTGAATCCGACTACAATGTAACCGGTTTCAAACACCCTGACACCGTCCGGACTCGAACCAGTCAAAAGAACTGTAGTGATATCAATGCCCGAAGCTCCCGCTACCAAGGACAAACCGAAGGAGACATCCATTACTATATTTTTAGCTGTACAGATATCAATAGTTTTTAACACCAACGGGGAATGCAGTCTTGAGTTGTGTTTCTTTCACCTATAACCGTAGGTATACGTACTTACATGTCAAGAGATTTTCCCCTCTGGGTCAATGTACTATTGTCAAAACTAATAAATGACTCACGATGGATTTTCAATAAAATATTTCGCGTGTTAATAGACATCGTTTATCCCTACTCTTCATCCGGAAGACACAACAGGTGGATTTAAATGCCAATCGTTAAAGTTCAATGACTTTCATATCATAGTCAAATAAACATTTTGTGAAAACTACTGGTTCAAAAAGTTTTTACAAAACTCAAAGGCAAAAGTCTCTCGGGCTTCGCATGTAGCCCGCTCGATCATTTGTGTTACGAAATGGGACGCGAGTACAAGGTTAATGGCAATCTCACTATTTTAATGCTCCAGAAGACGTATGCTATAATATGTTTATGTTAGATTCTTTGGTGGCGCTACTCTTGTCAAAGAGGTCTTGTTGGAAGCGACCGCATTTGTTTGCAATTTACTACTCTATGTGATCAGAGAATTTATCAACCTGTCTAAAGAGGAAATGGAGTTTTGCCACCCATATTACTTCCTAGAACATGCAATGATTACTGAATTTGCTAAGACCATTTACTTGCAACCTTTATACCAGATAAAATGTTTTCCATTATTGCTTTGTTGTACATTTATTCCGCCATTTACTTGCTCATCTTTCTGAAAAATCCTTTATCGCGTGGAAGTGCAGAAGTCAAGTCAAACTAATGTTGCTAGAGCCTCACATACTTCGTCACATTATTTGTAACTATCATTCAGAAAACTCCTCGACAATGTAATAGGACCAATTTTTTTTCGCCTACTTTCAAGAAAACATTGCAGCCCGTTTAGAGATTTTTCTAATTGCTTATTTTACGTGAAATTAAGCATATTTTGGAAAAATTGTGCATACTCTGTTGAGACATGCATATATGACGAATTGGTGCGAGTTAAATGCTCAGGAAAATCAGATGTATACAGGTTGAGTCATTTTGTGAGTAAAAAAACATATCGTGTTCTGGATAGTGAAATGAACAAATGGAATTTTCGCGAGAAACCTTTGTGCGCCGCAGCGGTTGTCGACAGTTTCTGGTGTTTCTTACCGGCCAAAAGCTTCCGCTTGTGACGAGTCGAATTTCAAAGCACACTGGCAAGGGCCACGGGAGAGAAAATATACCTTGTTTGGATACAAACGAAGAAAAATACAAATTTGTGAATTGATAGCATCAGGGTGCGAATAACAACAGGCACAACGAACCGGGGCACGGCATTGTTATGCCAATGTCTCCTGCGATCGAAGTTCAGAACCGCAGCGAGCTTCCGGGTACAGAAATAACCTCCCGAGTCTATCTGCCGAGTTTCATGTCTACAAAGAGTAGATGTTTTTGCAAGCTTTGTTCCTATTACATGCAGGCTGTGACTGAATTTGATAATTACTCAAAGCGTATCCGTGCAAAATTTATTAAAATCGCGTTAAAACACATTGTAAACCTAAACAACCCTATTAGGTGTAGGATAATATTACTCGCAAACAAATTGCTTGAAACATTGAGGGACATTCTCCACATATTATGGATTCGGAATCAATAATTAAACACAAAAGTAACGAAAATAAGGGAGTAACTTTATGTGTAAGGGAAACCAGGGCACAATTCAATGTCTGATTCTTCAAGTCGCGGAGGAAGGGAGGACTTACGAGGAATGGAGGCGTGCAGTAGATGCGCGTCTTCAGACAGCCTTCCTGCCCACCTTTCCACCGAGGATGAGCTGCGAGTATTTTAAACTGTAATTTTGCTACAGAAAATTGTACGAAGACTGAAGACGGTGAAAGGCCGAACGTAATGCACAATTGGTTCCTGACATCACACATCGTTCGGCTTGTTTTAAAACTCCTTTTTATCCAATGAAATTTACAGCGATATCCACTTGCCGTTGCAGCCATGCATTTAGTGGCTGCCTCGCCACCAAAGAAGACATAGTAACTTTTTAACAGGGCGTTACGGTAGCGGGCAGTTGGCGCAATTGTCGTAGTCCATTTAGCCGTTGACTGTGCGTCCTCCGTCTGTCGTCTGTTCATAATATTCGCCACACGCACACCTCCGTTTGGGTACGGGGAGAAAAGAGGAAGAAACTGATTTAGTTATGCGAATCAGTGCGGTTTAGAAATGCGCACTAGCACACCCGAACACGCGACCTTTCGAACAGAGCGCATCTGCATTAGCGATCTGGACTACCCAGGTCGGTAGTGTGGTTGTGTATTTATCATTCCACGTGACCGAGATGATTATTCAGGAAATGTAGTGACAAGTCGAACAGTGAGAGAATGTCGTACCATCGCGAAGTTTTTGTTAATTCGTTCCTACATTCACTAGTTCTACGTCGGGAATTCTTGAATTGTGCAAAACAACACCATCTGGCTGTACGCCCTCTTACACCTTCTTACTGGCTCTTCACGATCTTCTGTATTGAAACGTAATCTAAAAACAGAGTTAAATTTGCCACAAGTAAACGGAAAAGTTTGGGGACACAGATAAATAATAAATAATACTTGCATCCAACGCAATTCACATAGAATGCCATTGCGAACATTCTGGCTGTTCAAAATGCAACTTCAAAGCCTGGTGTGAAGCACAAAACCTTACGTTATCACATACAGAAGGTAAAAACCAGCACTTTGAATTGTAACTGTGGTTAATGCCACGCAATTCACTTGTTGAAGAAACATAAATAAATAATATCTGTATACGATGTTAAGTTATACGATTCACATGAAATCATTTAACTCGCAAAAATACAATAATGCGTACGTATACATCTAGTGGAAATACATAACATACGTTTGAAGAGAAACGATAAGAAATCCGCGCGAACTGTGCTGTTAAAATATCCCAAATGAAGCATGGGATACTCAACTCAACTTAGCATACGAATATTCCAAGGGAGATGCTGATAACCATGTGTATGACAGGGAATGTCACTGGTATTTCTGTTTCACATGTCTTTTCTAGAGACTACATCCATCTCGTTTTCAGGTTCATCACCTAGACGACAGGGTTTGTTAGCGATGATTTTGAATTTGGATGCGACATCACCCGCCCCAGAAAGCCAACAATAGGACGACGTCGTCGGCGAGAAGAGATATAGTCGTCAGCAATATAGTGATGTTCAAGAAGTAGACAACGTAAATTACCTTTTGGAAGGATCTATGAAAATTAAGTCGCGTATCTTTTCAGAATAGGTGCATGCAAAGTAAAATGAATGCGTAGAAACGTTAACGCATAAAACTGACGCAAAGAAAATTGTCGCATAGAAATTTGTTGTCGCAATAAGATGACAATTTGGCCAATATATTTAAAAAAAAGTAGCTACCATCCCTCCAACTCTACGTTACATTCGAACAATTTCCCGTCCCCGCGGTATCCGAGACATCTTTCCCCTTGTCTTTTATTCCTTGCTAGGTGGGTGATCAAATCCTCCGTTTGACTGCGTGACGAAGAACATATGCTCAACTCTCCCTATCTTATATTTAACGTTTCCCGAGCTAGCACGTGGAGACTTTTAAACATTTATAAAGCGGATGGGGGAAGGATTCTGTACGGATTATTGTTGGGAATTCGCTACATGAGGCCTTGAGTAGCCACAATAATACAAACATATGGAAACATATATGCTTTAAGCGGGTTCCGAACCCACAGTTGGGGGTAATATTGGGGGTAACCTTCCCCAATATTGAGCGTCGAGTCGTCTCCCGATTGGCTGAGTGACCCCCTCTCCTCGTGCTCCTCCAGCTCGTGACCTTCAAGTGCCACTATGTTTAAATCGGAGTATTAAATTTCAACGTGGTAACCAATAAGATGTCACAATAGTCGGTTAGTTAAAGTCTCAGGCGTGTACCTAAATAATAAAAATCTTTCCTTTTTTTCATTCAAGTTTTAATGAAAATATCATTTTTGACACAACTAGGTATTGTGTTTATCTTTAAAAATAGCCTACAAACAAATTGCAGTTGTTTATGAGAAAATCTCGTTTACTTATTTCAGGAATATTCCCAAAATGCCGCTCTACGTTTGTGCTTACTCCTAGCCAATATAAGACAACTGTTGCAGTTGAGATCTTTTGTAACTTCATAAATAACATTATTTGTGTAAATACTTAGCGATATCAAGGTTGCAGAAGATATAATATTTTTGCTTAATCTGTCACATACGCGAAAACACATACAATCACCGAGAAATGATTGCACTGCAAGATGACGCTGACACAGCCTGCGCTGGATAAAACAGTGTTGCTGAATGACGAAGTAATTATGCACTGAATAAAGAACCAAAGATATATTCGAAGTTATCAAGCGCCAGTAAAGCGAACAATGGCTTAAGAGAGTGCTTGTATCAGTATATTAATGTTTTCATCCTTAAACGTCAAGTTTACAAAGAATTTAGTTTCCCATATGTTTTGAGTTAACAGTGAATCGATATTTCCCAGTCTTGAAAATGCTATGGCTCTCTTTAAATATACAATTATCGGATTCATGTGTGTATGAAAATGAATGCAGTGCAGTACATTTTTATGGCGATTGTATAATGAAATTTTATTTAAAAAAATTACATTTAAAATACAAAATGAAGACGAAGTGTTTAAATAGTCTCCAGTATCCGCTGAATAACGGGTGGCGTATTCAAAATGAGAATCTAAATATTTTGAGAAGTAAGTATGAAACAAAAAACATTTCTGGAGATGTCTGAAAGGACAAAAGTTTTGACCAGTGAGTATATTTGAGCTAATTTTAACACTCATCTGCTCGCCAAATTACGGGGGCTGTGGGGAGGGGGGGATTTGCTGAAGTCTGTTTTGTGATCGGCGTGAATTATTTGAAATGAATACAAGAACACGAAAGTCTTGACAGGTTCCGTGTAATTCGGGCGCACGAAATTGAAAAGTGCGCCGGAATAACATAGTAACAAGTTACCAGAATGCAATTAACACATTTCCTTCAAAACAGTTCCCTTCCGCAACACATGAAACACTTCTGCCAACGTGTGTAAAGTGATTGGAAGCATTCCCGGAAGTTATTATGCGATACCAATCGCAGTTCTGTCGTCACGTTGGCAAGTTCATTAGCGACTTCGAATCATTGCTCCCTTTCAGATGAGATTTCTGCCGTGGAATGAGAAAGAAGGCAGATAGCTACGGGACTTGAAAGTTCGGAGGATGCTTCTATGCTAAAACTTTGTGTCAGGTAAGATTTTTTTTTCTCGCACACTTTTATGTAGTTGAGAAATTTAAGCAATGCATCTAACAACAGCGATTTTTTTATAGGAAAACGTTTTCTGCGTTACTCGTAATAGAAAAGTAGATGATTCTTGCTCCTACATGTAATCATTTACGAGGACCTTTTTTAATACGTTGTGAAGTTAAAATTCACGAAGTGTTAGTAAAGTAGTTTTGGGATCCTTGGTAACAGAAAATTGATTATATCAAAACGTGACCGTCAACAACCAAAGCACCTGTGCGGTCATGTACATTTTTTAAAAATATGAGTAGTTTTCGCGCAATTTTGCACAAATTGAAGTAAATATTGAAAACTAACATTTTCTCAATAGCGACTCCTAATTTTTCTTTGACGTTTTACTCGTACAGAACAAAATTCTTATAAAACGGGGCAAATCCGATTTTACATTACATACAAATGTTTATTCATATTTTTTTGGGCCAAATAAACAAATGAAGGGCTACAAGTCACAGTAATTCTCTCTATTTTAATAATAAAACGACATAGTCTACGCGCATGGAGTACAGAATATTATTACGTCCTATATATAAAGCGTGAGTCATATCCCACTGTCAGAAGCGAACTGACGATCGAATTCAGCGCGCGGTGGGTGGGTGTTCGCGGTAGAAATCGCGCTGCGCTGAGGATCGAAGCGAATTCGACTCGGAAGCAGAAAGCGAGGCCGGTGGCGGAAGGAACTCGCAAACAAGAAGCGAGTGCGAGGAGTCTTGCGTAGGAGATTTGGTAGCTAGCGAACGTGTCGACAGCGGATCCGACAAGGTACATATAATGGCGTGGTAGTACATTGTGGCGACGACGAAAGGGAGATAAATCGAAGGTAACTTGAACACTTTAAATTCAATATCGCGGAATTAAAACTGCATTGCATGTCCACAACGTGGAAATATTTTGTGGACCAAAATTTTATGAAGTGAGGTACATATTTTAGATTAATGTGGACCATGTGTTAATGTCCGCGTTGTGAATTGATTTTAGGGAATTATTCAACCTGGAAATTGGCTACACCGCATGTGGATATGTGTCCTTCAGATGCACGTAGCGAGGTAATAGAACGTGCACCTAATTGAACTGTACTAATTTTGGCAGAATAGGTAGGGCGACGTAATATAGAAGTTGGTGCGATTAAACTAAACGGTGCATTTTATTCGTGAGGGTAAGTGACCGTAAATCAGAGATCTTAAAGATCTTGATAGGACCTAATTAGAAGGTGATTCGTCAATAAATCAATTTCAAATGCAAATACTTCGATATTTCCATAGTGGCCTATGACATTAGGCCATTGTCATCCTGCCTTAGAAGATGAATATTTTTAATTAATTCGCAAACGTTCTTCACAACGGGGGTTGTGACTTCAGAAAGACGACTATTGTTGTTAAAGATTAATTTTATAAGACAGGATATCTATCAATGACCTAATGTCATCAGTCACTACAGATAAATCGAAGTATAGCTTCGGGGGAGGCGAGCTGATAAGTTGCTGGAAGGAGAACCGTTGTGCTGGAGCTTGGAGCTTGGAGACGGGCTTGGGGTCGGGGAGGCCCGAAGTCGTTCGGGCGAGCTCGCGCCCGCTCTCTGTCTGCGTCAGGCGGCAAAACGGGACTCTCCGCAGCTGAGGGGCGGTGGAAGGCGAAGTTTACCTGGAGAAGTGACGGCGGAGCGGACTTGCCAGGAAATAGATTGCGGGTAGTGCATTGGGAGGGTTTCTAATTTAATGTGTAAATGTAAGAGTTTTTTAAAATGCAGAGTAACAAACTACAAGATGAGCACATTGTGAATTTAGGGTGGAAACTAGGGCATCTCTGATCTTCCACGGCTTAGTAAAACAAGTTTAATTGTATTAGTGTATTTTTCCTGTAATTTTCGAGGGCTTGTTTATGATAGAGAAAGTACAATCGTTGTATAAAATAATATGCAAAGATTATGGTAGAAAGAATAAGTAATAGGATGCTATTTTTGAATTGAAAAAGGCTTAGAAAAGATTAAGCTAAAAAAGTTAGGCTTGCCGACGCGATTTAAAAATTAACATTAGCAGCGTAGGCATATGTTTCTAATGAGCGTTGTACAGGGGCATTGTTTTTAAAATTAAATGTGTTCAGCTAACATAAGCACGTTTTCTTATGTGAACGTATGCGAGACGAAGCAAAAAAATGCTCCTGATATACGTCCCTCCCCCCTGACCCTCTAGACTCATACCAACAGTTGGTGCGAATCTCCACGTCCACACAGCAATAGTTACATTCGTCGGTTGGGCAGCAATCAGGGAGATGCGTCAAAATGTATGTGTGCGGAGGGAGAAAGAATCCCTTATAATTAGTTCCAGTTTTTCTCCCCATATGACGTTCGCATATACTCTTCCCATACAGAGAGAATGAGTTACATACCCTAATGCACAAATCATTAATAAACGGACGTTAAATTTCTGTAGTACTAAAAGTATAGTAAGAAATGAAATTTTTGGAAATAAATATTAATAAAATAAACTATCAATGGAACGGTCAATCTCAAAACCATTTATTCAATCTTCCGCTTAGGGTGGCATGCAGATTAAATCCACCCCTGACCATATACTCTTTTAGACTACCGAATGACCCAATGACTCAAAAATTAAATGCTTATAAAAGTAAATAACAATAGTTTAAAAAGATATATGTTGCATAAGAGCAACACTCAGTGTTAAAGTGTTATTAACTTGTAGTGTTTTAACAGCATATATTTTCACGCATTTGTGATCGTTACACAATATTTTAATACTACACGAGCCTGCAATAATGTTTTATACCAGAAACATTTTTTAACCCACGCTGGAATTTAAAATCAGGTTCTCAGAATTAGTATGCCATTCGACCTTCCCGACGCGTTAAAATAAATTAAAATTTATATAAATGAATATAATTTCAAAATATCATAAATTTATATATAATATAAAATTTCATTAACGTTAAAAAATCTTACCATTAATATTACAGTTTTGCAAAGTTAACATTTTTTTCCAATTTTTTAAAATACAGAGAATTTTCTGAAAATGGGAACAGCGCCATTTAAGGAACCTTTGCTCTAACCGCGGCATCTATGAAAACAATACGATTCGTTTTTAGAATGTTTAAAATAATAAACTGTGCTATGCTGATTCTACTTAGCTAGTAATTCCTCGATTTTAAATTATCATTTAAGGAGGTCGTAGCCGGTTTCAAATAGTAAACAAATGCAAAAAACTGTTACACGAGATGGGTACATGTATTATTTAAATGATAAGATTGTTTCGCAAAATAGAGTTCTTCGGTGTAAAGGGTCTATGTAAGGGCTGTGTTGATTTCAGATAACTCTCTCCCGGAGGATGTGCACGCCCGACCGGCTGACACCTTTCACTGCCCCCGACTCGACAGGCAGGCTTGTTCGATGGTACGTCCTACTGTTCCTCTCTGTCGCAATGCATCTCATTTCTTTCTATGATTATCGTCATGAACACACACCAAAAACACGGAGTACTATTCATTTTTTTATTGTATTGTTAATAACTGTCGAATAGATTTCACATACATTTTCACTTCACTAAACAACTTCAGAAATTCCTAGTGCTTAAACCGCGTCGGAATGCATTGGAACGAATTGAACATACACATACACCCTGAAAAATTAAAAAGATTAAAAAAATAAGCAAATGTGTTGCACGTTGAGAGTTACATGCTGAAAACTAACTGGTTCGTAGCTTACCCTCTTGCTGGCTCGGTGATACACGAAAAATGGAACATTAATATTTCAGAGATTTTTTACTGCCTTAATTTAGAACTTTAAACTTATTTATACGCCCCTCTGGGGAATGCAATCGTTCTGATACTGTATATAATAAAGAACGACAATTTTGCGTTGAATTAAACGTACAGTGCTGTTTTTCCCTTTTTTGAAGTCACTGTTTTATACCGTTTAGTAAGATAAACAACTTGATACAAGAGAAGCATTATTAAATGCCACAGCAATGGATTGGCTCTGAAGTAGGAGGAGGATATTCTTTCAATTCCACATCACGGGCATTATTTAAATACTCAACATGTTAATTTCACATAAACACGTACAGATTTAGGGGATAAATTCAACAAATAGTAAATCGTTACACAGTGTGTCCCATTTAACTTGACAACTTGAAATTACTCAAAAAATACGCGATGTATGAGAAATTGAGCCGAGACCAAATCTTAACAGTTTTAAAGGGGGAAACATTCTATGCTAAAATCAGCCCCCCTTGCCTCCAGTGGGTGGGGCGGTGGGCAACATTGAAATCTTAAGTAGGAACCCCCATTTTATTTCACATTCGGATTCTACGGACAAAAATACATAAGTTTTATCTGAAACGTTTTTTCTTATTTGTGATAGGTGGAGCTGTAATGGCAAAACTTTACGACCATGTAATTGGAAGGTCAAGGGGGAGGCTAAAGAGTTTACGAGTGCTTTAAGATCGGGGGAGGAGCTTGGAGCGGAACTTTCAAATAGGAATGCTATCTGAGCGATTTGGTGATGAATTCCGGATCCATAACCTCTGAAATCCAACGAAAACAGGATAAGGGATGAGAATGGAAAATTATTATTGTCGACATTGAAATGTAATTCTTGGAAAAAATATGTGAAGAGATAATAGGTCCTACATTATGGCATGTGTTAGATTTTTTTAAGGAAATATTTGGACTATTACGGAAGGGGTAATTAGTGGCTGGGAAAAGAATACCGGTTACTTGTAAGTAGAAAGAAAACTTTATTGCCGAGCAGTGAAGTAAACTTGATATTGTTAAGTACGTAAGGTATGTGAAGTGCAGATGGAGGATTCCGGGCGGATTTCTTTGGCGCTGTCGTATTTCAGGTGCTGATTCGAAGTATGGAAGTAAGTCTCACGAAATGTCCGTGTTGAGGATTACTTAGTTTAGAAAACGTTCAGCGGAATTCAATTCTGATGGCACGTTTTTCGCCCCTCATCTTTCTTCCTCACCATCCCCTATGGTCTCTTTTCCGAGGATTTGGATAGAAAGAGACCCTTTGGAGTAAATGACAAGAGTTGGTAGGTTCAAATTCAGAATTGTTAGCTTTATAATGGCTTAAAGGCTTTTGGATTTACCTTATAGCGCCATGGAATGCACATTTGTAATAAAATGCCTACTAAATTAAAAAAAAAAATAATCGGCGTACTGTCACAAATTGTAATGGTTTCTCTCCGAGACTGAAATAGGTGAATAAATTTTCGTTCTTTCGTATTATTTATTTTTGCAAATACCGCTTCTCCTGACGTAATGCGAGAAGTTATTTAGAGACTTTTTTCCTTGGTAAATAGTACATTTACAATATTAGTGAATGGTTATATTAAAATACGTGAACGTGAACTTATTTTACAGCACTAATACCAGCTTTGGAACACAAATTATAATTAGACATGCACATGTCTACTTCAGCAGTATTGTTGGACTCGTGCAAAGTGTCAGTATATTTTATGTTGATGGTCGATAATTTTATTTTTAACGTTGGACTGACGAGATAATTTGATCTCATGTTTCGTCACGCAACATACGTACGTAGTGCACGACACCTAAAGAACAGGACGTTCTCACAGAAAGATTGATATACGTATGATATGCTATCGACTACCCAAACAGCATTTAAAAGAGGAAAATATTTTTAAATGTTCGCATTAACATTCCTTTCCTATACACTGGCCTTCTATTCAAAGATGGAAAAGAATTCAATACACACCCTTGGTAATGTTTTTTATTATATTTTTATATAAAATATATTTTTCATGTATATAAAATTAGTTTCATAAAATAGATTTTAATTTCAAATAATATTATTCTTATATTCTTAAAATTTATAATAAAAGCTTGGAAAGTTTCCTAATAAGCAGGGGAAAAAGTCGCATGGGAAAACTTTTCACATGTTCAATGGCAAACCGTGATTATGATTCATCCATATACGCGCCCTAGAAGTGTCAAATATTAGCCTGTGACATTGTGTGTACGAGTTATGTTATAGCATAAATATAGTATTTTTCATGAAAAATTAAAGCAAGTTCGTCAGTGATGCGACTGTTAGATATTGAAGAAACAACTTCTCTCCAATGGAAAAAAATGACTTGGTTTGCAGGTCAAAATTTATATAAAAGGAAGTATAAACAAACCTAAAGTAATTGACTCCGACAAATCTTTCTAGATTTACTTTTGCCACAGTATTTGATATTTCCTTCATTGTTTGATGCAGAAAGGAAAAAGCTGCACACTGTCTTAGATCTCTGGGCGACGTTCTGATATAGTTAACAACACGGTTGATTTTTTCACACATAGTATAAGGTAAGAATGCAAAAATTTGAACTTGTAGAGTAGAGCAAGTATAGTTCTAAAATTAGAGACAGAGCGATTTTCATTAATGTTTTGTTTCGCAATATATTTGTTCCAAAAAAATGTTCACGCCCACCAAATCATGAAGAGATCAATTCTGGAGAGTCTTGAATCATTTTTCCTGTATCTGAAAGTTTGGTCATTGAATAATAACACTCTAGATTTTTCATCACATGCTATTTAAAACGATTCACAAACAGCGAGTCTGCATGATGTGTAGGCCTGTGTACGCGCCTGTGCGCCATGTACCGAACTCGATAACAAATTGATAAGAGGCAACTAAAAAATTCTATTATTTCTTCCACCGAACACTAACAGTAAAAATAGATGGATGATAGAGAGATCAAGTTATTTTTTGCCTTCGATTTGCGCCGTCTGCATCTTCAAGTAATACAGATAAGCGCTTCATCTTCGGAAATCCGATTATTGATATGTAAAATAAAATTGTAAATGAAAACCTGATTCGAGAACGAAGATTCGGGAAAGAAATTGGTCGGGGAGTCCCAGAATGTTTAGAAACTGCCTCATATCGTTTACCAGGAACGTCATGAATACCCCCAAGGTATCGCCTCATGCATATCGCCTGCTCGGCAATCTAACCCGGAGATCCCAGGAACGAGTTTCCAATGTTATCCACTTCTCCCCCGTTTTGCGCTTCCATTGACTTTCTAATGAGCGGTGCTCGCTGGATGACGCCGGCCGTGCCGCCTCGCTTTCCGTGCAAATGAAAGAGAGCGGCGCGGCTGACTGGATTGGACGCCGCAGCCAGCGCGCGCCCTGCCGCGTTCTGCCGCGCCGCGCCGCGCCGTCTCGCGCCGCTATGACGTCATACGCCGCACGGCACGGGCCGCTGACGTCAGCGAGGCCTGGCCGGGTCGCGCCCCGCCCCGTCGCGCCGCCGTTTCACTCGCCACGCCTCCAGAGACAGCACCAGCTGCTGCTCCTTACTTGCCCCCGCCCAGCCCTGCCCGCCCCACACACACCCCCACCCACCCCACCTCCCCGCGGCACTTCGCAGCAACGCGACGCGCTCTTTCAATAAAGGAATAAGAGCTTGTAAAGTAAAAAGAATCATCTCGGCTTTCCGTGAGCTGATGTTAAAAGTCGCGACGTATTTCGCTATGGCCGTTTTGATGGAAGATGAAAATGTATTTCATGTACTATAATGTAACGGTACGCTTCGCAATGTTTTGCAATAAATCGGGGTATGGGCTCTTGATATTGTGTTCTGAACTCAATGGATAAAACGTATGACTATGTATACATAAAGCTGGTAATCATTCGAAACTCGTTCTGATATATCAGAATATAGAGAAAAAAATAGCAATGACCTTCGTATTTTCTGGCCTATCTATTATGCAAAAAAGTACGCTACAAAATATAGGACGCCTTATCAGTTCATTGTATAACACGCCTCCTTTCATGCTTTCCGTGTTTCAGCTTTTTGTAAGCTTTACATTATTCCTGAATTTTCCTTTGTATTTTGATACCTCTACATTGGAGCGTAATCGGGAAATTTCTATTTAAGAGAGCTCATGCTTGTTCCATTGATATGAATATTATTATGCACTTCCAGATATGATTATGGATGCAAATTGTTCTCTGCGAACAGTCTCTTCGGCCTTCTCGAGCTGAAGTTTTATTCTTCAAAAGTTTACAACTCAAAAAAGTTTACAAATCCTTGAAGTTCATGGCAATATGATAGTCGTACGCTTTCAAAGCCCCACATTGCTGTGGAAATGTTAAAAATAGAAATCCATGATCATGGATATTCCGTCATCGCCGTTAATCAATGAAAGCTACGCTAACCAACTTACATTCCGTCAGTCAACGACAATACTGGGTGATTGTAATTAAACTTCCGATATTTAACACATTCCAGACAGGAAGCGAAGTGCTGGTGTCGAACTTGGTTGGTGTAATATTCAGATTTAGGGGAGGGGGGATTTCCATGATTCATTAACACGGAAGTTATCAGAGGAATGTTCCCACATGTGTTGGATTCACACATGTTCATGATTTAAAAAGAAACATGCCCAGTCCAAAGGTATCAGATGCGGCATATCATTGGAGAAGCTTGGTATATTGGACGCGTACGTACATTCTGAATGTCGAGGACCGCCATATCAAGTATAATTGGTAGTCAGTCTAAGTTTACAGAAATTATTAGCATTTTATGATTTAACAACGTAGCAAAAGTGTTTTGATTTAATTTATTATTCATTGTATCTATTTTATATGACATTGAAAATGTTTCTGTACTTTTCCTATAAATTCGATTCCTCGTTTTGCAAATAGAGATGGTTAAATAGGGAATGTCAGCGTCACACCTGATACATCTGAATTCGATGATAATACTGAAATTTAGACAAGTCTGAAATTTGTGTTTTATTGTTTTAGATAGATAAGTTTCTAGCAAAGAAGAATTAACTAAAGCTCACGCTACCTAACTTTCCTAATCTATAATACTACATTCAAATAAGTTTTGACCACTCTAGTTTTAGTATTGTTAGGTGTTAAAAATTTATAAAATCAACATTTTAAATATGGAAGACAAATTTTTGAAAATAACATTTTGGGTGATCATTTGTTCTTCGCAGGTATAATATTAAATACAGACGAATTGTAAAAGATTGTGGGCTGTTCACTATTCTCTCGAAAGTCTACTCTGTAAATTTACGAACTACACAAAGATCGTAATGGGCTCTTTGGGAATTCACGGCAGAAGCAACTAGATTTGCTATAAGACTGAAACAAGTTATCAACCTTTAGGACTTAATACCCAGACAGAGTCAAACATTTGAATTATGTTGACAATATCGAAAAATAATTTAAGAGAAACTATTATTACATATATCACAAACTTCCAAGGGCTCCTTGGTATTCCTACTTTTTTATGAATTAGCCCGGTGAAATTGTCAACGGAAGTTCCTTTTTGAAGCAGCGGAGCACTTTCTATTTATGCTTCTTCTGAAGAAATACAGGATTAGCCCATTTTATCATCATTTCTTCGAGTGAAAAAAAAACCACTACGCTTGCTGCGAAACCCAGCGAAATCAATTATGATTCACATTTCTTAGCCTTCACTTCGCTTCACCTTTCTATACCTGCAGGAAAATTTCCTTCGATCTACGACTGCGGGCGGTGTTAAAATTACAATATTGATTCACTGTAATGCCATAAATACAGTATTTAAGTACATGATACCATTCGCATGGTGCTAAAGTCACGCAGATTGACTGCGATCTCTCTTCTCTGTGAGATCCGGGAAGCATTGAAACTATAGTACTCTATTTGGACCATATGAAACTAAAGTACTTCCGTATATAGTACCGTATTTCGAGCGCGCACGTGCCTCCCCCATTCACCCCCCCAAGGTCATTCGCTGCTTACCGTGCTGCTGAAAGACCTCCTTTGACAGCTACAGTATACACTGATCAGTCACATGAAGATTTTAACCCTCATTCACACCACACTATGTTGCGAGCATGGTCTGTGAGTAACTTGTAGAAATTATTCGCATTAATTTAAAAAAACGAAAAACTTGCATTCACTTTGTGGTTATTTTTGTCACTCCACCAATTGGAGAACATTTGCATTAAATAATAATATTTATGTAGTTAGAATACAAGAAATCTGCTCTTCAAAGGCTTTGTTTTACTTCGAAACCACAATTATTTCCTTGCATAATTCTTCATTAAAATTTAATCTGTAAAGAGTTTAATGAAAAGCCTGATTAAAGTGTACAATGCAGGATCTCTGAAATTAAGTGGTTATTGTCTGTTTGATGACTTAATTTACACTCATCTGGTTTTCGACGTGATTGTATCAATTATTACAATATTATTTTAAGGACGATGTTGGACAATCTAGTAAATCACTCGTGGAAACTATCCCTAACCTTTAACTGCACATATGGAACTGACACGTTGTGGCATTAGCAGATGGCTCTCGGCTCATCTGACTAGCGGAAAAATACATTTCGCAAGAGGGATGCGGTCTTCAACGATATTTAATTGTTTCAGAACTTTTCAAAAAACTATCTACTGGCATTAGCAAACCATAATAGCGATTTCTGAAAGTGTGGCAAGTCCGAAAGTATAATATGTTAACGTTTTTAAAGATTTTCCTGACGTCATTGAGTTTAGAACTTTCTACTGAAAACTTTTTTAAATAAACAAAACAGTAAAAAAAATATGTTTTGCGCAGATTTATTATTAATGCAATTTCACTTTCACCAAACTACGTAACTTAAGTAAAGGCGGACTTATTGTAGGGTCGTACACTGAAATCGAAAAAATGTGTTCTGAAGCAACTAAGTTTTTTCTCTCGACAGAATCCGAGTCTCCAATCAAAATTATTTCTCTCTTTCTCGCTACTATTACTCCTATATAGTATGGTGAAATTAGTGTAAAACTGCGAAATTGTGCAATTTTTTTGCGAGAAAAACTTCGTTTTGTGGGTTCCTGACATCGGAATCGTGCATCATTTTTCAGCTCTATGTAGTAAATTACTTTCTTTAAGATGTTGTGTAGTAAGCGTTCAAGTTTTGTTGGTCGATATCAAACAATTTACCAAAGAATACGGGAAACATTTTTGTGTGAGTTGGAAATACTTTTGTGGGTTATATTATAAAAAATGTAACTGTGTGAAAATAATGCGAGAAAGTAGCATCACTGGTGTTAAAAATGTTACACACGCGCGTGAAGGAGATATTCTAGGTGTATGTCCCGATTTTCATTTCAAATTGATACGAAATTTTATTCTATTTTCTTCCAGTGTAATTAACTTCAAAATCGTATTTTGATGATAAGTGAATTAGTTAGGGAAATTGAATGTTATTGTACAATGAATAAATCAGGATTGTAAAGATGACATTTTATTAGTTAGTATTTGTATACTTTTTTAAATCTGTAATTGTTTATTTTCACATTTTACCAGTAATTAGATCAAGATTTTACTTGCAGACGAACATTCGCCCACCGACCCCTTCATAGAAAGCATTTATTTCATCTACAGTAATTAGAATATATGCAATTTTCATCAAAATAATTACGAAAATTCTGGCTGCTCACTCCTGAGTTGCCTTTTGTCGTAAAATAAAACTTTCCTAAGCGTTTCATCGTTTTCTTTTGTTCAATACGCAGCAAATATTTTTAGGATTCAGATGATATTAAATGATATATATCATTCTTCATCGGGCATTCGGAGGAGTTATTTATAAAAAACACATCGAAATTTATCGCAAACGGAAGTACTGGCTCTCGGCTTAGGAGTTACACCACCACAGCCACCAAAACCAACACGACTAAATCATTCATCTGTATCTTATCACCGCAAACATCTCGACATTTGACGACAATTAGCTACTCAAATTTCAATGCGGAATTTCTATTAAGTTTAGCAGATTGCTTAAAAAGGAATACATCAATATATTGGGAATATAAATTGAATAAAAAAAACGCGAGAAAGTGAGAATAAAATTGATATTGGGATTTTCAATAGCAAATTATAATTACAATTATTATTATTTTTCAATTATTTTTGGTGTAACACCTGTATATATTTCATTAAGTTCAAGCACAAATTTCACAAAACTACACGTTAAAAAAATGTAAATTGTCTTTTTTGAAGAGCCAATTTTGTACAACTGACTTAGAGACACAAATTTTTAATCTTGAATTTTGAAGTTTTAAAATAATTTTTTAAATTAAAACTAGCAAACCCGATAAGAGGACTAGCAACATATTTTTTACTGTCTCTCAATACATAAGTGAAGAAAATTTAAAGACAAAAATAGTACATTTAAACAAAAATTACTCACAAATACTAGTTTTTCAAGAAATTGTAATTGACACTTTTTAAAGAGTTAATTTCATACAACAGACTTTGTTTGATACAAAATTTCAATCTTTAATTTTGAAGTTTTATTTTTTTCCCAATTTTTGAAAAATCAGGGATGTTAACGAAAACAGAAACTGCACCATTTTCTTATACGTCCTATGCACTATTCATTAACAAAATTTAATGACAACATTTGGAGCCATTTTTTGAAAATTTGGAATATGTCCCAGGGGCTTCATGCGATGAATCCCCCCAAATGAAAATAACTGTTTCAAATCCCAGGGGCCGTATCACCGGCTAGGACCCTCGAGGAATATCAATTTTGGAAAAAATCAGTTGAATGGTTTATACGCCAGCGTTGTGCACAGACGGACGGACAGACAGACGCTTTACCGTCAATCGACGTTTCGGAATGAAGGACGCACAAAACGGATTCTGGCTACACCAAGTGTTAGAGGATTTTTTTCTATATTTATCAACAATTTATTCACTTTTTCTTTAACAGAGCCTGGCGTCGATAATTCGCCGTTTTCCAGTTCACGATTACAATACTTTCTCTTCGTTAGCGAGTAATGTAAAAATTAAGTAATTAGAAATTTGGAGCCATTTACGAAAAAAATGACGTTTAAAAGTTTCTGAAAATGCCGAAATTTGAGCTCATTTTCCAAAAATCTTATGAGTTTTAGAGAAACTATATATGACAGCGTTTAAAGCACATGTCCTCTCAACTGCCAAACTTTGAACAAATCATCGCGAATGTAAATATTAACAACGTGAGAGACCATTAAAAAAACTTTCCAAAAACATGACGTTAATGACGTTAATGAAAGAATCACTATGGAGAAAAAATGTACTTGAAGGAAAAATCTAGTCTTCAATTTTGTAATAGAAGGAAAAAGCAAAAAAAAAAAAAATCAAACTATTCAACTTTCAAAAAGTAAGAGTTAACAGTGGAAAACGGACCTACGCCGTTTGAGCGTGTTTTACTTTATTCTTTCTAAAAATTTAATAAAAGTATTTGGAGCCATTTTCGTGAAAGTGTTTAAATGTCATCATGTTTCAATGGCTTCATGTAATGTACCCCAAATTTTAAAGAACGTTTTTCAAAATCGCGAAGCATTGAGTCGAGCCAGGTTGATCGGGGAATATTCATTTTGGAAAGAAATCTACGTATGGTTTTGGCGCTAGCGATGTTCACAGACGGACGTTCTGAAAAAACCTGTTTTTCGGTATCAAGGTACTCCAAAACCTGTATTTCCTTTGAAATCTCGAAATTGATTTTCTGCAGTATTACATGGCTTTCTCTATACTACTTAAATACAAGAAAGTTAAAGTGAATGCAGAATAGGAATCAGTTACAATAGCTGCCTATGAGAAGGCTTTAAATCTAAATTATGATAAATACGTTATTACGAGGTTATTAACATTTCCCGGGAAATTCCGTTTTTTCATGTACAGGTAGAAATAATTAATTATATCGTCTCATCTTGTCCAATGAAAGCTAAGTTCGAATTCGTGATAAGGCACGATATGGCCTGTCGTTAACTATTAGCTGATCTGTAACGTTCTCAAACTCCCAAAACACCTTCTCCGAGTTGTAGGAGACACTCACCACAACCTGTGACTTGTAATGAACAGGGAAAGAGATTTTGTATATTTTGTTGAGAATAACAAATCCATATTGATTGTTCATAAGGAACAATGAAGCAATCGGATAGTGTTATTCGAGAACTGAAAAAAATCGTGTTTCCTTGTAGATGTTGCTGTACCATGTAATTAGGTTCGTTGTTATGAGGGGGGACAGAAACTTATTAAATAACGAAGATCAGCAGAATAAAGGAGTTAAAAGTACCAATAGTTATCGAAGCTCTGAATTTTTTTTCCGAAAATTTATGAATGAACAAATCGAAACTCTAGAATAATTCAAATAACGAGGGTGAAGATGGCATTGCGTTTTTGGGAACATATACGATTTTGCGCGGAGTATTTTAGAAGCACCCAGAGTCTCTGGATCTGCTTCTTAGAAAGCTGGAAGAATTTATAGTGGATTCATGCAACATTTTAAGTCATGCATTTAGGGAATAACAGTACTAACAATAGTACAATTCATAATATTATGTTACATGATGGCAGATTGAATACAAAATCACGAACTATTCTGCTAAGTTCTTTCCCATGTTTTCACTCATATATTTGGAACTAATTAATTTATATTATCATTATTTATTATGTCATTAAATAATGTAAATAACAGTTGTCGTTCATGACTTAAAATGTTTCATGGCGACCTAAAATAAATTACAAAATAATAATCACCATATTTTAATACGTTTCTTAAAAAAACAAAAAAATTCTAACACGAACTGGATGTTAAAACTAGTAGTACTAAAACAGCACATACTTTCTCTCCCCTTAGTAATAGTTTGCAATAATATTTAACGCATTTCTGCCTATATCAACACATCTCAGTCGATGAGCGCTGACAATAAAGCGAGCATGCAGCGACAGACGATGACAACAATGGGCACTTATTTTCTTATCAATTCTACCTAAAAGTACCTTTTTTGCCATAAATGGAAGATGGTCCGTAGTTGGTGTAAAACCTGCGAATTTTTCAACAATTTCAAGCAGAAACTATGCAAGACTACTCATTCTTTGTTTTCAAAATATTGTACATGACGTTACTTAAAGAGCTAATCTTGGGAACAGACTGTCTGAGGCAAAACTCTGCATCTTCAGTTCTGTAGTTTTCATTTTTTTTATTTTCAAAAACCGAGCAATACCCGAAAATATGACTACTATCATATTTTTTAATCGTCTTTTAATACATATGTAAAGAAAATTTAAAGAAAAATATTCGAGCGGTTTTTGAGATTTTGTGTGTAAATTTCAATCACAAAATACACAAGAACTACATTTTTTTCGAAAACTTATTCATGATCTTTTTGAAGAGCTACTTTTGTACAACAAACTTTGTTTGACTCTCCTAATTTGAAGTTTTAATTTTTTCCCCCAATTTTCGAAAAATTGATGATGTCAACGAAAACCCTTCGCCATTGTCTTAAAAATATTTTTTATTATTCAACAAAATTTAAACAAAAAATTGAAGATATTTTTATATAAATTTTGAAAATGTCCCAGGGACTTCATGTAAAGTACCCCGAATTAAAAAAAATAACGGTTTTAAATTACATGGTCAGCGCGATCAGCTAGAACGATTGGGGAATATCAATTTTGGAAAAAGTCAGCTGAACGGTTTTTGGGCTAGCGTTGTGCAGAGACAGAGACAGAGAGAGAGAGAGGCAGAGAGAGAGAGAGGCAGAGACAGAGACAGACAGAGAGAGAGAGAGAGGCAGAGACAGAGAGAGAGAGAGAGAGAGGCAGAGACA
>BOPP01000005.1:6462872-6499892 GCA_017312745.1 Gryllus bimaculatus | reverse complement strand
TATAACCCAGGAGGTGAGGAGAAATACACACAAATCTAAATATGAAGAAAGTATATGTGTAGAATATATAACCGTTATAAAATTTATTAATCCGGAAAAAAAAAAAATAAATAAATTAAAACATGAGCAACCATAGAATTTTTTGCTTTATACATTAAGACCCCACCCCCCCATGGCAATCACTATCGCGCGCAATATAACATTTTACAATATTCCCTCGCTCTCTCTCTTTTCTCCTGTCTTTTCGTCTCTTCTCTATGTCTGTTTTATCTGGTTATCATTTTGTTTTCCTCTACTGTCATGTTATATCATTTTAACAAAAATCGTCTCGATAAATGATATATCTTCATTAAATTTAAAATAGCATGCATTCTAAAAATTATGAAATAAAGAATGAATATAAACAAAAGTCTCTCCAAAAGAGATTAAAATAAAATAAAATAAAAAAAAATAGTAATAAAAAAAAATATATATACATTTATACAAAAAAAAATTTAATATTCAAATTATAAAAATAATAAAAAAAAAATAATTCTCTCCTGTTCCTGTTCCTCTCTCCTCTACGGTCTGCCCTCTCTCTCCCAGTCTCTG
Organism: Gryllus bimaculatus; assembly: GCA_017312745.1. Classification (NCBI taxonomy): domain Eukaryota; kingdom Metazoa; phylum Arthropoda; class Insecta; order Orthoptera; family Gryllidae; genus Gryllus; species Gryllus bimaculatus. The sequence goes on along the minus strand of BOPP01000005.1, from coordinate 6,499,301 downwards.
GCTCTCTCTCTCTCCCTGTCCTCTGCTCTTCTGACTCTCCCTGTCTCTGCTTCTTCGCTTCTCCCTGTCTGCTGCCTACCTCTCTCACCTGTCTCCTGCCTCTCTCTCTCCCTGTCTCTGCTCTCTCTCCTCCATGGTCTTGAGCCTTCTCTTATCTCTCCTCTTCGCTGTCTCTTGGCCTCTCTTCTCTTCTCTCCTGTCTCTTATGCCTCCTCTCTCTCCTCCTTGTCTCTGCTCTTTCTCTCTCTCTCCCTGTCTCTGACTCCTCTCTTCCTCTTCTCACCTCTTGACCTCTCTCTCTCTCTGTCTCTTTGCCTCTCTCTCCTCTCCCTGTCCCGCCTCTCCTCTCTCCCGTCTCTTCCTCTCTCTCTCCCCTGTCTGCCCTCTCTCATCTCCCGTCTCTGCCTCTCTCTCTTTCTCCCTGCTCTGCCTTCTCTCTCTCTCTCCCTGTCCTGCCTTCTCTCTCTTCCCTGTCTCTGCCTCTCCTCTCTCTCCCCAGTACTCTGGGCCTCTCTCTCTCTCTCCCTGTCTCTGCACTCGCTCTTCTCCTCCCTGGTTCTTCTGCTACGGCTCTCTCTCTCCTCTCTCATCCTATATCCTCCATCATTGTCTCTCCTCTCTCTCTCCCCGTCTTCTGCCTCTCTCTCTCTCTTCCCTTCTCTAGCCTCTAATTCTCTCTCTCCCATGGGTCTCTTGCCTCTCTCTCTCTCTCCCTGTCCTGCCTCTCTCTCATCTCCCTCTCCTGCCTCCGTTCCTTCTCTCTCCTCTCTGCCTCTCTCTCTCTCTCCCTGTCTCTGCCTCTCTCCTCTCTCCCTGTCGCGCCTTCTCTCTCTTCTCTCCCTGTCTCTGCCTCTCTCTTCTCTCCCTGTCTCTGACTCTCTCTCTCTCTACTCACTCATAGTCTCTGCTTCATACTCTCTCCTCTTCTCTCTATGATCTCTGACCTCCTCTCCTCTTCTCCCTGCATCTGCCTCATCTCTCTTCTCTCCAACTGTTCTCTGCCTCTCTCTCTACTCTACTCCCCCTTGTCTCTGCCTCGTCTCTCTCTCTCTCTCCCTATGTCTCGATCCTCTCCTCTCTCTCTCTCCCTGTTCATACTGCCTCTCTTCTCTTCTCTCCCTGTCTCTGCCTCTCTCTCTCTCTCTCACCGTGTCTCTGCCTCTCTCTCTCGTCCCCTGCCTCTGCCTCTCTCTCTCCCTCCCCTGTCTCTGCCTCTCTCTCTCTCCCTGTCTCTGCTTCTCTCTCCCCTGGCTCCCCTGTCTTCGTGCCTCTCTCTCTCTCTTCTCCCTGTCTCTCCTCTCTGCTTCTCTTTGCTCCCATAGGTCCTCAAATGCCTTTCTCTCTACTCTCTCCCTAGAGAGGCAGAGACAGAGAGACGTTTTGCCGTCAATCTATTTTGCGGTATGAAGGACGCGCAAAACTTAGATTCTGGCTAAACCACGTGTTAGAGGATTTTTTTTCTATATTTGGCAACTGGATTAATCCACTTTCGCCTTAGAAGGGCCCGGCAATCAGAGTTTTTGTGCCAGAATTCTCCTCTTTCCGGCGCACGATTACAATACTTTCTCTTCTTACTTTAGTGTCAGAAAGTAATACGAAGAAACACACAATACTTCAAACATTCTTTATTATAATGAAAACGTAGTAAAGTTAAGAGGTATTTACTGTATTGGCTCAGTTGGTTAGAATGATAACTTCTTGTTAAAAGTGAAACGATACTAATTAACCAGTAATGTATAATTTCTTGGGTACTCACGAGTTTCAAAGACACATTTTGAAATATCAAGATTTTTTGGTATTGTAAACTAACAACTTGTTTTATTTTTTTACACGACTTCGTAAAATTATTTACATCTCAATATTTGAAAAAGTGACAAGTAGAGTGGCACAGGCGAACATCGGATTAGTTCGTATCTTAATCCAAAGAAGACTTTAATGGATATAACATGTCAGTTATAGAATAGGTATGCTTTGCTTGTTTGCCTCCAGGGTTCTTGAGCGCCTGCCAAGTTCAGCGCTTACGCTGTCCGCGCCATCTATTGGGCAGCGCTAGTACTACTTCCTCTTTCATGTTTATATTCGGCGAGAAGTAGGCCACGTCATCATTCTCACATTCAGAGTAACAGGACGAAAGAACGTTTATCATCTTTGCTGCTCTCGCATATCTATGCGAATAAAAACCGTAAACTTAAATCGTAGGTGTATCCATGAATGATACTTTGCAGCTAATAATACGCATGAACGGACGGCAGCTTCCTTATACGATTTTTGGGAAGCAAACTGATTTACGCTTGTCTCCTGATTTTAAGAGCGTAGTTGGGCGTGTTTGCGATGTCGTTTCCTTGAAGCTTCACTTCAGCGTGTCTTTTCCACGGAAGTAATCCCAGTTAAGGGATCTACTGGGATAACGCAATTTGCTCTCATGGTGATTCTTTCGGTGTATTGCATTTTGTATCATTACGGAAATGATTACATAGGTTTTCATTAAATATTGAACTTTCATATTTCATTTCACAATTTTCATAAAAAATATCATACTGTGAATGGATCATTTATTCCCGTTTTAACTGAAAATGGGCGCCGTTACAAGAAATGTGACTCAGAAGTACAGTTTTAAACAGTTAGTTTCATCATAGGAAATTTCACAGGACATGAGTTACATTTTTCGGAAATCTCCCAGGTTCTTACTTATTTCTCTCTCCGTGTTTTCACGCCGAATTGAAAATTATATTAATACACGTTTTTTAATAATACTAAGGAGCAGTATGATATTTAGAAGAAAATTTGCATATCTCCGTAACTTTATTCTTGGATTAAGATACATAAGTTCCCAAGAATAGCATTATTTGCAAGAAAGTTTATTCTTTACATGACTTTTTTTAAAAAGAGGTGGTTCTATTAAGATTGTTTTTCTTAGAATAGTTGATAGGACAACTGAACCAAATATATTGCAGAAGAGATAATATACTGTAGTACATGGATCAGAAGTAGATACTTCAAAGATTTTTTGAAAACAACATATTCAAAAACAGTTCTGACATACCAAAGCAAATTTACCTTATAAGATGTGGACGCTACTTTGAAAATATTGTACCTAGCAATTAAATTAAATAATTTATGCAAATAATTTTTTTAAAAACTGGGTGCAAAAAGGAGTTGATTTAATCTTATCGTTGCAAAATGTTTGTATGTTTTTTCACAAACGTATTGAATTATTGAGACAATAACGTGAAAGGATCCGCCGAAGACACACCAAGATAACATTTATTGATAAAATAAAGAATAACGCAGTCTCTTATTATTTTCACGAATTGACCTACTGAATATTAAAATTATACCGAGTCGTAAGTTCACCCGATGCTTCAAAAAAAGCAATTTCCTTGCACTACTACTTCTATTGAAGTTGTTTAGAAACACTTAGTATTTTGCCGAGAGAAACTAACTTTCATTATATCAATACTTTCCTTATTCGTAGAACTTGTGTAACAAAACGCAAATTATGAATACATAATATTGTGAACATAGATATTCGCACAAGGGAGGTCCCGCGGTCCTCTGAACGTTTAGAAAGAGGCCCAATAACATAGAACACCTTTTATCTGTAAATTTGATCAATTTTCTCGATTTCCTCCTTTTTGAAACTGATTTTGTGGGAAATTGATACTTGGCACTTGGGAAAGCTGCATTCTAATCTAGCAACTCTGGAAATGGTCCTGTATAAAATGTATTGTATTTGTTAAATGTATCGTTAAATTTGTAAGTTTATTCCTCTTGTACGATGTATTATTTATTTACTGGAGAAACATGCCATAGGTAAATGTTAATTAAAGAAAGGGCCCAGAGTAGCCTAGAATTGTAGTTCCCCTCCCTCTTGTTTTAGTCTGCGCACTCCTACGATGTGTAGTTCCGTTTAACTATTTATTCCCAAAGCGCTCTGAAATCAAAATCACAGCCAGTGCACTTCATCACGTAATAAACACCTTCAGCGTAATCCAATTAATGAAGTGCAGTGGAATGAAACCTTCGTTTCAAGAAACTGCCAGATGTCTCTTGCATTCTGCCTGAAGAATTCTGTGTTGCATCAAATAACTTCATCACTCTTTCATTATTGGATATTATATTTTTGCAAATGTTACGTGGTTTGTAAAATGTTATATTTTAATTTAACTAAAAAGCACTGTACTTTGAAACAAATAACTATCTTTGAAGTCAGATCGATATAAAAATTCATCGGTGAGAATTAAAGAAGAAAATCTGATTAGTTAATTACTGAAATTATGATTAATGTTTGTGTTCGTCATTCTCCAAATTAATTTTCAAAGCAGCATCTTCAATAATGTGTGATAAATATGGTGAAAACCTATTCATCGATTACGATTATCCCCATAGGCAGTAGTGTAAGATACCTTCATCGCCTTCTAACGATCTTGTGCGCTGTATCTCCACCTTGATCATTCCATACTCGTCGCGCTTGCCTCGAGAAGGTGCACCGCACCTTGTGCATTGAATATTAACACCTGTGTAAGAGGCTCCAGACTACCAACATTTGATTGACTTTACGAAACAGATTCATTTGGCTAGCCGAAGAATACAATGTAGTTTCGCTTTCACAGTCTCCAAATTATTTCTTATTTACCAAAGGATTAATGAATTAATGAATAAATGACGTCCTTTTGAAGAGTTTGTATTCTAATAATTGCACGAAAAATAACTTTACAAATGATAATTAATTTAGATTTTTCTTCCTGAAGGGTTTTAGTATTATCAAATATTTAGTTATTTTTATTTATTAACTGTATTAAGAACGCGTTTCTGGACCAATTTAGCAACACGGGCTCTAGGGTAATTTTTGAAAATTAAGAAGATGTCTTAACTATACCCCAGGTACGTCTAAAACCATACTACTAATTCCCCAGCTTCAAGACTGTAGTGTGAGTTTATCCTGATGTATTACGTAATTAATTAAAATAAAAGCTATTCCTTATTTATAAAATAGTAACGTAACTTGTTTTTACAGGGGAAGAAAGTGAATGTAGTTGGAATAAGTTTTAAAAGAAAATCTGTTTTTGTGGTGCGGTATGAAAGCATTTTCCAACTTTAAAAACTTAGTAAATGTGACATAGTATCTAAGTTCAGTAATGTGGAGGAAATCCATTTTACTCGAGGTAACTATTATAGTTTGAAGCGGAAATAACTGAGCCTAATGAAGCCGAATTACACGAAAAATCTACTAGGAAAGAGTTTTCTCCAACATCACTTCTCGACTGACGACGAGCCTCATCCGAACCACGCAGCTCTTTAAAACTTCCAGCGACATTAAAATTTAGCTCCTATTGCTTAGCGACAACGGCTCTATCTCTGCAAGCGACACTCGGGGGAACAGTAACGGACACTTAGTTCTGCAAAACGATGAAGCACACACGTAATATATCGTTTGGTTTAATACTTTCCCTACATAAACCGAGAGTGTGGTTTTATGAAATGACACCCGCTTCATTACAGGGCTGATTTTAAAGCGGTTTCACGTCTACTCGATATACTAATATATAGCATTACGTGTAAATGGAAGGGTGATATGCATCGTGACAGTAATGCCCGTTACACTGAGATCAGTAGAGATTTGAACGAAAGCTTTTGAAAAGGCACAGTAAGCAGCCGTTGAGAAGCCGAAGGAGTCTGCGGCGTGCCAAGCAGTCTGCAAAACATGCTGCCAGGCACGTAGTCGCACATGCTGGAGGAGTGGGCTTTGCACCGACTAGCGAGCAGTATACAAACGAAAGGAATGCGCGCAAAGAATATATACGAGTAACTCCGAGAACGACTCCTAGGAGTAGAAACAACCTTCATCCATTAAAATCATCTCGTATAATTTTTCATTAGCTAGTTGATGGAAGAGCATCAACACACCTAAATATTTAGTATTTATTGAACTCAAGGTCGCTAGATATATGGGTTTTCACAGTTTGCCTTTTCGTGTAGAAACTACTTTGGAATTCATCGGATGCCACCATTGTGTGCAACGTAGGAAATAACACGAAGCCTAGATCAGCAATAGGTTACTAGTGGTGCGTAACAATTTTAATGGATCGAAAAGAAATTAATATATTATTTAAATGGACTTAGGTCGTTTAGTATTTTTGAAGAAAATATGCTTAAGCCGTATTATTATCATTATTATTATTTATTTATACAATAGATCAAGAAAATTACATTGCAAATTAATTTCTAATAAAATAATTCCTCCACTTCAGCAGCGCTGTGAGTAAATGGGTTGCGCAGGAACATTTTCTCGGAAGTACATTTCACATTTTCTTATATTCTTTCTTTTACCAAGGCCTCCGCCCAGCGGGAGCATTTCGTACCATAATTACGGGAAGCAGGGTCATTGTAAGCCCATTCGACATGTGTGTAGTACTGCTATAATTTAACTATAATTTTTTCTAGGAATGTTTAAAAAAGGGTTATTTGTAATGTAATCACTGTATAATATTATTTTCAAGAAAGTATTTACGAACATTTACACAATTAAAAATGAAACTTGGAGCAATGTTATGTTCTAGAAAATTCCTATAACAATTTCTTCTAACAATTTATTACTGTAGTACATTAGTGGCCAGTAGAATGTAATAGGGTGCCGACCGCTGGCCTGGAGGACTAGATCACGTGGGAACCAAAGGGGGAGGTCAGCGTATTGTGAAGGTTCGCTTCCTTTCCTGAGTGGTTGTGAAGCGGCGCCGATGGGTATCGCCTGACAATGAGCTTTTGCATTTCCTGAATAGTCCTCGGTGGCAATAATTAAGTGTGCAGTCTGTAGAGCAAGATTAAACGGAAAATAGTCCTACCATTCTACTGCGAAACAAAAATCACTTCTTTACCAAGGAATTAATATTTTCACGTATTAACGTGTTGTCATTAGCACAATTCACTTTGGTTTAATTAATGACCACTCAAGAGAATAGACGATTAAAGCACTTGTCATCTGTGGAAGTAGAAAACTTTGTCGGAACTAGGTCTAGAAAAAATAGCCAAAAATATTTCTACATGCAGTATAAGCAGTGTAATACAGTGAAGATGCTCTATAAATGTACAATTTAAATGTACATATACAATTTAATTGTCGTAAAAATAGGGATAAAATTGATCCTTAGTTAGGACTGTGCATGATTGAGTAATAAGTATCATTACATATTTCTGCAAAAGTATTCCAAAACGAAAGAAATAAAATAATATTACGTTTTCCGTTTTGAAAATAACATTTTTCTATGACGTACGAATGTTGCTGATCATTGTAATTTAATTTATAATTGAAAGGAATGATAAGTTGTTTACTATAGGGAAGGTCTAGAAAGAAAAGGGAAAGTCTAGATTCAATATTATGGAAATCATAGATGGTGCTCATTTCACCGTTTGCTATACACCGGCCTGTCCCACCGACTTCAGGCATATAGCCGTTAAGTACAATTTTAGAAGAAGACTCGAAGCGACTCAAGTCATGAATAGGCCCTGGCCAGGAGCGTACAATGTTTTAACGATCTCAGCTAAATCGCTTTCTAGCATTTAGGAATTTGTGTCTTCGTTTCGTTGAGGATGTCTCTATTGAAGAAATAAAATTCACAAAAGTATTTGAGATATGAAAAACGCGTACTGAAATTGACTGACCCATTTTTGGATCAAGGGAAACACATGGGTTAAATTTCAGTGTTTGTTAAATCTGTTCTGTTCCACAAATTGAAACTGATTAAGAATTCTACGAAGAAAAGGAAAATACGAATTGCTTAAACATGAGAACGACAAGATAATATTCATCACAGAAATGTTTGCTTAAGCTTAACAATTTTACCAAGCGCGCTTTATCAGTATAGACATGACCTATTGAAAACTAATACTATGAAGTGATGCGTAGACTTCGCAGGGTTTCATTCAGTACAATGTGATGTAGTACATTGTGTTGCAGTTTCCTTTGTGCAACAAAGTGAGCTCTCAAAATTTTGACGTACCTTAAAAACATCTCCGTGTTATACGTGAAGAACCACTTTTTACATTGAACTTCTTAATTTAAATTCTTTTGACAAAATTACCTAGAATTAACCATCTCTGAAATAAGAAGCTAATGGATCCGGCCATAAAGTAATTTTGGATGTTAAGAGTATTGTAGTTAAAACGTGAAATACTGGTAACCTACTGGTGTATTCTTCGATTTGAAATCGAAATGAACCTTTGACTTTCTGTAACTAAATATTATACGGAATATTATACTATATATTCCGGATACAAATGGTATATTTTTTAATGAATTTATGCATTTGTGACAAACCAGTAATTTCAGGAGAACGAGTAACAGAGGAAGTCAGTCCCTAATAATTTTCTCAAAAATAAACTTTTCATAAAAGTGTTCTCTTTGAGAGAGTGTTTTCCATTTTCTCTCAATTAATTGTTTTCCTATTTCTTTTAGTAAACATTTCCGTTATAAGGAGTTTTTAAAATCCTCACGAAATACGTTCAAAACGTAGAAAATGTATACAAGAAGGTCCTCGCACGAGGCAACTTTTATTAAATTCTTTTCGCGATAAATTAGTACCTCCAAGTCTCTTGTCTTTCTCCACATCGAGTTGCCAGTTGTAATATGATCTCCAGCATCTCGCAGTGAAAACGAGCGAAGCAGCAGCAGCAGAAGAAGAAGAGGAAGAGGAGGCGACTCACCTTTCGCTGGCGATGGACGAGTTGCGCGACATGGACTTGGGCGACATCTCGAAGTCCGAGTCGGAGCGGTAGAGGAAGGACTCGCGGCGCTGCGGCAGGTTCTGCAGCACGAGCCCCGCCGACGGCGACGCGCCGCCGTCCAGCGGGCTGCGGCCGGGGCTGGCGCCATTCTCCACGTCGAAGCTGCCGACCGAAACAAGGCAACGCTCTTTCAATTCTTTGCAATTCACTCATTACAATCTAAAAATATACAGTCATTAATGCAATTGCTAGAAAACAATCATTCTGTAGGATGACAAGAATTATATTTTTGGCGAACAGACAAGGCACTCGGTTGGTGGCAAAGCTCATTCAATACATTTTAATCAATTACAATCAAAAGATCCACCAATTACAATCAAAACACCAATTCATCGATCAATTAAATAAAAAATCAGTTAATCGATCAATTCCAATGAAAAATCAATTAATCGATCAATTCCAATCACAAATCAATTAATCGATCAATTACAATCACAAATCACTCAATTATGATAGAAAAATTAATCTACTAATTACAATCAAATAATCAATTAATCGATTAACTGCTATAAACAATTTTTCTGTATGATTACAAAAATTAGTGTATACGTTTGGCATAATTTAAATCAGGATTATAATGAATTCGATCAGAGGCACATTATCTTCTCCAGTCACCATTTTTGGATGTTAAATTTACAATGTTGAAATATACATATATGACGTATTTTTTCTGATTTTAACTACTCTCCTCAGAGTTTACGCTCCATTAAAGAAACTTTCTTGGTAAATCATGCTTTACTTTTTCCTGAAGCAATTTCAATTAAATTTACACGGTATCAACCGAAACACACGATCACAGCTGTTAGAAGTACACATACAACTAAAACAATTCGTCCAGAGATTTAAAAAAATATTTAAGATTTAACAGCGATTTAAAAAAATCTCTGATAGAGGCAATGCACTGTCATCCCAGATCATGTCAAAAGCGAGCAAGATCCGAATCGTCTTTCCTTGCTCTCCCTCTGAGCCACTTTCTGCAGAAGACTGAAGCAAACCGACTACGTCCGTGGCAAGTTGCGGGAATTGGAATTCACAGTTTCACTCCGATATTTTGTATTCAATTTAATATGATCCATATTACGGAGGAATATCAGAAGAGCCGAAGAATGAAAAGTTGTTTTAAGACACCTTTTGAGGACTAGACAATTTAAAGTAAACACACACACACACACAAATACCATTTGTGAACAGAACAGGGCCCAGAACAAGGCACTAAGGCAAGCTCACTTTTCCCATCGACTACTTTGAGAATACTTTTTTTCTTTAAAAATTGACTATAACATTAATATTGCGCACTACCACAACACTGGCACAATAATAATTATTCATATTTCAGTTGTGAAAATCCCACAGGCGTCGCATTACGAATAATTCTCGATGAAAACCTTTATCAAATTCATAATGTAGTGTTCAACAGCAAATAAATTATAACTGAAAATACATTTAAATAGGTGAGAGTTACGTAAATCGACGGCGTCTAAATAGAACCTCCTATTATAAAAAAATTAAACTACTGCTGGATTTACTATCGTGCGGAAAATGTGTGCACTACGCATCTACGCAAGCCTCGTCGCCAGAAATCGAGCTGTTTCGTAGAGCATGTTGAGTCAGAGGATCATTTTCAGTTCTTCGACGTTGTGAAGTTGGCGATTTGCTTGCTAACGGTTCTACATAAAGCAATACACGTTCATTAATTATTCAATACATACACTGCAATGCCTGTAGTATAAGCTACATTTCAGTATGCAGTAGGTTATTGAGGTAGGGTTTTTGGGTTTGGTTATGTTTCATTTGTTTCCACGATACGCAGTTGCTCATATTACACCTCATCCAAGTTATCAAAATTAAACCGGTTCATCGATACAAAATAACATTTAATATTGATTTCTAAATTTATTTCAAATATAAGCACTCTTGTATGAAGCGTATTCAAAAGCGGCGATGATATTCAATGTTAAGAGTCGAAGACCACTGGAATATGGCCCGTTGATATGGACGCATTTCAAGAATCTTTTTAGTTGTTCGGCAACCGTCATGTCCGAAAATGAATCAGCTACATCAGCAGCCGTGCCATCTGACAATGGAGCAGCAAACAGTAACCTTCACCGCGGACAATCGACTATCGATCGCAGCAGAAAACACCCCTGCCAATAGCAAGCAGACCTCAAAATATAGGATCGTTAGCTTCTGTTGGAAAACTATCTCAAATGTCGAAATGTGCAGGAAACTTTGTGTGAATTAACAAACGAGGACAAAAGGCCGTAATATTATTTAGAAAACCTATAAAGAAGGCTTGATGTTGGCTAAGGAAAGAAAAAAAATAAAGAAAACGGTAAGAAATAAAGAAAAGAAAAGACACACAGATTTAAAAAATAATGACCCAATAAAGAAGAAAATGAAAACTAAACAAGATGAAGGCTGATAATGAACCATACGGGATAGAACATCAGTAGAAGGCATGATACAATGTATGAAATGTTATCATTGGGCCCACGAAGTGTGTGCTGGAGTTCGTCAAAATAAGAATATATATTATTTTGCAGAAAGTAATTTGCGTTTTGAGTTGTTTTTTCCTATATTGTTTTATATCCATTAAACATACTTGATCTTTAAACACGGTACATTGTTAAGTTATTGATTAATATAACTGGTTCATTTGAGGTCACCTGGGGTTCAACCTGAGGTCACCTGGGAAAGCAGCTTCTTAAATTGAGCTTTTGTAGAGATCTCTTGTTTTATTTTTCATGAAGTTGCCAAGATAAGTACACGTCTGAAAATTTATTATCTACTTACTCATTACTCGTTTAAATGAACGTGGAAATTTTCAAAAAATGGTGCAATATAGGAAAAACTCCCTTTTTAGCTCTAACTTACCGAGATAAATGTAAAAAAATACATTTTCGAACCATCATCCACAAATATTTTTACAGATTCTCAAAATCGATCCGACGCGATCTCGGCCATGAGCAGCGAGAACCATTTTTAAAAAAACCTGCATAACGCCCCAACATGCGCACTTGATAAATAAAGTTTCTCCTTTCTTCAGAAACACAGACTTTTTAGGTTTACTTTCGCGCATTCACAGTCATTTTTCTTCTTTCACAGTTCAGTACGTTGGATAGTTTAGTAAATACTTTGAGGTGCGCCTTCCACCACCGAAGAATTAACTTGAACGGCTCATTGTACGCTTGCATGGCCGTTCCGATTCCTCGACTGAAATTCATGAACCGAGTTCCAGATGCGATTTCTGACGAGAAGGCCCGGCTTTATTCCCTTTTACTTCGTTATGGAGTGTCTTTCTGTTGCTTTATTCCATAATTCTGCGCTCCAAAACTGAGCTACTACGAGAAAGACACTAATAATGGTGGCTCCTGTGGGTACGTGAAAAAGATGTGCAGTGTTCAGATTTAAACATCTTATCTAAAATGTGGCGAATATCATTCATTGAGATTTAGTTTTAAATAACTTGACTCAATTGAAATTGCTGTAAAAACGGCGACTATCAATGATGAGAAATTTTAAGTATTTAATGCACGTGCTAACGAAATCAAATTGTTTATGAAGAAATTTCAATATTTATGAAAGTTAATTAATTTTCGTTCAAACTTAATTGATTTCAATTAATTGTAACAGATAATTGGAACCAAAATAAAATTCAATCAATCAAATTTTTACTTCCTATTAATCAATTAACAAAAGTTTTACCGCCTCTTCAAACATGCGTCACATACTATCGTGAAATTATTAGTGGATGAAATGATTATTATTGTGTTGTTCTTGGTTAACGATTGTAGTCATGTTGAATTTGATTATCGTTTGCTCTCGCAACATTTATCCAAATATGCGGCTAATAAATTTGGTAGATTTTTCGAGTAATTTTGTCTAAATCGGCTGTTTGCTGCCGCTGTACTTTCATACGTGTATTGGTACGCACAGTTGTGTAAATTACGAGATGGTATATGCTAACTTCAGAGTTGTGTTACTACCACAACAGTAAGGTTTATTAGTCACAATGCACTAGTATTTATTAATAGGGTGTTATTCAACAAAGACCACGGTAAAAATACTCGTAATTAAATCCGATGGAACTGTACCTGCTTGAAGGCGAATTATGGAGGGATTTTGTAACAAAGAAAATTAGAAAGAGTAATGTTCACTTCGAACCCAAGAAAAGTTTAAAATTTTCAGTACAACAAATTGAACGTAGGACATACACAGTTATGCATGGAATTTTAGGTTGTAGCTGCTCAGTTACGTTGATACATTTTTACATTATGTAAGCATTTATTTACGCAAATTCTATATCCTTTCTGAATATAGAATCCGTGCGTAGGTTTGCATAAATCGTTTCTTCAATTTTTCAGTTGTAAAAAAAAGTATCATCTAAATTTTATATTCATTGACCCAACAATCTCACGAACACTGCGAAGACTTGCTGTGATGGAACCAAATCGACGCAACTTACTTTTTTATCACCTGCATTCACAGTTTATCAGCAGCGGAGCATTTATTTTATCACATTTTTAAGATGACAATATTTGCGATGCGCGACAGCGCTGACAGTATACTATCTGAATAAACGTCATGTCACTTGGAGCACCATGACTACAGATTTCAGAAGCTCACTCAACTGATTATCGATATTTTTGAGTGTTTTTTATTTATTATCCTTGAAAGATAATAAATACAGTTAGGTAAATAAAATTGCATTTTATGCAATTAATTTTATATAGTAATTTAGATAAACTTGTTAAGCTATATTTCATTCTACTTTATTAATACCTTTGCTTCCATTACGATCATATGCACAAATAAAGAGAATTTACAGAAATCAAACCCACGCAAATTGTGAAGTTTTATATCAATTTGTAAATACCCACAACTATCCGACAAATTCTCACATCAGTATTAGTTATCTTCTAGAATTGTAGTAAATATATATTAGGACTACGATGGAGAGAAATGCTCAATAAAAATATCATTCGTTATAAATTATTAAATAATTTGACACGTTACCTGAAGAAAATAACATTACCCTTCCCAATGTAACTAGTAGACAAACATTGAAAATGAATACACTAGAGATTCAGAGAACGAGAAATTTCGGCCGATTAAATCACAAGTTTCAATTTGCAAAAACACTTAAATATTGGAAAAACCGCGGAAAATTTCTATATCGAAAATATACTAAAACTATACTACTTGAAACTTAAATACAGGTAAAAAATAAATAATTTGAGCGAGCTAACAAGTTAAGTTATTTTATTCCCAATTTGTGAGATAAAGTTCTAATAAATTATCGCCTGTGTAAAAAAATGTAATTAAGGTGCCACAAACTGGTCAGATAAAGAAAATAAGCTACTCAAAATATGACTAGAAACACCTATAAACTATTTTAATATTGGATGTCTTACTAAACTCAAAAGAAAGAAAACCGCATATGATCACTACCTTTTCTATTATGCATAATACGCAATTTAATTCAATATTTGAAACAAAAATAAGGAATTCCATTATGTGATAATATCTGTCTGCTTCCACAATAATTTCCAGTTGAATTCTTCCCCCATATGTACAACCGGTTTGGTCATGAAACTTCTTAAAGTGTAATTTTTAAGGTTTCCGTTATCTTCACGAATGTTGCGCAGGCTTTCATTGAGAGTTTAAAGTGCATTGTTTTACAGACAATGAAGGTTCTACAGAGTAATAAAGTCTTCATAGAGCCCCTTCTATTTTCTTAATGACTTTTGAAGGTGTAGGTTAAGACTCCTTCGAGGCAAAAAATGCCGAGCAAGGAGAAATAAAAAATGTTAACACAAAAGTAACTTCTATCGTAAGAACTCCAAAAATGTTTTCAATCATAACTACCGCATATACTCTGAAGCTCACCACAAATGCCTCTATTCCACCGAACGAATCCAGAGTGGTAATTGAAAGCACAAATTTGGAAATTACAAATAAATCTCACACGATTTCTCTCCGATGTAATAATTTTTTTAAACACGACTTTTTAAAACAATTTTGATAACTTGCGCTACCATAATATTTTCAAGCCATCAAAGAAATAATGAAAAAACCCTGAGACAGTGGATAAACACCATGTTAACATGTGTTCCTCTCTGACGATACTGCAATCTTTTTCTAATCACTTCAGAATTATCCAGGCGAAGTCTTCACTTTCGTTGGCTTCGTTCGATACCTATCATGATGTTATCACTGCAAATCTTGGTCGGCGGCAGTAGAGAGGCGAGGCGCCGGGTGTCTCGTGTTTGTGTCTGTGTCTGTGACGCCAGGGCGGCCGCGATAAACGCCTTGCTCCGCAAAGCAAACAGGGGAGAGGCCTCCGTTACCACAGCGCCCCGCCTCCCGTTACGAGACCGAAGAACCCTGGCAACTCCATTGAGCAGCAGGAACTCCAATGCGCCGGGCCCATGGACTTAGGACAAAGAGGGCGGGGGCGGGGGGTGATGCTGCTCGGATAATGAGAAATCCCATTCACGGATTTCATGGATTCACGGATCATTGGCGTCGCTTTCAAAGGCATTGTTTCGGATCTGATTGCTTCTCCTCCGACGTTATAAGGCGGCTCTTACCAGCACAGATGAAACAGGCATACCAAAATCAAATGCGGCAAAATGTAAGTGTCAAGGAGTTAAATTTTGTTGGTTTATCTAAGCTTCAAATTTATGTTTCGAAGTTCGAGCAGTTATGATTGAAAAGTATTGATTGAAATGTATTTTACCATAAAAACCAACTTTTTCAGCGAACTCTGGCGAAAGACAAAAAATGGAAAAATTTCTTTCGAGCTAAGAGGGTTTACAAAAAGTAGTACACTTACGCCAGAAGATACGAAGTTAAATAGTTAAAAACGCTTCTCTGGAAATTGTTCAAAAATCATTTGTTTTCGAGAATATAGATCTTGAATGAAGATTTTCGAACTTGTGTAAACAAAGAATATGTTCATGAAGGATATATTATCTTTCTTTTTTTGTTTCGCTAACAGACATATGTGTGACTTCACATATGTAAGTATGAGTTTCTAAGTAATTTTAATTTAATGGAATGGATATTCTGAAAAAAGTTGAATGATATATTTTAGTGCATTCTGTACTTTGAGACACATTTATATGAATGAATTTATGTTCATATTACCAAAGATGTCAGACACTGACGTTCGCTAGGTTTTGCTAATCTCGAAAGATATTGTATAGAAAAGAAAGGTGTTGAGATGTTTACGGGAAAGACAATCAGTTTTCGTTTGCAGTGATTCCAAATTTTCTGAGCCAAGATACCGTGGGAGATAACTGAGATTACATTTGTCATAGAATAAACGAAGAAGTAAGATTTTTCCATCGCTTCAGATCCTATCAGAACAGTAAACATTTCCTCAATCTTTGAATTTAACGAAATTGCCTCAGAAGTAAGATCCTGAGGTTCAAATCTCGACGGTAGTGAATTTTCAACACTGTCAAAATAACTGGGTCGAAGATGATGATGATGCTAGAAAATGTTTGCGGTCAGCTACTCTGGTCAGTAGTTCTCTATGGTTTCTCCGATCATTACCATTTTTTTGTTTTCTCCAGGGCTTTTTCCAACGGATATCTGGTAACTCTTTACCTCCTAATGGGATGCATATTTGACCGTACTCTCAACACTAATAACCTTCGGGCTCCTTCACTTCGTTGTCAGCAGAACGCTAGGCCCTCCGCGACAACATATACACGAGAGACAAGGGACGAACTACCCTGTACAAGGTGGAATTCGAACCCACGGCCCTTCGGATCCAAGCGCCGGGTCTGTTCACGCTCTTAGCCACCTCCGACATTCAGGTGGGATGAATCATTACCTATCAACACGAATTTCTTAGC
Organism: Gryllus bimaculatus; assembly: GCA_017312745.1. NCBI lineage: Eukaryota > Metazoa > Arthropoda > Insecta > Orthoptera > Gryllidae > Gryllus > Gryllus bimaculatus. The sequence continues at coordinate 6,482,652 of BOPP01000005.1, read as the reverse complement.
AGTTCCCTAATCGACCGGCCGAGGTCCGCGCGCGATCTTCCCTTCCTCAACCTTACCCCTTCCTCTGCCCTTACATACGAACAGTGACACATTGTCAAGGGGTTGGAGATCGTCCCATCTGGGGATGGGGGTTGTGCACCATTGGAGGAGTTACCTCAAGGTGGAAAATCTCGTAGGCTGACTAGTACCAGCCACTTCACGCACTAGGCTGGAGAAACTATTAGCCAAAGTCGTTGACGTGCTCGGAAACACTTGACGTCTTACCCTCTTCCCTCACTCGCAAGGGTGGACTCCCACCTGGGCAAACTAGGCAGCTGAATGAATGCAATAAATCTGTGATACATTTCAATGATTGCAAGCGTTTTCCTACATTATGTTTACTGAAATTAATGGAATACACTTGCTGGAGATCTACATTCAAATAATAAATAGGCACATTTGTACCACATAGAAAAACACAAGCATTTTAACTCATGCGAGAATTCTCTCAAGTTTATGTTAAATAATGGATATTGAGACCGAATTGATAGACAAGACGTTGCTCTAAACAAACTTTTTATCTTCTTTCATGTCTACATTTAAAAAAATTCCAACAATAAGTTACACGCATTGCGATTGTGTATTATTTTCTTCACCAACAGTCTGCAATTAAATAAGAATACAGAAAATTTAACAACTTTCAAGTTTTTTCACTTCTCCCGTCCATGATATGACGTTTTAACAAGTAGGACAAACAAACTCGGTTGGTGATTAACTAATCTAAAGCTTCAAACATTAATGCGTTCTCACGGCATAGAAATAAGGTGACGACGAGTTAACCTCAGATAATGACTGTCTCTGTCTTTCCTATTTCTTTCGTTATTCGAATCATAAAATGACATAGTAAGAATCATGAGATAGTTTACGCGTTTTGAAATTACATAAACCATGTGAAAAAAACTCCGGGTTGAATCAAGTAGGGATGTTGAGACATTAGGGTCACGCGACTAGTGCCCAGCTGCCTGTATCGTCACTTCCTGCGCTGCACGTGAGGCTGTACTTTGTGCAGTCGCGGCCACGCAACGGCTCGATGCCCCGAACGTCACGCTTTATGCTCCGCACGCGCTGCATCAAGGTCGTTTTTTTTAGGATTATGCAGATCGTAAAACGTCTTTTTGTAGATCCATTTTTACAAGAAATATCGGAGGATTATAAAAAAAACTTGAAGATTAATTTGCATATTTTACCATACCGATCGACTTGATAAGTTCTAAAGTTGCAGCATTTTTTTTTGAGAAATTGTTCAGTTTTTTTTTCATGATACATCTTTATGCGGGATCCAGTTATTACGATGCCTATAGCTTTCCGCTTGTAAATTCAACTATCTGGGAATCCTCCTTGCATTGTCTCGTCTCCCCGACGTCACGCGCTGTTGCCTCGATCGACTTTTTCCTCAGTGAACACTTTCATGAACCTTCGGAAGAAGAAGAAGAAAGGCGGTGAGGTAAGAGCGCGCAATACAAGGTACAAGACAATCGGCCCGACAAACTACTTCTCCAATCAGTCGTTCAAGAACTTCTGCTGACGCAAACTCCGGCAACACGACGTTATCGACATATTCTGTAAACTTCACTATCGTTCACCTATCGTAAGTAGAGGAGTACAAACATATCATGAAAGGCAACTCTCCGTTCACAAACTGAGTAAAACTTTTTGTGATTTAAATCGTAAAAGACGCTTCGAGTATCAACATGACGCAAACACTAACTACTTACGTACAAATTAATGATCGCACGGCAGCTCACATACAAATACAAAGAAAATATCCTCGTATCTCCAATGAAACGCTGTCCAGGAGTCACATTGAGGTGAATATCACAGAGCACCTTGTGCGAGGTTAGCACGCGGATGTTTTCATGCGAGTTGGCAGCGTTTTCAGAGCGCCCCGTTTGCATTGTCTCTTGCAGAGCCAGCATTCCGAGCGGTGGAAGCAGTCATCGTCGGAAACACGACACCACAAGTAATATTGCAACGAATATTTATGCATACGATTCACCTATCAACAAATAATCGCAGACTAGTCCCATACACAAACGTGATGTCACAGATAGCGTTTCAGGAATTCATTTCGTATGCTTCGTTTTCCTGTGCTTGGAACGGACGTACATACGACTAAAATCGCAGAGGTAGCGGAATTGGCTAAACGTACGCCACAAAATCGATTCCGGTGAGATGCATCGACGAGAGAGTAGCGAGCGCACTGCACCGCCGCCGCCCGTCACTCCCCGCCCGGAGGCTCGCGGTCCAGCCGAGGCGCCGGGCGGAGCGGCCACCTGCCAGACGCCGCTGCGCGCTGCGCTCGGGGCTGGCGGCGCCGGGCGCTGGCGCACTCACCGCGAGAAGAGGATGCGCGGGGGCCGCGGCGGGATGGCGCCCAGGCTCTCGCTGCGACGCCCGCCAGCCGCCATCGCCGCCCCGCCCCCCCCCGCTCCGCCTCCGCAATCAGCGCGCCTCCACAGCTGGCCGGCCTTCTAGGCGCCGCCGGACGGAGGCGGTGAGGGACGGCTTCGGCGCGTCCATGCAAGGCACGCGCCCGCGGGCGCGGGGCGGGGGCGGGCGCGGCCGATGACGTGCATCGGCAGCGGGACCGCCACCGCTGCTGTAACCCGACGACACTCGCGTCTGCGCGCGCGCTCCCACGGCGACTACGACGTGGCGCCACGCACGCCGCCGCTCGGGCCGCGTGGGCGGAAGTCCGGAGGCGCGCCGCGCCGCCCGCCGCCCGCCCCCCGCCCCGCCCGCGCGCCCGCGCGCCCACCGCGCCGCCTAGCGGGCGCCGCCAGCCCACGATAGCGGCGCCGGCGCCCACGCCGCAGGAGCCCTCGCGACATCTGGCGGGAACCGCCACAACGACAACCGCCCCGCGAACCGCTAGGCCACGCCAAACCGCCAAGCTGCTTCAAGAAAAATCCACGCCTTCAAATGGTTCGTTTCCGTACGTTTTGTAACAGATATAATTTCCTATTAGTGCGCATCAATTCTGGAAACCAACGCTTCATGGTGTCCATGGATGTATCGTTCTTGGAAAATCACAACTCGAAAAGGTTTTGCGTGTGGGAAGCGCACAGATTTTCGAGATTATCGATTCACCAAAGAGCTCTAAGCGTCGGCACAGGCAGCATAGAAATACCTCTGCGCTGGCTGAGGGGTAGTCCGCTTGCCTCTGGTCCTCTAGGCAAAGTGTGGCGGTAACAAACCGATTAGAGTAACGACCGTGAGACACACTCCTCTCCTTCGCCCGTAGGGGCGGTTCATCCCGACAGCTTAAAAGAGGCTAGTACGGAACACAGGAGAAAATGGAATAATCTTTTTATTCACCCTTAATTAGGGAAAACAAATTCGATGAAGGTAATCCGTATCCTCAGCGCCTGTCGTTAACCGCGAGCCCGATTTGATAACGGAGCCGGAGGCCACTTCACAGCAGGTCTCGCGACATCTGGCGAGTGCCTCGACAACGACAACCGCCATTTAATCACTAGAGATAGGAACGGCGACTGCCGTTTTCGCTCTGCTGTATTACGTGGATCGAGAAAAAACCCTGCGACCTTCCCCGCAAGAAGTTAACTACCAAAGCAACAGTTGAGTCAGAATTTAGAAAGGTAAGCCTCCCTCCTTTCACTTCACTATTCAAATTCTTCAAGAAGACATTTTGTCTTTTCATCTTTGCTATATAGATATATTGGTCTCCATTGTCAAAAGAAAATGAACGTTAACCTCAGACACTTTCATTCCACATTTATTGTCAATTTCTGGCGTTTCATTTCAATACTAAGAAGTCCTGTTGTCTCTATTCACAAACGCATCCAAAAATCAGTTATTTTATGTTTCTATATAAATCAAAACGTTAAAAATCTCATACATGCGAGTTGAAATATTTTAATAATATCCAAGATATTATCAATTCTGAAGTGTTACATTCAGTATTTTAGTTAATCTGCCACTAAAACCGGTGGACTCGTTTCGTCTCTAAGTGAATGTGGGTCACCGGGCTTTGACTCCATGCGAATGGCGGTCTAACACCTCGGTAGTTAGCATAAATGGAGCTTCTCAAATATTGACGCTGCCTACGCTTGTCGGACTAACAGGTTCCTCTTCGTTTAGAGATCGTAGCGTTGTGCAGAGTAAGAGAAAAAGAGAAATTTTGTGCAATATATATTTTTTTCATAAATACTGTCAATATTCACGTAATAATTTAAAAAATATCTTCTTTATTTGTTAGAATATTAGCTGTACATTTAATTTAGAAACATTTTAAAATGAAAACTAGAACGCTTTACATCAGCTTTATCCTATTTGTCTTTGCTCTTCTAGAAACTCCCTTTTAAACCTAAAATCTTATTTCAAGGAATATTTGCAATGTTATCACATGTTTGTTTGACGGAATTTACAGAAAAATAAACCAGGGGCTATGTCAAAAATTTCGTCTGGCGTCATCGGATGTGTATCAAATGTTCCTAACCCTCAAAACAGAAGAATACTAGTAGAGACGGATCAGAAAACAATGGGCTGCTAATAAATTACTTAGGAACATTTCCTTGCACAGAACGTGCGTGTTTTATTATTCTCCATTTATTTTTCGCCGTGAGCGTTTCTGAATAATATTCTCCCTCTCCATGCTAAGGGTACGTCTAACACTACAAACTCCCCACTGGCTTTCATGCACAAACACTCCCTCGCCGTTCTTTATCTCTGAAGGCAGGTCATTGACCTGGATACTTCGCACGGTTCTACGGAGTTAATCCGTGGCTGAACACATTATCGACTTATTGGCAGACAAGATAAAAGGAAGTCGACTAAAAAATAATGAATCATATCTATATCGACGCCAGATGCGACAGCTCAGCGGCAAAATCGTTACCTCTTGAGGATCGTTTGACCAGGAGGTCCTAAGACGGAGGGGGAATTTTGGGACAAACTTCCTAGCTAGGTCGAATTAAACTACTGATTGGAGGAAAATTACGTCGGTATGGTGTTATGATCTTTAGGTTTACCGATCAATACTGGTATATGCTAGAGCAGTTCCCCAACAAACGGGCCACAGACCGCGAACGATATTTTCTTCCTCATCCTTGTCCCCTTCTTTGCCGCTTACAGAAGCATTTGCACTTGCACGCACTGCAACACCACATGCAGCTGGAGAACAATCAGAATTTTATAGTTTGTTCCGAGAGTGGCAGTGCTCTACTGGGGGGGGGGAGAGAAAGTTGATAGGGAAGAACCTCGCTCGCCGACGTCTGAGTCGGCGCCAGATTTCACGGGCCAGCAGAGAAGGAAGACTGTCACATCTCGGAATACATCATGCACTATACCCACGGGAGCTGTACTGGAATACGTAGCACATGCTAAAGGAAACAATACGCACTCACTCCATGAACCACTCCAGATAAGTGTGATCAGACTCCTCTCAAATGGTAACGTAGGAGCGAACACATTTTATTGGAGTAAAAATGTTTTATAAATATTCCTATGAAGTCAAAACGTAGTAGTAAAGTAATAATGTGCTTGACTTTATATTAAAGAAGAGAAGGGTAAATAGAGAAAATTCACAAATCGAACATATTAAATATAATTGAACGTTCTCAATTATCCTCCAAATTAGAGCGCGAGAAAAAATTCACCCCAAGGAGAAGTAGTAAGTAAATGTATTGGAAAACAACAGACATTGCAGTTATGATAAATGCAGAGAGAGGGAAATAGATTCGCCTCGAGAAGGAAGCGATAGAACATCCAACATTTGGAACTGTAAGTTATTGAAGAACTTAACAGAATAGTAATATTTCTGATTCGTATATGTAAACAAGAGATTCGGCACTGAACTACCAATTATTTGAAACTGAGAAATTAGAAAAAAAGAAAAATAATTATCCAACTATAAAAATAATGGTATAGAATCCAAGATGGTATTATCCTGTGTTGTGTTGCTTTATATTATTAACACTTCTGGCAATTTTGTATAAGTACTGTCACTTGCAACGTGAAGCCAACAATTCATGAAATAGGACTTCAAACCATTGAAAATGGGTGAAAGCTGATCATTGGGGTATCTCATCGTGAACTTTCATGAACACACACACCAAATCTTCAAACATTGTGATATTCTTGCTCGTTACAACAATTCCCAAAAATAATGTATTTATGTTGCGGCACCAATTAAACAATTATTTTATACTTCATTTTTTAGTGCTTTCGCCATGCAGTTGCAGGAAGAAAAGGGTTGGTTTCTTGCTTTAGATCCACTTGTTATCAAATATTTACATGCGCTACGACCTGGACTTCTTATCAGAAAGGCAAAGCTAACATGAGACTATTAAAACAAGCCTTTTTATACCTGATTATTATCTTTGGGGCTTAGATGCATCCAAACATTTGAAGTCGAAGAGTTTGTTGACTTGCAAGTTAAACAGCTTCTGAAACGCAATGCGTTGCGTCTTGAGTCTCAAATAAGGACAACTATTTCCTAAAAACCTCAATTTAAAGCCAATACCACATAATAAGACCAGTGTTTTAACAGCGTTGCAAAGTAAAAATATACCGTTCTTATAAAGTGATTACATAACTTCCATTAACTATTACAATCAACCCATTACTACTACGTAGTGCATTCAGAAAGTAAGTATACGACAACTTCGTTACACGCCAAACTTTATTGACAACATGTACAGCAATGTTTGCGCTATTTTTCGACATAGTCAACAGACAAATTGAGACACCTGTCATATCGTATCAATTTTTTTTTCACGTGTCCCGTAGAACTGTGCCACCTAGTACTGGAACCAGCATGGCAGGTCGTCTTCAGCTCTTCGTCGTTGTGAAACCGCTGACCGGAGGACAGGAATGTCCTCAGGAGTAGGAAAATATTACAATAGCTGGATGCTAGATCAGGACTCTACAGGGGATGTTCAAACAGCACCCAGCCGAACTCTCGCAGAACAGTTGCTGTTTACTTCGCAGTATGTTGATGAGCATTGCCATGGAGCAGTACAACACCTGCAGTAAGCATGCCAGCAAGAGCTGACGATGAATTTCGATCGGCGCGACGTGTTGCGCATTAAGGAACTTCATCACAGAGGGCGGAAGAGCCATACGTGCCGCCATTTCGAGCCACTGCTTACGCGCTACTGGCACTCGGCGGGACGTGTGCGGTCAGAACATGTTGGTTACGTTAATGATCTGTTACGCACGCGCAATCTCACCGCCTAAATGCGTGTACTCTCAAAGGAAAAAATTCAGGGAAATGACTTTCTGGATGCGCCCCGTATTAACAACGTATTATCTTCACTCCAAAATAATCCACTATATCAATTTCCTACGTCTCCGAGATTGTGTAGTAAAGTTTGAGCAACTGAAGGATGATACATATTGTTTACAAGTTGTTTACATATTCATTTTGCGGCATAATGATATGCTGGTGTAAAATATTTTTTGGATAGAACGAATTCATAAGCAATACAATATTAAAAGCAACGACCAGGCTGCTATAAAACGTGGTACAATGAGAACGACATCTGGCTGTATAATGCAGTAGTTTTGAGGCGTGGGATTCGGATCCGCAGTTTTGACTGAGTGCAGGGGGCGGCAATCTCTCTCGCATGTTTCTGAAGGCCGCGCACACGCCCGGACGGTTCGCATCGGGGAGGCAGAAGTATTACATTCACCTAGCCGCTAGAAATTAGTATTAAAGAATTTGAATAGTGTTCTACTATTCATTAAAATGGATTATTGTGGGAGCTTTATTTCGTTCCGTCATTTTTCGTGGGATAAAATCAGAAGTTGTTTTAGCAGCTGTTCACGTTTATATGTAAAGTGTCAAGACATTCGGTGAAGGGGTTATACAATTATTGATCCAGTGCGCGACAACAACCAAGTCATTATTGTCGTAAGTGTAGTGCATTTTACATCTCTGAAGGTGGCAGTCTTCCTTCCGTAACGTAAAATTCGGCGGTAACCTACACATCGAATTGAGGGGTAATTCTGCCATCAGGTATCTCCTCCTCCAGAGCACAGTTTCAGCCGGATCAAGTCCTAAACTTCCGACTGATCTCTCGAATTTTGGGGGGGAGTAATGTAAATACACGTATGCGTGTGCTTTAAGGGAAGATCGGGCGGGGTGCCAGGGTATTTTCTTACAATTCCTCCCAGATATTTCCCTGGTATTGATAGAAGAAACTACATTAAACCGTCCACCCATCAGAGCAGCCGGCTTCTTAGAATTCTCTCCAGACAGCAGTCCAACTCGACCCAGCTATGTGTCAAGTATTGAAAATCCCCCCCCCCCCGCCGAGGGAACTCTTGGATCTTCTGATCACTGTTGAAGCAGAGGCTATTCTGTTGCTACTGGTTTATCGCGGCCGGTGCTTACAAGATGGAGATAGAACACAAGATATCATAGAAGTAAGTAAATTGTTTCGTGTTGTAGAAACACATGTGGAGAAATATTCTCACAAAGTTCATTCCCGACTGAAAAAATATTCCAGAATAGTCCTGAGCCATTGCTGGCAGCAGGAGTCTTCGATTGATTGATTAGTGATTCCGAGCGCGTCAACTGCTAAGGACATTAGTCCCATAAGTGTAGTGCACGAGTTTTATCGTTGGAAGTGCCTGTGATCTTCCTCCGCTGTATGTCGAGATCAAGCGCCGACGTACCTGTCGCCTTGCGGGGTGTTCCCATCAGGGGGCACCGTCCCGGCCGAGACAAGTTCTAAGCTACCGACTGGTCGCCCGGCATGTACTTTAGTTTAGTGCAGTGCATGTTAGTGTAAGTGTGTAAGAAAAGGGGAGAGGATAGGACAAGGAAGAGGAAGGAAAGATTGAGTGCATTCCGAGGCCCGTTTGTTAAGCTATGCTCCGGCATTGCCTGGTGTTGATCGGCGAAACAACGCAATAGGAGTAGTCGGCCGCTTAAATTCTCCTCAGAGGCAGCGACCTAGCTACGTAATCAGTGTCTAAAATCCTGCCACCGTCGCAAATCGAACCCTCAGACCTCCCGGTCAGAGGCACAGTTGATGCCCTGAGCCACCTAAGCGAGAAGGAGTCTTCAATGGAAGATTAAATAATGAAAATATTTTGAAGTCATTTATTACTTATTTGGTGGAAATTAACTTCGATCTCTCTTTAGTATTTACTCTAATGACTCTATAAACCGTATTAAATTGAACAATGGACACTGTCACAATTCAGATCAATCAAGGGGATAGGAGGTAATGCCCTACCCATGAGAAATTGGGTTCATCGAGGAGTGACGCCAGAGAAAGTGTGCAGCAATATTGTCATTTTAAAAATTTAAAATTTCTGAAAAAATTTGGTGCGAGAAATAGGTATGCGATATTACGTAGGCAGAAAGAAGTTCGACTTTAAAGCTCATTGGAAGTACTGGGCTGACTGCATCCAGCGTCTCACAGGGAACGAGGCAGTAGATATGCTGGCGCGTGTGGTGGGCGCGTGCAGGCCCATTCAGCCGAGCTCGCCTTTGGAAGCAATCGGCCAGTTGCGCACAGCGTGACTCACTGTGCTCGTGTGGTGGGCTGCGCCAGTGCACATCGGTTCAGTGGTATTAATTTATTTTTTCTTTGAGATCGTATTTTCTTGGGCTGCAAATCTGTCAAGGCTTCGTTGAAACTTTGAAGAAAATGTTTTCACCTCTAACTTCAGATTTAACAGTAAACTTTAACAGTATATACGTTGGGTATAACGGTATATACCTCCCATGGGTAGGGCATTATCTCCTCTCTCCTTGATTGATCTGAATGGTGTCCGAGTATCCACGTTTCAATCTACACGACGTTAGAGGAACTTGCAATAAAGGTAACATTTTGCAAGGAACTAAATCTGCTTTTTGATGTGATGTGATGATTTGATCACCATGCTACGTTGCAATTTTCTCACATCGCACGCAACGTTGCATTGTCTGGTAATGCTACAGATCTATTTGTATATGTACGGTATATTTTTTCGGATAACCCGAACAGGCCACACCCCCAATTAGTTCGAAATATCGGTCATCTAAGGTAGTTTAAATTATCAATTTGTTGTCATATTCATGTAAGAAATTTTAAAAAGTTCTCCGTCCGAAATGTAATTGCTTCCCTAGAAAAACCTTTCACCACACGCCACTGAAATATCACTATGTCGAAGATCCTACGAGTCAAGAGATGGCTTACCCGTTCAGTCGCTACGCTTTTTCCTTAAGGTGCGATATAGGTGCGCGGGTATTTTCCGACGATGGATGACTAACCTCTGTGAAACATTTGTGTCATTCTGAGTTTTAAACGTTAGTTTTCTCAATAATGTCACGAATTACTGCAGTCTTGAAGAAGAGAAGGGAAAAAGGCTCTGGCAGTGAACTGCGTCGATCAAAATACGAACTGAATCCTCATTTCACTTGAGCTGTTAGCAATGTGATTCTAGAAACAGACGTAAGCGGACATAATGTCATGCAGCGAAACGGGGAATTTGCATCCATGCAGAAAAGAAAGAAGCTAACGAAAAAAGTTACGCCCTCAAAGATGTACTTAAGTTGCGAAAAGCGCTAAGAAGGCACGGTTTCGGAATGGAAGTGTGTGGCTTCTTTAACTTTTTGTATAGTGATGATACGTTGATAAATAGAAAAAAATTAATATCAGTTCAGCGGTGTGGATAATGATAGAAGTGAGAGCACTTGTAATAGTTTTAGTCAAAGTTGCATTCAACGATGCTAGTGAATGGAAGCAGACCTTTGCTCTGACGGAAGGGTTTACTGTAAATGACCTTAGAAGAGCCGAACTTCAATTGTGTGGTGTATCACATAGAACAATTCTACAAAAGAAATATTATCTGATATCTATGCTGAAATACTTGAACCTGAAGAGGAGCGCAGAGAGGTTTACAGAGATGTATGTTCCTACTGGCAGTGAAGTTTTTCCTTTGTCTTAAGAATCTCTTTTGTTTTATTTCCTGTAGTTGATAGAGAATATTTTTTCATTAAAACAAAGAAACAAACATTCCGTTACTATTATCACACCTGTTTATAGTTACAATCCTGCAGCAAATTTGGAAGGAAAAGTTATTATCCACATGACACTTTTCTTGGTTGTTTCACATGTTTCACTTTTCACTTAAAGTTTCACTTAAAGTTTGTATTTGCATTATATAAAATATGTAGAGACACTTAAAACATCAAGGCTATATTATTTCACCGTGTAAAGCTTTAAAATGAATTATTGCATCATTTTCTAAACTTTTTTCTGTATTACAAGAAAACAAAACTGGTGCTTAGTTCCTTTCTACGCGTACAAGGAAGCAAGGACAGAAAACACTGAGGAACGACCGGAACATATCAATTTGAGGGTAAATAAAAGCCTTCAGAGAAAACTAAATCCAAGAAATATAATTTCAGCAGACTCGTCAGAGGGCTTCTGCCTTTTATCAGCGAAAATAGTCTGCAAAATGTCACTAGACATACAGAAAAATCACAAAACTGTTGGCAAGATGAGGTTTTGTGTTCACAGTCAATTTTTTACGTTTGATTCGCTAATCAAAAATGGGCTATCACGTAAATATACGTCTTTTATATTGTAGTTTTAAAAAGGTGTTTGACTCAATGATTAGGTAAGCTCTGTGGATAAAACTCAAAAAATCAGGTTTTCTTGTAGCGAAAATGCTTTTCAGGATATGTACAGAGAAATAAATGTTTGTGGCAATGTTTGGTTTGTGCAACGCACAAAATAAAATATACAGACTATGTAAGACTCGGTAATTCTCTTTCACTCGTAGTGTTTATTCTGTTTATGAACAATGTAATGATTTGGGGAGAGAAAGTGGAGACATCAGCGTCGGTAATGTTCTCAAAATGATAAGATTTCCATACGCAGTTCTATGTTGGAAATGATAGAGAATTTCTGGAAGAGTTCAAACACTCCAAGCGAGTGAGGAATAGGTCCAAATGTAAATATTGAAAAACAAAAATTGTTTTGAATAGTGAATTTGTTTGGAGTAACAAAGAGAAATTGTATTATGCGCAGGGTGAGCTGGACAATGTCAATACATTTAATTATTTACAGGAACGAGGGATAGAATAGCCACATATTATCTACGGAAGAGAGACAACAAATTGCGTTGAAATTGATCTTTATCGCAGAGCGCAAAGTGACAGGTCCGCGACGCTTTTTTAATCATTAATTAATCCGGTTATGAATTACAGGGCGGAAATTTGGGGAATGTATAGAATAGTTTGATTGGAATCCATCGACAGAGAAGTTAATTCTTGAAATCTCAAGATGTGCAGCAAATGTGAGTGTGCGAGTGATCGGAAGTGTATGGATTTACAAAGGGTAAAAACGAAACCTATACAGATGTAGATTAGATTAGACTAGCAGGTAAATCGATATAGAGAGGTTAAAAAGTAAATTCAAGTAAGCTGTAATTACAGGAACAGTGCTTCTAATGTGGAATGTTTACTTGAGTGCGTGGGACTAAAATACGTCTTGTTGAGCTTAGGTAAAGGGGAACATGCGAGGAGGAACGGTTTATGTGACAAACGTTTGGACATATACTAGAGGCAAGATATTCTAGCAGCGGATGCCCCAAAATGCTGGTTCATGGCACAAATTAAAAGTAGTCATTTGCGGGGTATACAAATTATACATTAGGAAGGATCACTCTGTGCACATTTAAAAACTGAAATGACAATTGTGTTTGTGCGCTCCAAGGCGATTCAGAAAAGACCAGAGTTCTCTTCAATTGCTAAGGGACTGAAATATTTAGAACAAAATAAAGGGAGTGGGGAACTATTTCTGTCAACATAGAAACAACTCTTGCACAACACGCACAATATATAGTTTTAAGAGATAATAGACCTTTTCTTCATGAATGAGGAATATTTCTGGGTCACGATCGTGCGTTTAGTGAAAGGGTAAGTGACTGGAGAAGTACATCTAGTAAGCTGGTTACAAGTAATCAGTGCGGAGTATGTACTGGTTAGTCTATAAGTGGGCATATTACAGGGAAAACGAGCATATATTTGCAGTATGTAAGCGTAAAAGCTGGTTTGAAAACATTTTTCTGAGACTGTTTCGTTTCAGATGCCGATAAAGCCGAAGTATTAAAGAAGAAAACGTGTGAAGACTTACCTCGTAAAAAATATTAGAAATAATTAGCCTAGGTCTCTTTTTCAGCCGTCGTTTATTTTGTTAACTTTTCCGCTAATTTGATGGGATGGAGGGACCATCTAGGGTAAATACAAGTATTAAGAAAATTAGAATAGCTTCATTTGTAGATTTTCAAATGGCTTATAAACTTTTAGCCTAGCTACGTATTATGAAGTAATGCACATTATACGTACAATAAGGGGTCTTAAAAATTAAAAAAAATTGAATAGGTTTATTCAAGCAATCAAGTCTGTAGCAAAAATATTTCGTGTCGCATGAAGTATATTAATCAAATTTCAAAATATATTTGTCAATATATTTAAACTTTATGCATTCGTATTGTATAAAACAATAAGTTAATAAACACACTTCGTTTATAAGTACAGAAACCAGTTTTCTATAAACAAGGCAGAAGAAAACCACATTGGAAGGATGAGAGTTTAAGGTAATAATTTTACTCAAAAACCCTTCAAAGTTTCTTTAGAAAACTTCATCTGCCGGCCTGGATAGCCGAGGTCGCTGAGGCTGAAGGGGCTTAGATGCCTCGGCTCGAAGGGTCGTGAGTTCGAATCCCGCCTCGGGCATGGATGTTTGTGTGTGTTCGTGTTGTCACTACGTGTTGGTACTATAGTTCCCCAATCACAATCAAAACAATCACTATATGATCAAGTTGTTAAAAAGCGACCTTGAAAAATATTTTTAAAACGTTTATCTGATTGAAGAGTTAGTGTTTTCTCAATCAAAAGGGACTCATACCTAAACTCATAAATCCTGTTCGTGTCACATCGTTTTAATAATTTTCTCATATTTCATAATCTTCTACCGGTCACAATTTTTAGTATCAATTATCAAGTTCTCAATTCTCTCCATTTTACCCTTAACTGGTGACTTGCGGTCACAGACCGTTGAGGGACAATAAACAGGTTCCTTTCCCTTGTCTCGTGTCGTAGGAAGTTTTTGTTTATTCTCCCTTCGTATCCTTTTCTAAACAATATTCTCTCGCGGGACAGGGAATCCAGTGGCAACCGTTCATCTTTGCGGGTCACTTGAAGCTTCGGAAGGGTATCGCAGACCGCACCCTATAGTGGAACTGAACATTTCTTATCACAGAGACGAGGTGTAAACGTGCTGGATAATCTTGGAGTGTGTGTTCTGAGTATTCTACACTTAATTGTACAGTTAATTAGTCGATAATAGGAATCGTTATCTCACAGATCGGTGTCTCATAGACCATACGTCACCGGCAACGGATGTTGAAAGGCACGTTATCAGATATCGGATAACTATTATGCAACGCAAAATAGTTTTGTGTTACGGATATTGAGCAATGCATTAATCAATAGGAACCAAATAATTATTTGGTTGCTTAACGGAAAACAGAGTTTGGTATTGTGCATGAAAAAAATTGTGATTAATTGAGGTAACCAGTAAACAAAACATCACTATAAAATTATTAAACTAAAAGCTTCTTTCGCAACGAAAATGCATAATTCAAGATGTGACGATTTTTTGTATTATCGCAATGCCATAGTGACTGCTCAGAACCGGATTCATACCACACTTCTTTCGTGGACACTCAACCCTTCTTGACTCGGTCTCTTCAAGATGAATTTACGCAGATGACGTTACTCTTCTCTAGTGTTACAGTCTTGAAGAGTGTATAAATAAACTAACCAACCTTTTGATTCTACTCAGCATTTGCTTAAATACTCCTGATGATAATTACATGTACAGAATCAGGTTGTAATATTAGAATATTTCGTTAAATTCATTTAGTGTTTAACTTGTGAAGCTTTATCCTAAAAGGCTGTAAATATATTTCAGGAAGATATATTTCAAATATTGAAACAATTGGTATTAATTAGATCGTGTCTCGAATATATATATTTGAACGCGATATCTAATCTAGAATGATAGAATACAAGACTGGAGAGAAACGATACTGCAAATATACTTTAAATCGGTCACTCTCTCGATCCGCACTGTGACAACACGAGCCCCATCCCTGACATGTTCTAAAGGTCAATGCACTTTCCATTAGAGCGTCGAAGGTGCTCGCAAGGGTCACCGAGCGAGTGCTCGCTCCCACCGCCCGCCAGAGGGGGAGGGAGAGGGGGAGGGGAGGAAGTGGAGATAGGGGAGGGGGTGGTGAACGGGGAGGGGGAGGGGTGGAGAAGGGAGTGGGAGGAGGAGAGGGAGTGGGAGGAGGAGAGGGGATGGGAGGAGGGAGAGGGGAGTGGGAGGAGGAGAGGGGAGGGAGGAGGGGCGGAGGAGGGGCGGTGGAGGGGCGGTGGAGGGGCGGTGGAGGAGGAGGAAGGGGCGGTGGAAGGGGGGGAGGGAGGGGAGGGAGGGGGGGCGGTGGGGAGAGGGGGAGGGGGAGGGGAGGGAGGGAGGGGAGGGAAGGAGGGGAAGCAGGGGAGAGGGAGGGGGGGGGGGAGGGATGGGAAGCGCCGTTGCAGAGAGCACCGCGCATCGGTTCGCCTTTAATTCCTGCTGCAAGCGCCTCGTACACATCGAACACCAGAGTGGATGATCGCAAGCTATTCATCACGCTTCCACCCGAGATTTCAACCTCGGCCGCACAGGTAACTCCGGGCGGTCTCCCCCACACCACATGGGAGCGGCGACTCCAACGCCGACCAACGCCGGCATTGAACCCGGGAGCTTTGGAAGGTCGGCGGGCGCGCGTTCTGGGGCTGATCCGGCCTTCTGGACCGCGAAGCCGCGCCGCGCCCTCCGCCCCGCCCTTCGCCCCCCCTCCGCCCCGCCCCCCGCACCCTCCGCCTGGCTGTCAAAGGAGCCGAAAGGAGCGGCGGCGCACGACCGAACGCGGCCGCGCCCTTCCGCGGCTTTCAGCCCCTCGCGCTCTACCACGCGCCGCCCCGCCCGCCCGCCGCCGCCCCGCGCGCTCGCTTTCTCCAGAATGTCCCGCTGCACGCGACCCGCTAATAAAAACCCACAAGCGACGGCCACTGACGACGAATTAGTATACCGTAAACCCGAAAGCGACAACCTTGCATCGTTAGACAGGTTTAGTTAACAAGGTGGCGCTGGGGTAGCCTCTACAAATGTTGCTGAGTTTTCTTTAGGGGAATTTGTTCTCCCAGTGACCCGAGATACACAGATACACCAGTATTGGTATCAATTTCATCAGTGGTCAACAGGAACTTAACTTTTGTATCCTGACAAATATTGAAAATTAAAATTCAAAGTTAAGTATTTAAAAACAATATGTAGTGTTAGTGCAATTTTCCTTTAAAATTATAATTTGTACTGTTTTTAGATTTCTTAGTTGAATTTGCAATAAATTGAAGCAAGCTTTTTGTTGCCAATTAACAATTTAATTTCTCAATACGAAAATAATGCATTTGCTAGACTTCAAAAAGTTTGGGACATGCGGTTAGTTGCCTGCTGGTGGGAGTGTTTGTATCTAAATAGTGCAATACGGTGATTGCAAATGAGTGTGCTATAAATTGTTCATAGCAACATTTACAAAAGTTTATAGTTGGAGAAGATATGTTTACTTGAACAAGATTAGTTGGCAAACATTTGAGCGATTATATGTTTAATTTATTTTCACACACGCAAAAATGTAGTACCTAAAGTTAAATTAGTGTGTATACCGTTTGTGAAACATTAACGGCTATTGGAACTTCGCAGATCAATCTATTTCAGAACAGAGATTCAGAAATTATTGAGAGACTCTACCAAACAGAAATGGAGATACCGTACAGTGGAGTTTTGGATTGACAGTGCGAATTTTAAACGTTTCAGATATTTCATGCCAGTATATGTTAAACGAGTTATCTTTACCAGGCAGCCCCTCATTAACGTCTGTTTCGGTAACTATTAGCCCCGACACATTCTGTGCGGTTTAAGATACCGAAATGCGGTTCAAAGTGCTCGATGATTTGCGCAGGGGCGTTTACAGGACGTATCGATTTGTTTAGGAACCTTTCGCTCCTGGCGTATTTTAGGGAGAGTCAGTCACGCGGGGAGTCCCTGTTGGGGCTAGATCTGTCATGACGCATCGCTACTCGTCAGAAAGAGGGCTGCAATTTTATCTCGCGCCTCAAGCACTTGTTCAAATGTAACTACACGCACACCGCTGAATTCGTTGGCAAGAGTTTTGAAACGATACAAATGAAGTAAAATAGTTTACGGTACCATTGAGGAATTGCAAGCTAATAACCCCTGAAATATACCTGTAGACAATGTGTTAAATATCCCAACTTCTTTATCGAGTCAGCATAGTTTAAGCGCTTGAAAGGCGAAGACAATTTCGAAATCTTAAACAGTTGATACATTTGGAGGGGGCGGCGCGAGTTGTAAAAAAATTCTAAGGAGGGTGTATACTGATGTCTCAGAATAAATATTACCCATTTTTATGGTGTATATGAAGGGGTCGAAAATGGTAACTTTTAGCCAATGAATATGAAGTGGGAAATATCATATAATCGAGTTATACGCAAGTGGGATTTGCACCTGATTTTCAGGCAACTTTGAATATGTTCGGTAGGTCACTTTCTGACACATAAGGATATCATATAAATGCCAAACATCGGTGCGTATGGGGCTGCCTAGAAAGCAGAGGCAAATGCCACATGTATAAATTCTTGCAACTCCGTTTATGCAATTTCCCACTATATGTTCATTGGCAAAAGCGGTCATTTTCGAACCCTCAGCATGTTCTATAAGTTCGTCATTTTTTATCTTGAGGCACCTGTGTACTAGGGATGGTCTCTCTAGCAGTAGTTTACATCGGCTATCTGAAACATTCAGTATCTTTATCCATTCCACAATATATCCCCAAACTCCGCAGCCATTCCCTTGTTATCGTTTTAACAAAATGTAATGAACCTGAGTATTTAGTGAAGAAAACCATAATTGTGGCGCAGGAAAAGAAGGAAGTGAAGACGTTAATGAAACTCTTTCATATTTTCTTAAAAGAGAAAACAAAGAAATGAAGCAAAAATAAACACTCCCCGTTTTTTGAAATTTCTTATAATAATAAAAATGTATTAAACTGGTAATCAACTGCATAATCATGAAAAATTTTGTTCAAGCGCTGGTTGCATATGCCGATAAATACACAGTGATACCCTCTGATCTTACAAAACGTACCGAAATATTAACACTGAGGAACTAGGCAAGTTATCTACATTCCTACCTTTATTATCTACATTGTTGAAGACACCAAGATAAAAACTTGAATTATGTAGGATAACAAAATTTTCCCCGAATGGATTACAAGAGGTGCGCATTCTGCCATCATGTAAAGTAAGTATAATGCAACAAAAGGTGCAGGAAGGCGACGGTATACCGCTATGTCTCGGACTCTAAGTTCAGTAATGAGAGGCTCTTCAGCGGGCCAAGCCTTTCCAAAAAGCAGTGTAATTAGCGCCTCATGTTCACCAGTTGGGACGTCTTACCAATCCTTTTCCCATTTAGATGAGACGCGGTGGTGGCCTACTTTGGAGGTTTCGAGGTAAATGGGTCACTGTAGAAAACTTAAGGTAACTTATGCATTCAAAGTTGTATATTATCTTAAATTTTCTTTTGAATTCTTGGATTTTCTTTGGAAGGTATGATATAGTACTTTTTATTGTTTTTGCGCAGTGATTTTACTGAGTCATATATTCAGTTACTTATTCGACTGTGTTTCCGTCCGAGAGAGTAACTGTTTCAATAAAAGTCTATTTCAATCTAAGTCAATTCATTCTTGCAACTCAAAATAATTGGATACAATTACTTTAAAAAGTTTCAACCGTTAACATTTCTCCATATTTTTAAGGCTTTATTCCTATTCTCTGTTACTTCTACTTAAAACAGTTCGAAAATGAGGCGAAAATTCACATTTTGATTAAACCAATGGAAGGACGGTTCCTTATAAAACCTCATTTTATACCATTTCTACCAATGCTATGGAACAATTCTATATTCTTTCTTCGGAGAATAGATAAATGATTGAACGTGTCAGGTATCCCCAGACCTAATACCTCTACATATGCAATTTTCTCGTGAGCCATTTATGAACAAAAATATCACTTGTAATATGTGGAAGAAAAAGAGGAAAGTTAATATGTAGAAGAAAACCTGAACGTTGACTTATGGGAAATATTCGTACTTAAAGGATAGCAGAGGGAGTAGATATTTCAACATGATTAATATAATAGTTTTTTAAATATAACTAAAGAAGAATTGCAAATTGCAATAATAAGAAATAGCTTTTGTGTATAAACAAAAATGCATAAAAATGTAACGTTTATTTTGTGGCAATATACTTCTCTAAGGAATGTTCACATAAATTATCATATTCATGAATAACAAACGTAAAACTGAATGATGGGAAATCTACCCCATTTGAAAATAGAAATTTGACCCCCCCCCTAACTCCTGGATATTCTCAACTAAAACTGAAGATCTCCAGTCAAATATGATTTTATTTTAACCTTAATGTTTGAAAAACCAAAACATTTTTTTCTACTTTCTACTTATGTTAAACTTGAGTTATATGTCTTTGCAAATTTAATGAAAAAGTGTATTTATACACTTTATATTAAAATATATCTTGTAAAGTGTTAATATTGTACATTCGGCATATTTATCATTTTATAAAA
>BOPP01000005.1:6441106-6461572 GCA_017312745.1 Gryllus bimaculatus | reverse complement strand
GATGCCGGCGGGACGCGTCGGCGCCTCTGCGTTCTGCGTGCGAGCTGGTTGCGGGCGCGTGTGACGCGGGCGTCGGGGTGGCATCAGAGCGTGCGAGTGGCGTATGTGACGCGGGGCGCGCGAGTGCCGGCGCGCCGAAGGGGCGGGGGCGGGGGTAGGCGAGCGCTCGCGGAGCCGCGCGGGGGGGGGCGGCCGGAGTGAGGTTATGGGCGTTTGACGTGCGGCGCCGTGTGTGTGTGGTGGATGGTGCAGCGCGGGCGCGGGGCGCGGGCGCGGGGCGGGTCGGCTCGGGGGCGGGGGCGGGCGGCGGCGCTGAGGGGCGGGCGCGCCCGAGAGCGCTGCTGGCCGGGCCGCCCTTTTGCCGCCCCCTGCGCGGCGCACAGCTAGCGACGCCAGCGCCCGCCCGCCCACCCGAGCATGGATCGGCCGCCGCCGCCGCCGACGGGCAGCCCGCTGCGTCCGTAACCGGAGCCTTCGTTAGCCGCGCCGAATCGCAGTGCTTTGGCGAGTGGAGAGCCGAGAGCGCCCGCCGTGTGAGCGGCGGCCAGGCGTTCCCATGGGCCAGGAACTGGTGTGTGCGGCCGAAAACGCAAGCGGACGGGGTCTGGGCTCTGCCCTGCGGCCCGGCTGCGCGTGTTCCCACGGTAACGCGGGCGGCACGACGGGCTCCACGGCAGGGGAAGAGGCTATTGATGCTGAATGGCGGCGCGCGCTGCTCCCCGGCTGCAGGTCGCCAGCGCTGGCTGGCGGCAATGGCCGACACTACTCCCGAACGCGAGCGGCCTCTTACTTGGAGCACTCCCCTCCCCCCCTCTGGCTCTCGCACCTGGACGCCCTCCCCCGCCCCCAGGGGGTGGGCGCCATATTGGAAGGCCAGCATCCCTACTGACAGATGACAGTCATGGACCGCACCCTATACAGCGTTGCTGCATCTCTTTCATTTCCCAGGGGGTTGTTCTGTACTGAACGCGTATTCAGCCCGAAAATCAATACGCGCGCTCAAGTACATCTCTCGGTTCAAAAATCGGGTGCGTGTTCAGTTGTGGTTGTTAAGTCCAGAAATGTTTCCCGCCAACTGTGTAAAGCAGAAAACAACACTCCGATGTTTCGAAAAAAACGTGGTTGAATGTTTTATTCGGCTGTATGGTATATACGTCGGTAGGTACAACGTATGTCTGAGAGAAAAATATATTTGAAAAGTTTTATCTAAACTGAAATATAACTTTTGTATGAAATTGAATTTAATAATGCATCTGCGTAGGTCAATACATTTCTTTCCAATTAACAATCACTCTTTAAAATTGTGAGGAAAGTTGTCATTCAGAGCTGTATTTAAGTATCACGGATTACTGAAATGAAACTACATTCAAAAGCTCTCGTAGTTCTAAACAAATGAAAGTTTCACCACAGAATCTTCCTCCGCGCCGTAATTAGGTTGTGTTTTTATGTGAAATATAGGGCCTATGTACAGACCTACATTATCGTAAATTTACATTTTTCACAATGCTCATTCCCAAGGAGAAACTGTCGGTGATTCGAACACGACACGCACTTTAATGATCATAGGGACTGAGTTTCCAGACAGTTACACAAGCCACTCCCAACTCTCACCAAATTTATGCTATTTATTCCTCTTACGAGATAATCATATTAAATTAAAAAATGGTTTAATTGTTCAATACGTGTTTTGGCCTTTTATTATTTATGAAGAAAATATTTTACATTATTTTGAACTACTTTGGAAACTGAAAAATATACAATGAACAAAAAAAAATTTATTATAAAGGTAACTTCAGTGGCAAAGTTGTCAAGAATTATTTTATAGAAAGGAAAAATGTGAAGTACGAATACATTAAAAAACATTAACGTTTAAAGACAAAGGTTTCAATGACTTCATTCCATTAAGTTATAAAGCTCCAATAATATGAAAACAGTAACAATTTATTATTAATTAGGTTTACAAACAAGTTCTAAAGAATGTATTGGTCTTAGTTCTTCGTGTTAATTCTCTAAAATATACTCTTCAATATATCCCTCTTTATCAATTGGCAAATTTAAAATAATTTTTTTTGCTAGTCTTCCTGCATTCAGGCATCAATCAAACGTAAGATCAATAAAGATTTTAGATACACGTATATTATTAGCGAAATATTTGAAAATAACTTATCTAAGTTAAAAAATACTAAATATAATGAATTTCGCTAGATATGTTACATTCTTATTTCTACAAAAGTAAAGATTCGAATGAAAATGTTAATCTAAAGGAGTCAAATTACTTTATAACACAGCTGGCAAAATTAATTGAAGAAAAATGGCTTGATAAGGTGGTTTGATAGCTCTCAAATTTGATTTGTCCTTTTCATTTGAGAGAGCAGAAGTTTCCATCCGATAATGAACGAAGGCAGAGCATAGAGAAAAATAGAAGAAAGGGAAGTTCATCTGATAACTATGCTAGGACAGATTCACAGATGGATATGAAATTATCATAGGTTATACCACGAATGCTTTAAAAAATGTCGGAATAGTCAAAATAATTCGCCCTGGGAGGCAATTTTTAATTTTATCACGATTTATCGCAATAAAAATCCCAAGTTAAATAGATCGTGGAGCAAATATCTGGAACGATTCACATTATGCGAGAAACATACATTATAAAAAACAGTATTACAGTAAATCCTAAGATGGAATCTATTGATTCTTTCAAAACATTTCGTCTTGATAGGTTTTCCGCCTATTAGAGGGTTGTCAAAAATTCGCCATATAACTAACTATAGTATTTTCTTTCATAATACCTCGATTGCTTTGGAAATTGTCGATAAATCTCTGACTCATCAAGCGAGGAGGGATAGTTATGTCGATGTACATTAAACAGCGTATGCACTATAACATAACCTGTGATTTTAACATACCCTTTCGTGTTTTATTTAATATTTAGCTGTTTTAGAACTCTGTCGGACATACTAATTTCATTCGAGGAACAGTCCTACTAAATACTACTCGGGCTTTCAAAATCCTCAGATTTATCGACAATTTCCAAAGCACCTACGACTTTTCCACGAGTGAAATGAAATCCACCAGAGATCCAAATACGTCAAATATTGAAAATAACTGAAAGATATGTTAAAATCGAAGAGGTTATGTTACAGTACATACGCGGTTTATTGGACATGAGACACAGCAATCCATGTACAATACCGCCTCAGAAGATAGACGAGTCACAGTTTATTATTGGCCAGTAGGAAGAAGTGGTTAGAAAAATCGGATAGAAAATGCGATAAACGTTTTGAGATACACCGCCCTGATTGGGGTTATGTTACAGTACATACGCGGTTTATTGGACATGAGACACAGCAATTTATGTACATTTTAACTATACATACAATCCACAGCATTTTGTATGTATAGTTAAACACTATTGGTTTTAATGTCATGAGTGGAGTAGTCATTGTTAGTGAAATAAAATAATGAAAATAAAAGGTAATGTATCAATGAAAATATTACAAGAAATAAAGTCATCAGCAAAAAATTGGGAAATTATACGACATGCATTTATTCCACATTTTACAAATAAATTTATCATTTGCACAATATTTATATAATTAAAATTTACTTAATCCTCATGGTTGAAGCGAGGTAGGCTGTCAACTCCTGTTGCAGTTCTATCAACACAGGGTCGTCTCGAGAAGTAACCAATTTTTCTCGGTCATTAGATGCAATAATGTACTTTTGTAGCTTGATTTTTTGAGCTCTCGGTAAATAACAGCTACGTTCTTCTCGCATTGTCAACACAATGTTTTCAGCATCAGTTGACGTTTTCATCTCTACACAGGCTGGTAATGACAAATATTTTCATTGCTTTGATCTTTGGTGAATGCTTTGTTTGTAAATCTAACTGTTTTAAAACTTCTTCACAGAAAATGATGTGACTTTTTCCCATTGATGGATCCAATTAACTGCATTCAAATGATTAATCTGCTTTGTGAATTCACGTTCCTAACTTGGCGACTGGCGCCTGTAAAACAAAATTTCTGAAATACGACTTTAGAGTGTAAATGAGAGTGGCTGATGGATGAAGTGCTGAGAGGGAAATATTCCTCATTTCACATTCGAAAGTTCCATATTCCGATATTCGTTTTTCATTTCTCTGTTAACATTTATCACCCATTCTTCCATTATTGGTCCTGTTACTGTGGCCTTTTTGTTGTTTCTCCAAGTCACTAGTAGAGACGAACTATTTAAATTTCGGAACGCTCTTGGACAAGCGGATTTACCAATAACTAGTGGTTTTCGAAGCTCCCCGTTCATATTAACACAATATTAGACGCACAGATTTGGACATATTTCCCCCGATGTATTTGTCAACCCTTAGAGCTGAAATTATTGTGGGAAGACATCTGATGTATTTTCCTGTCTCATCTCCGTTAAATATGATTGCTGGTCTTGATTGACCATAAATCGAATAATTACTGATGACTTAGGCGTTTAGATTGACTTAGGCGTTTAGATTGACTTAGGCGTTTCGTCTTAGGCGTTTCGTCTTAGGCGTTTCGTCTTAGGTGTTTCGTCTTAGGCGTTTCGTCTTAGGCGTTTCGTCTTAGGCGACTGTTGATAACTTGGAGATCCGTTATTAGATTCCTGAATTATATTTTTTAATATAAAATTGAATTTTTATTGTGAAAATGGCCAACTTTTAAACTTTTAACAACTTTTCTGTTAAAAACCGCATTCATCTTGCATTGCATTTTCATCTCGGGACGGCACCGTCACTTCTTTGCAGCAACGAAGTTCCATTCGTCTTCCACACACACGGTATTACAAAATTACAAATTGAACTAATTTAATTGTATTCCTAATGCATATGTATTCTTGTTCTGTTCCTAACTTATTCTTTCAAAATCCTATTAAATTTTACAAAAAAAAAAAAATCCACTACTCTAAGTACTCGCCCTGCCTCTGGAAGCCTTGTAATCACGACATAACTTCATCTGTTTTTCCTTCCCCTTCCCAACGCCATGCGCATTGTGTATCAGCACGCTTCATTGGTTTACAGTTCTCAGCGGGTGATTCTAACTTATAAAAGGATTTACTGATCCCAAGAGGGATTTAGTAGCGTAAAATTTAGTTTCTTTGCTTTTACGCGTGAATTAGTATGTTTAATTATCTAAGAGGCCTCTAAGCTAAATTGAGGTAGACATATTTTTTCATTTAGGTGAATATATTGTTTCCTCTTTTGACTATTTTATTTCTTAAATACTTTACCGCATAATAAATAATATTTTACATTCTATCTCTTCGCAAATTTCATATCGTGGCAGGATTCAATGACTCAACCATCCATATTAATGTCTCCTTTAAAAATATGAGACGTTTACTTCAACAGGAAACAAATACTATACTAAATTTGTGTTATCCAAAATCTTACTGGTGCGATACAAGTACACAGTCTGTTGATTACTCGCGACACAGGGAGGGCAAACGTCTCACCTCAACAACTGCTGCTGTGTAACTGAATGCAGGGTATCGGAACTCTATCGCGTAAAGATGTCTCACATTTTAGAACGAATTTTAGTGAATAGCAAGAATGTCGAGGTTGCGGGCAGGATAAGAACTTACTAGAGCTTGGGAGCACTGCGCCCAGAGCAACTGTACGAGGTTTAAAAGTAAGGGTACAAATGTTACTTAATTGCTGATGGGAGTGCGCGGTACGGTCAACTACATAGCTGGCCCACGACAGACTTTGGGAGTAGATACTTGACAGTTATTGGCACACATTTTGCTATATTGACACAACACACTATATATATATATAATATAATATATAGTTATATATATATATTATATATATATATATATATATATTAATATGGCCCTTCCTCGTGAACTTACGATTTCTCTTTTAAGGCAAAGAAATCATTTCATTGAAGATGAAATAATACATCAGTCCGATTTCAAATTCTCAATTGAGATTAAATAAAAAAAATGAATCAAAAGTACCTTGATTTTGTAATCATGTTCACTTAAGAGTGATGTAAAGTCATGGACTTTCTACTTCACGCTAGAAAGTATGGAACGTTAGAATGTCTGTTAAAAGCGCGCCGTCCATAAGCGAGAATTGTTAACTTATATAAACTTGTTAATTTATTTCACATTATTGCTAAATACAATAAATAACGGAATTATTTAATAACTCAATAAAAAAGGAAACTAGAAAAGAATTCGCGATTCAAAAATCCCTTACACTTAGTAAAGATATTCATATAAAGGATTTAGTAAGAAAATGATCAAATAGTAATAAGTAGAAGTATAAACATAAGATTCTCGGTTATTTATTAGAAAAATCTGGCGAAGTTATTTGCGCATAAAGCCGTTATTCACCGCCTCGCGCTGCTTTAACTTGCGCATTTACACCTCTGGATTTTAGGGGGAAGTGAGTGCCGACTGCGGAGGGCGGAGGGCAGAGGGCAGAAGGGCAGAGGGCAGAGGGCAGAGGGCAGAGAGGCAAGAGGGCGGGGGCGGAGCGGCGAGGGCGAAGGGCGGAGGGCGAAGGGCGGAGAGGAAGGGAGCAAGGGCGCGAGGCGCAGGGCGGGAGGGCAGAGGAGGCGGAGGCGGAAGGGCGGAGGCGCGGAGGGCGGAGGGCGGAGGGCCAGAGGCAGAGGGGCAGAGGGCAGAGGGCGGAGGTGGAGGGCGGAGGGTGGAGGGCGGAGGCGGAGGGCGAAGGGAGGAGGGCGGAGGGCGCGAAGGGCGGAGGGCGAAGGGCGAAGGGCGGGAGGGCGGGGGCGGAGGGCGGAGGGCGGAGGGCGGAGGGGCGGAGGGCGGAGGGCGGAGGGCGGAGGGCGGAGGGCGGAGGGCGGAGGGCGAGCGGAGGGCGGGAGCGCGGCCGGGAGAACAAGTGCTTCCCACTGCGCCCGTTTGAACTCCCGCCGCCCACCCGGCGCAGCGCATGTGGGCGACAGGCGGCCGCGAGCGCGATCGATATGAGCAACTCGAACTGCCTCGCTGCGCGCCTCGCTCTCGCCAGCCGCTTCCAAGGGCGCCTACGCGGACATTTCCTCTCCGTCGACCCGACGCGCTCCACATTTGCCTTTGTCATTGCAATTAAACTACGGTGACACAAGATGTACTCCGTTGACATTTAACACTGCCTGGAGAAGAGTTCTAGCGGTCGGCTGCTCTGGTAGTTTTCCGTGGTAGGATTCTCCTATCAATGCTAGATGAATGATGGAGCCGTACCCTAAGAAATGGGTCACCGACCGCGCTAACTATCCTTCCTCATTATTGTCTCTTCCGTTTCCCTACATACACGCACACATTCACATACACTACCACACATGATCTCTCAATCTGGTGCCGGCTGGAGCGATGCCTCTCTGAGGGAGATGCCGCGGAGGGAAAACACCCAGCTGACTTTTAGATTGACGTCGAATTTCGTGTTTCCGCAGGCGAGTCACTCCGTCACATTGCAGAATATAACATGCGGTATACACTTCTGGGACTAGTTGACGCACCCGGAATCGACATACGCTCACATTTCTAAAAGCCTCCTCTTAGTAAGATAATACACGTCTAAATGGAACTGGATTTTAAATAACTGTGCAGTGTAAATAAAACTAGTTGCAATTTCATCTCATTTTAACGTAACCTAAAAGTATTATCCTCAATACTGTTCAATGTCTTTCATGTCCACGTTTCGCAGTTTCGCATTTTCACTTATATTTAAATGTTCTTCGTAAAGTTAGAAATATTGAACCCGTTAAGAAGATCTGACCATATAAAAATATTATTATATACGTTAGGAAACGTACCTCTGAAGTCTTATTTTACTCGATTCAAATTCGACACAACGATGCACCGTAGAGAGTATATATCACAGTATATGCACATTGTATGCTTGCCATATTCAATCGATTGTTTGCATTTATTCTGTTGTATGATGATGAAAAGTTGATTACTAATCTCACTGTATACAATTGTGCCAATGACGTTATGTTGGCCTACTACAAACAGGTCAAAGTAACAAGGATATTGTTTCTGGGATCGAAGTGTGTGATTTTGAATATCAAGAAAGTCGACACTTAGAGAGGAGGTACGGCAAACCACTCGTGCATATATTTACTTTAACGTCACTCACTGCCTGCCGTCAAGGTCCTGGATATATTTTAATTAACAGCGGGATTTTCAAAAAGTCTTGCAGATTTTAGTCCTCTAGAACTAAAAGATTTTACCTGAATAGCCAACTATTGGAGATATTACAATTAATATCACTCAAAATTTTCCATGTGCCTGTATGCTCTTAACCCACTAATTACTTTTCATGATGGAAAGTTACGCCATTATTTCGCCAATGAATTTGGTATCGCAAGTGTCCGCGTGTACAAGATAATTGTACGAGTATAACATATTTCTCTGCATAGTCGCAAACCATTGTTCTAGAAAGGATATAATTGTGTATATAGATTTTGAGATTTGATGATAGATGGCATTTCATCTTTTGTTCTTGGAATCGAAGAATATTTTTCTGTTATTTGAGTAGGCACCCGTACTCCGCAACATTTCATTTGTAGTCAGTCACCCAAAACATTTTTTTACTTTTCTGCCATGCTTTTTTAAATAATTTAATCCGCTTGGCTATATGAAAAACGTTTACTTCAAGCAAATTTACCATTCACTAAGGGAAATGCCCTTAAATCAAGATAAAATAGAGTGTCTTTCGCGTTTAAAATATCTGAGCGTCAAATTATATTTGTTCCTCTAATTCCAAATTATATTGTTTATCCTAAATAAACAAGTGGACTAGAATTAGTAAAATATCTGATTAATCACACTTTCAAAACAACCATCGAAAAGAACTCGAATTTTCTAGTTTAAAGGGAAAATGAACGTTTTGTAGCAAACGTGAAGCTGTAATGCAACTTATATTGCGAAAGAAGATTTTTTATCCAGCTAGATAAATACAACGAAATGAAGTGTTGAAATGACTTTTTAGTTTTTCGACAGTTCTAAATTCTAATCTTTGCCGTTTTTGTGAGTAAAACAAAGTGTTTATGTGAACAGTTGTAAAGCGAAGTGTTCCTGGTACTACATTTTCTGTTCTTTACCTATTCTAAATAACACGAAATATCAATAAGGTTCCAAGAATAAGATTACAGTCTTAATTTTCCAGTATATATTATTAACGAATTCAATTAATATTTTAAAATTGTAATCTAGAACTATTAAATAATAAGTTTTTAGAAAATTGTTTAATTTTTTTCGTTTTTTGTGACAGATTATATGTATTATAAAATTTTACAAAGGAAACTTGTAGCGTGTCATTTAAACGAAATAATCATTTTTGAGATGAATACTTGGCGTTTTACCATATCTGGAAGAAATTATCGCAACGAAATTGACTATTACCTAGATTACCATTTCTTTAGAAGTACCATTTAATTTTGCACTCCTCAAACTATTTTATGTTTCACCCCTTCCTATTTTTCTAGCTGTGAAGGCCCAGAAATGATCCACAGCATATACAAAAATGCAGCAATTTAGTCAAAACAAAGTATCAACGCAAGGGTGTTCATAAGGCTGTTCAAGTTAATCTGTTAGAATACTTCGGATTAACTAATTCAACAATCTTGAAAATTTCTCAGAGAATATTAAGGAAAATACACTAATTTTACATTATTTTCTTTTGTACTTTCTACGGATTGTTGATAATCGGGTAATGATACAATCTAATACTCAATACATTATTCATTGCAGAATTTCTTTATAACATTATTCATTTTATCTAATTTCGACATGTTAAAAATGTGTTAAATGTTCTATGAGAAAATTTGTTACATAATAGGATATTATAAAAAAGTATTGTCGAAGATTTGAGACATTTATTCGAAAACTACTGTCAGATATGAATGATTCCAAAACCTTCACAATATTCTACGACTTGAGACAACATACATCTCTTTAATAGGAAAATTTATTTGCTACACAGATTCCTTGCTTCTTTCCTTCTAACAATAATCCATTTTCTTGTGCAGAGTTTTCGGATCATTAATTCACATCGCCGTCACGTATGAGAATATACTTGTTATTTTTTCATGACAAAGTTTTAAACAGGAATTTTCTAGGAACTTCGATTATGGCAAAAGATTGAAAACAACGAGAAATTGCATAAAGTATTTCCTTCGAAATTAATTTAATATGAAATTTGTGTTAAATAAACTTTTGTTTAAAAAATGCTTCCTTTTCGTAACTCATTTGAAAGAATATTCGAGAACATTTTTGCTGAACCGCAATTTCAACGATCTGCATGATGCTTGCGTATACGCCATTATTTTCTCGGCATCAGATTCTTATTATATCTTACATTCTTTAAAATATTCAAGGAAGGAACGTTCCATTTATAATCTTGTCCTGGAAATTAAAAAATTATCTCGAGTTTGACAAATTTCTTCATTTAAATTTCTCCGTTTATCTTTTCTTCACATTACCTGCGATAGTCAGATGGTATCTGACTAATATCAATAAATGTTATTAGATGGAATATTATATCATTCTGTGACATATGTCCGGCCACGGACAATGGAATTGTACACCACGGGAGGGCAAGATACCGCTAGACCTTCAAGGAATAAGCATGAATATGGATGATATTCGAGGTATTGTGTCTTAATCGGCACTATGGATATTTTTCTCTGTTAATTTTAGCTTTTATATTTGGCTTTTATTCTTATAGGCTTCGAAACGTCAGGATAATTCATTTATTTCATGTAATAGTTTGAATACTGGATCCACTGCTCGCTACTCCAATACGTGACTAGGAATTCCAATAAGAATCCATCATACCAGAGGACGTAGGAAACAACTCTCCGAGAAATTCTCCTGTATGAGCCAGACGGACGGACGGACGGACGGACGGACGGACGGACGGACGGACGGACGGACGGACGGACGGACGGAGAGGAGTGAAGGCACCCCATTATCAGCCTATTAGTGGTGAAAAGGTGGGAACAGCGCCAGCTCTCTCTGCGCAGGTAATCGACGAAGAACTGGACCACGTTTTTTCATGCTGTTGATTGGAAAATTCTCCTGCGACGTAATTTGTGAATTAGGGGTGCAAGTAGCTGGTAAGCAGCGAGATATAACACCAATATTGATAAATAATATTTTCAAAATATTTACTTCTATTAAGTCAGAATATCATGTTATTTGAAAAGGGTGTCAGCGAAGGTCGAATTGACAGGTCATACCTCTCCTTCCGAGTTTCGATGGGGCGTTCGCTGGGGTAAGGTCACATGCCGAGAAGTTCGTTCGCCGAGAAAACACGTTCTTACATATCACAGTAGGAAAATCCCCATTCACAGTAAAAACTGTGATATTCTTCGATTCACAGGAATCCATGTTCATATTAAAAGGAAACCGAAATAATTTAGGTGATATAATCTCTACCGATATTTTGCTACCTTAAGTATTGAGGTGCACAACTTAAGACGTGTTGAGAAAGAACAGATAGAAAAATAAATTTGAATGGAATTAGTAAATCTTAAAAAATAGAGTTGTATAATGATGCTCTAGTTCGACATAGGGAGAAACTTAGAAGAAAGTAGATTATATAGCAGGACTTAATTATAACTTGCATTGTAGGTATAGAAAATGAGTTTTGATTGTGTTATTTTTTCTTCTTTCTGGGACGTAGTTTAAGTGTTTTGTTTTAGATTTGAAGGTATTTTGAATCGATTGTATGTACTTTGTGTATTATTTCAAAAATTGTGTAAATCAAAGTTGTACAAAAGGGATACATCATTGAATTTCTTGGATTAAACTGAGAAATCTTAAGTCTTTGGGCATGTAACATTGTGTGGATCGAGCACTACATCCTCATCAAACTCACTCTCAGACATCAAGAAAGTCATCAGCGTATGAATTAATAAATTGATCTCAATACACAAATTCTATCAGAACGTGGGACTCTCGCAATCAATTCCCAAATTCGATCAGAATTCTGCCAAAACCAGATCCATTGCTGCCTAGCTTACTGCACTTTGCTCAATGTCACAAAACGTCGTTGTCGATCAGTATTTTCATGTTTTTTCATTCTCTCACATTTTACACTAAGTGTGCGTAATTATTCTGCAAAATACATAACTGATTTATTTATTATTAATCTACCTCACTGAAATATTTGTACATACAATAGCAAACTTTAATTTCAGTCCTTTTGAACTGAATATAATTCTGATAAATAATAACTCAAAACTCTCTCACAATATGGTAGTGGGGAGTCACTAGAAATACCATTTAAAGTTCCGATATAAAAAAATCTCAGATCAAGATTTTCCTGTATATTAGTCTCACAGAAAGAAAGACAATGAAAATTTTGGATCCTGATGATATTTTTATGGAGTTAAAATACATGATCTTGTGTTCTGTGGGAAAACCCTAATTGATATCATTAGGGTTAGATACATTTTAACAAATATATAACATTTATAATTTTTGCATTAAAATAGCTTTAAACCAGAAGTAAGAAATTATATTTCACAAGTTAGATGTTTAATGAGCTGAGAGACTAATTTCTCTGAAAATATTCTGGAGTTAATAAAGAAAGGAAAGAAAACATTGACAAATCACTAATAAATGAACATGAATGTAAAAAGAAAAATGAAACGCATATTGCGATTTTTTGTTTCAAACCATTACGCAAAATTAATTTAGGCGTCATTCTCTGTTTTTTCGAGAACTACTTGATGTTGCTGTTTTTTATCTATTAATCTCAAATTATTATATTCCTTTTCTAAGCTCAAACTCCAATTATCAAATTGCGCGCCGCGAAAACTACCGAATTGTACCCTCAGATGCCTTCTTCGTAAAAACACCAATTCAAGATGTGATTTTAAAGCGCCCCGGTACCTTTGTGAGCAACATGTCCTTAGATTATTCTACAAATATATAAAAATAAATTTGAATGTCCGTTTCCGCAAATGCGTTAATTACGGCCTCTTTACATATCGAGTATTTTAGTCGTTAGAAGTTTTGAAAATGCTAGAAGTACACATTTAAATAGCAAACGCTTTCTACACTACTTAAAAAATAATTTTAAAAAAACTTAATTTGCTTAAAATCGGAAGGTAAATTAGGGACATTGCATTGGTGATACGACCACGTATTGTTGACCACTTCATTTAATTTCTTAGAGGTTAAAGTATGTTAGGTAGTTGAAATTAGTGTAGTATCATTAGTGAAGTGAATAAATTACTTTTGCAATTCTCGAAAATCAGTTTTCAACGAAAATGAAACCTGCGTTATTCTCTTAAACGTCTTTCAGACTATCCATCAACACAATTCATTTAATAACAATGGACCCATTTTTTCAAAATTATAAAGGTGTAAAATTAAATTTCAAATTAAAGAAGCTTTGACATCAGCCACATTGATCGAAGAATATCAATTTTGAAGAAAATCGGCTGAACGGTTAAGCCGCTAGCGTTGTTCACAAACGGATGGACAAACGGTCAGACGGTTTGTCGTCAATCGACTTTTCGGTATCAAGGACTACAAAACAAGGCTTCTGACTCAACCGCGTATTAGAGGATTTTTTATAAATTTAGCAACTAGAATTATCCACATTTTCGTTACCTGTAAGAGATTTTCTACCAATAATTCGCCATTTTTCCGCGTCGCGTTACTTTTAACTTTCTCTTCTTAAGAAGTAATTTTTTAATGAGGAGAAAGTAAAAATTGAAGATTTTCATACGACCGCTAGCTGTGTTCAGTTGGTTGCAATGGTTTACGTTCTTAGTGACTGCAAATCTCATCGGTGCCCCGATTTAGTAAGTACGCCCACATCCGCCACGGAAGTTCTTTAATTTTATTTACATGCGACTGCTATCGAGAGTTAAGTATAAAATTATCCAGATACAGTTCATGGTTAGTGGTAAGAAATAACATTTATTTCACTCTGAAGTTAATGTATACATTAATAAAAATATAAAACACAGGTTCGCTGTCGGCATTAATGTTTTTCCGGGTCGGCAGGTATTTGGTGTCACCTGTAATTGTTTTCCTGAATTTATTGTTTCAGGAATAACTAAAAGCAGACTTTTTCCTACAAACATGTTTACGTTGTTCCGTGCTACAACGGATCGAGTGATAACTTAATTATAATATAGAAAGAAAAGCTAAATACAGATTTTATCTAGTCCCTTGTAAAGCGGTTACTTTTAGGGATGTACTGCTGGAATTCCAATTTTTAGCACTGGTTCTAAAAGTGAGACGATACTCTAGGGTATATGTAAATATTTGAAACAAAGAAAACTAAATACTTTCGTCCGATCACATCAGCTACTAATGACTTGAAAGTAACATAGTCCATTGAATGCTTTAATTAAAATGAAAGACAACGGCTGTTTAAAAATAGTGTATGACGTGGTTATAAAGTGAAAAGGTATAAAGTGATTTTATTTTGTTTCTAGGACAGCACGATTGGTACCATCTGCCTTCAGTCGTAACCATGTCTAACTTTTAAAATAAAAAGCCACTTTTACCACTCGTATCAATCAGTACGAAGAACTTCTACCACTCGTATCATAGGTAACTATTAATATTATTATTGACTGCAGTATGATGATTCATAAGTTAATTCCTCAAAATTCATGAACTGTGGTTGGCTGATTGATTTGCGATTCCGGCAGCGTCAAGCAGTAAGGTCACAGTCCCGTAAGTGTAGTACATGCTTTTATCCCGTGAGGTGGCGGTGATCTGCCCCCTTTGGATAGCGATATCTTGCGCTGACCTATCCGTCACCATGTGGGGTTTTCCCCAACCAGGTATTTCCCATCAGTGAGGTTTCGCACCATCAGAACGAACTCTAAGTTCCCGACTTGTGTGGTAATGTAGTGCATGAATGTGTGTAAAAGGTGAGGATAGGAAAAGGAAGGGGAAGGAAAGATCACGCGCGTTGTTAACGGCTTTCTCTGTATGCTCGGAAATTGTAAATAAAAAACTGTTTTACAAAAGTAACTTGTTTTGGTCAAAACAAGAAGTGCTCGCGTTACGTCTGTGTAAACATCATTACTTCACTAATCTATCACACAATTTCTAATTTTGCCTATTTAAACTTAACAATTACTGCACGGTATCAACGTGATCTGCCTTCTCGCGCATGCTTCCATCTCATCTTGCAGAATCCAAGGGAGGTAAGTCTGGAATGAATATATCGCCTGATCACCGGTTAGCCACAATACACTTGGCATTCGCCTTTCATTGGTCTTATTTAAGGAATTATTTTGTTGCGAATGTGGCATTATATTTCTTTCTATATCGATTTTCGAATGAAGTAATGATTTGAGATTTCTCGTAGATCGTTTTAACCTTAATTTACACGGAGAAGTTTGGAAAGACATTGCAGGAATTGATGGTTGTTTGATTGATTCCAGGCGCGTCAACTGCTAAGGCCATTAGTCCCGTAAGTGTAGCGCGCGTGAGAGGTGGCGGTGCCCTCGCGCGGGATGGCGAGATCCGGCGCCAACATACGTCGGCTTGCATTTTCCTTAAACAAAGATCTCCCACCAGCGTGGTACAGCTCCAGCCAGGACAAGCTCTCAAACTCACGACTGGTCTCTCCGACATGTATGGTAGTGTAGTGCACGTGAGTGTGTGTGACAGTAAGGGAGAATCGTGCACTGCCCGTGGCCCATTTGTTAGGGTAATGCTCCGGCAATCACCTGTTGATCGAAGAAACCACGGAAAACAACCGGTCAAAGGAGGTGGCCGCTACAATTTTCTTCAGACAACGGCTGAATTCGACGTAACTAGTGCTGAAAATTCTGCCACCGCCGAAACTCGATCCCCAAAAACCAGTCAGAGGCACTGCGTGAAGGCTCACTGTTTTCATGAACTGGCACTAGAATACAGACGCTTTTAAAAGTAGAAGTGAAGAATTCCTTACACGTACTGTACGAGGAGGAGGAAAGAAGAAGATTGAGGAGATAGAGAAAGAGAAGGATAAGCAGAAGTACTATTCGAAGGATAAGCAGAAGTAGAAGAAGGGAATGGAAGAACAAGAAAAAGATAAAAAGAAAGAAAAAAGTTTAACAGCGTATTTTTTAGAGCTGTGTTTTCAGGAACGGATCGTGAATTCTGTTCACAGTTATGGATCAGATATTAAATTATGTATAACATACCTCATCAGGCTTTATGAGTAGTAATTTATAAAAAACATTCTGCAAAATTCATCGCAAACGGAAGTACTGGCTCTCGGCCAAGTAGTTACACCACCACCACCAGCTGGACGTAATAAAACATCTACATTTTGTCACCGCCAACATCCCGACGTGCGACAACAATTAATTTCTAAAATATCGATGCCATACTGTAACGATATTTCTATAAAGCTTTGCAGATTGCTTAAGAAGAAATGCATCAATACACTGGGAATAGAAATTAAGAAAAAATAAAAACACCAGGAAGTAAAAACGAAATTAATATGGGCATTTTCAATAGTTAATTATATTTAAAATTGAATTATTTATTATTCATATCATTCATTCTACTTATCTTGTGGCCCGTAATTGGTTTGAAACCTGTATATATTTTCTTATGAAATATATACAAGTCTCACTCCAACTAAGGTCCATAAGAAAAAAATTGGAGCGGTTTTTGAGAAAAAAATATTACATTTCAATTGGAAATAACACAAAACTGCTCGTTTTCTAAATAAAATGTAGATGACCTTTTTTTAAAGAGCTAATTATGTACAACAGACTTCCAGACAAACATCTCTACCTCTAATTTTGAAGTTTAAAAAAATATTTTTTCCAGCTTTCAAAAAATCAGGGTTATCAACTAACCACAAGCATGCAGCACTCTCTTCATCGTCCATCGCAGTATCCAACAACAAAATTGAATAAAAAATCTTGGAACCATTTTTCTGTAAATTTTAAAAATTTGCCAGGGGCTTCATGTTAAGTACTCCCCAAAATTAAAATATCAATTTTAAATTGCAGAGTCCGCGATATCTGCGAGAACGATTGGAGAGTATCAATTTTGGAGAAAATCGGCGGGACAGTTTATGTGCTAGCGTTGTGCACAGACGGACGGACGGACGGACGGACGTTTTGCCGTCAAATGATTTTTCGGTATGAGATATGCACAAAACATGGATTCTGGCTATACCACGTGTTTAGAAATTTGATTTAGAATTTAGAAACTGGATTTATCCACAATCTAAAAGTCTGTACAAGTCTGGCGGAATATTTCCCTTTCCATGTACCTCCGCAAATCCCCCCCCCCAACTGGGACAGTCTCCAAGCTCTTAACTGGTCTCTCGAAATGTGCGCATGTGTGCGTGTGTACATTGGGGTGAGGACGGAATAAGGAAGAGGAATAAAATATCGCGTTCGGTCCGTGGCCCGTTTGTTAGGGAACTGTTTCAGCCTTTACCTGAAATTGATCGGAGAGACCATGGAAAACTACCCATCAAAATGAGTCGTAACCATAAGTGGAGTTAGAAATATCGTTTAAGACTTTCTATCTATATGAGAAAAAATATCTTTATTAAGTCAGATGAATAGCATAAACGTACCCGTGTGGGTACTCACTGATGTCAAACGTTATGTAGTAGGAGAGGATGAATTGTTACTGGAGCCGATTTCTGTAGACCTTAAACTCTATAAAACAATAGAAGTATTGGTATTGGTAAGTTCAGGGAAGGCTGACAAAACGTGTTATTTCGTAAAAAAAAAAAAAAAGTACAAAAATAATGTGTTTCACAAGTTTGATTTCTGTTAATGTTTCATCCAATTTTAAGTTAGCAGACTAAAGATGCAGTTACGCGGGTATCCGGTCTTTATTCATAACTGTTACTAAGATCACTTAAAGTGATGCGTACAACGAGGAATGGGACGCTCTGGCAAGGTATCCTCACCGTAACTTTCGTCCATGTCTCATTGAGAAGTGTATCACACAACTAATGTAGGACGCTTATACATTTCTCATTTTTCCATAATGTTCTCATAATTTCAAAGATTAAATACTAAAGGCATATATCATCAACATCCTTTTCTATGAAAGTAATATTTATATTAATTAAAGACTGATGTAACAAACTTCGATGTCTTTCATTGTTTCTGATTGATGCAATTTCAATACTCTACCTATTCAGCCTTCAGCGATAGTGGTGATAAGCTGAGGTGAGCAACCTGTGACAAACTGTGAAAAAAGTTTTGTGCGGTCCCGTTGCTTTTAGTAAGAACCAGGGCTGTACAAATAAAAGTTTCAAATGCAAATATTGCCGATGTATATTTTATATTTTTTAAATAACGTGATATTTTCAGATAGCTAAGTCTTTGCATACGAACGACAGGGTTTTGTGAGCTTTAAACATCTTTTTATTTACGGGAGGGGAGAAGGGATTTTACACGAAACTCCTAGGATAATACCGAAATTGATTTCCTCTAAAAATATCTCCAAATTTTTACAAATTTGGGCTCCAAATACGAAATTTTTTTGCATAAATACAGTGAAAATTCGATTTTTGTTAAAATATTGAAAATTCCGAAAATTGCGTAGTTCAATTGTTTTGAAACTTTCTTTCATTTCCGTTATTCAAGATAGAGTTGAATATGAAATTTATTAAATATGAAATTCAAAAATAATTTCAGATATATTTTTTTAAAATTAGTAATTTTTTAGTAGTTTGAGGGAAAATGTGACAAATTTTCATGTAATTTTAAACTTTTTATGTATTTTTCCTCCTTTACATTCAAATTCCATCTCCGGTTATCAGTTCACAGTATTTACAAAAACCATTTTTACAATAGAATGTCTAATAAATCAGGATAACTTATTTGTTGTTCGATCAAACATTGCTGTTGAAATATAGCAAGGTGTGTTGTGTTTATTTTCAATTGAATTCTACACACTTTCCACAAAGAAAAACGCTGATCTTTCACACAAAATCGTACAGATTGCGGCGCGGGCTAATCTCTCTCGAGAGCTCTGGGAAAATCTGAGATCCCGTAAGTGTATTTCAAGAGAGACTTTCCTTCATTTAATGTAATTGTTTCTTTATGATAAATGACAAACTTTATAATACAAAGACAGGTATTTCAATATTTTGTTAAAAGTCTAATGACCAGCATATAAAATTGTGACATAATTTGGCACTATGAACCTTTCAAAAAAGAACGAGAAGCAAGTAGAACTTGAAATGATATTGGTTTCCTTGCACAATGTAGGCATGCCAGCCTCATGAAACCTGTACGTTTTGAACCCGCCTTGCTCGTCTATTGTGTTCGCAAGTTCTTATCTTGAAATATTTCTTTTATAAAGTATAAATTAATACAGTATCTCGTTTTCACTCTCATTTCAACCGTTTAACGTCGTAAGTTTTAACAAGTGTCCTTAAGAATTAATTTCATCATCATCATCCATGTTCTACCCGTATAATTGTAGCATGTGTACAATTGTTTTCTATATTATGAAAGAACACACACATGGTCTTGTTCGATGTGATTAAACAAGTTCTATATTCACGGTATCAACTATCATTATCATCAGATCCAAACGTTTGTTTCCGTGGACATGAACGAACTCTGATGGGAAATGAAGGAAAAACCTGTCACTCTTCTCAGCAACATTTATTCATAAATCTTCTTGTTCAGCAGCAATTTTTGGTCGAAAATTTTATATTTTTCACATCTTAGCAATATTTTTCAATATTAGTTTGACAAGGCGAAAAAAGGTATCGTAAAAATCGTGAATTATTTTGAGATATTTTTCTTCTCGTCTGATATTTTCCTCTTCAGAAGTGGTCTGAGGTCATTTGACAAAAAATAAAAAAACTGATCTCCAACGAGATGTCTTGTAACTGATATCTAAATCGTTGATGAATGCTGAACTGAGATCCAATGACGTCTTGCCGAAACACTCACCCCACAGCACCGTCTGCTCAGCGCGCATGTCAGTTTCTCCATCCGTACTCACCTGAAAAGAAAAACAAAAAATTATAGAATGTGAATAATACTCACTAGTTTAAATATTTATGCAAACTAAAAGTACGAGTATTTACAATAATTTTCTTGTTTAATATACGAAAGCGATGTTTAAGTTACATAATGAATGTGTTGTCCTGTAATATTCCCAATAAAGTATTTGTTTTTTTTACAAGAAAAATTCTATTTAAAAATTGTAACGTGCTTAGTAGCAATGTTTAGAGCGAACATCAATTAAAACCATATTGCTTTTCATCCAGGAACACCTCAGTATCTATTTTTGGAATTCATCGAACATCTGAAACGTAATCTCATTTCTTACGCCACGAATTCCATCCAGCTCTCAACGCAACAGTCGCTCAAAGTACGAGACAACGAAAGCTTAGCACAAAGCCCGTCGGCAGAAAGGTGAAGGGCGAGTTGAAAGGGCGGGGCGATCGGAGCAATGGCCCAGAAAGAAATGAAGAGAACGCCGATCCGAGCGCCGTGC
>BOPP01000005.1:6420122-6439255 GCA_017312745.1 Gryllus bimaculatus | reverse complement strand
TATATATATATATATGCAAGGGACACAAACATCCTGGAGAAAACGTCTTCCAAAGTGGCGGTAAGGAGCGCCTTTTTTTGCAAGAGATCGTTCGAAATTTCAAGAAAAGAAAGTCGGCGCAAACCTGAAAAGGGAACCAAAATCAGACTATTTTGTGATGAGGGATGAGTGAGAAACACTCGCACACAATGTTAAAGCCATAGACAATTGTATCAACCCACATACAATATACCTAAATAATGTACGCAGTCAAGCGTATGTTTTAGATAGCAACCTTGAGCTCCGAGATTTGTGCTCAAATATCAATCTTATCCCGAAGACAACGTGAATCTAACATATTCTTCTACGTAAGAGATTAACGATTGTCTGACGAGATTCCAGCCTTCTGGAAATAGAGGTTTTGGGTTAAACACCAAGGTAAGCACACTCGAGACCATTCAGGTGAAGTGTTCTGGACGAGTTCACTGAAGAGTATGTCCCAGTAATTTGATTACAACTCCCCCCCCCCACACACACACACACAACACACGAATTTCTAAGGTCAGGGATCTACGTAGAACTGTGAACAAATTCGTGAGACCAACCCAGTATCTAACTACTGGATTTATTCTGTGTATAGTCAAAGTGTAAACACTTAGAGTTGCACATTTCTAAAAATGTAGATATTACTGAAGCGGAAAGGTATTACGGAAAGAGAATGGAATTGCTGAAGGGGAAAGAAACTTGGAGATACTAACCTAAATTATTCAAAATGTGCCTTTCTGTTACGATGCAGGTCCCATTTTCTATGTTTCATGCGCGTGTGAAGCAATATGAGTTCAGTATTTTGTAAAGAAATTTAAGCACATCCCGACCGTGAGAAACTTCCATTCCAAAGCAGCATTGCGCCTATAGGGTTATGCAACTCATCTTGCATGCATCCATGGATGCTTACCGCGTTGCATTTCCCCTGACATTTGGCATATCACGTAATTACGACTTTTCAATGTGATGCAATTACTTGCGTGATGTAGACTCCAACTCTTTCATATAAATTAGGACTCATTGCACCTAGGATTAATCCGTAATTAAAGATATAGTATCAAAACCTATTTTCAGGAAATGAAAATTCTGGGCGCATCAATTAGTCTCGTAAGTTGTGCACATTATGTCCCGGGAAGTGGCATTTCTTATTCACCACTGGAATACGAGATTTTGTGCCAAGCTAAGCGCCGGAGTAAGGTCTTTCCCTACTGCAGGTATTTCCCTCTGCGAGGCACCGCCCTAGTCAGAACAATGTTCCAGGGTATTCTCCCGAAACATATGCTAGAGCAATGCATGTGTATGAAAGGGGAGTAGGAGGGAACGAGGATAAGGAAGAAACCGTCAGGAGCAAGTTCATGGTCCATTTGCTACTGTACTGCTACAGTATTCGCCTAGTACTGATCGGAGAAACTATACAAGATTAACGCTCAGAGCTGGCAGTTGCTATAATTGGGTTCGTAGGCTTCCGTGGCCGGAGTCAATGCATTCTTGGCTATCCGGGATGAGCTGCGTCTCGGTCAATTGTGCTGACGTTCCGGCCATCTTGCTGTGGCCTTCTTCAGATCTATACTGCTCTGAATGTATATGCGCTATACTTCCTGCAGTAGTATAGCTCTGAAGGCCACAGCAAGATGGCCAAAACGTCAGCACAACAGAGACGCGGCTCATCCCGGATAGCCAAGAATGCAGCTGCTATAATTCTTGTCCAGACGATGGTTCCATTCGATCCCTCAGTGATTCAGGGCGCCTCAACTGTTTCTTTGCGAGAAGAGGCGGTGATCTTCCTCCGCTGGATGGGAGATCCCGCGCCGACCTACGGGCTTTTCTCCGACCGGGTATCTCCCACCAGCGGGGCACCGCCTCATTCGGGACAAGGCTTAAGATCCCGATTGGTGGCTTTAGTTCTAGAGTATGGTTCAAGATACTCTCTATTGGGTTGTAGAGGGTCGCGGACTTTGGTTGGAAGAATACCATTATAAACCTAATTGTTTAATGTCACGTGAAATCTTTGTGTTTCGGTGAATTCAATTGGAGTTTGTTCTTCCGGGTTCACTCGAGAATTCAGCAAGCAATATCAAAAAAACATCTAGTGTACAATTCATGGACGGTGAATGCGTTATAAGGTGAATAAAAGTCCTTAAGGTAAATTATGACAAAATTTAAACAAACCATGTTATCACCATGTATAAAGTAGAATGAGAGGTAAAGAGAATAATATATGAAAATGTTGTAGTATACTGCTGGAATGGATTCAAACTATTCATTTACATTGGTTAAATGGTTGACTGCCTTTTGTATCTCCAAATGAATTGAAGCGCCATAATGATGCAGTTGACAATGTCGATGAGCGATTTGAAATTAAAGTCTTTGAACAAATGAACAAAGTAATGTTTTATTACGGTCATATTAACCTCTGTTATTTTTAAAAGTAACATTTTAATTTCATGCTACAATAGATTTAGAAATCAAACTATTTAAATAATTTTTAATTTATTGGTAAAGGTAGTATTATACCACACATCAGTTCGGACAACATTCAGATCTTATAAAAGTGGCTAATAGATATTAAAATATATTTAACACTTGCTTTGTAAAAATCATTTGTTTGAAACAGTGCTAAATTTCACTCTCATAATATTTAGGCATAAAGTTTTGTATTCCTTGAAAGAAAACTGGAAGGTAGCTCCTACTGAATATGAGAGCAAGGCCTTCTTGAAAAACTTTTTTCGTTACAGAAATGAATTAGACAATATCTTCTTTAAAACAAAATTGAAACACGTTTTGGACCTTCTAACAAGTGTAATAACATAATACCATTTTCAATAATTTAGACTGCTATGAAAGACTAGTAATTATCCACAATATAATAGTGCAGAAATCATCTACACCCGGCCTTGACAATTCCTCAGTTATTCTAAATTTTATAATTACAATTTTACGCATATTTAAGTACTACAAAACGAGAACGTACCAATAACACTCCTCCTATAATACGTACCGCAATAGCATTTTTCTTTTTTAATAATTGTGAGAAGTACTAAGTATGATTTCATGTTCTTTTGGTCACGTTCCACCGAAAAGTTTCCATGCAACAGTTTCAGGGATGCGTGTGCCCACATGCATACGTCACAACAGCTTCCCCAACGTCACGAACTCGGTCGCGGAGGGGTAGTTTCCACCCATGTCTCTCAATTCGCCTCGCAAGTGCTGCCATCTGTGCGTCGCCACGCTCTCTGCGCGAGTTTCCATGCGCAGAAAGTCACTCGCTATTGACGTCATCTCGACGTCAGCAGTGACGTAACATGCGGCGCACGCGATCAATAGGGGGCTGAGGGCGTGCCTTCCCTCCGCGAGGCGGCGCGGCGCTGCAGCCGCTGCGCGCCCTCCGTCCTCGTCCTCGTCCTCGTCCTCCCCCTCCCCTCCCCTCCCGCCCCGGCGCCCGGGCCGCTCGAACGACGGTGGCGCCCTCGCAGCCTCGGACCCCGTTCAAGAGGAAGCAGAAGTTGCATGCAGTTCTGCGAGTGACCTTAATGCAATTCTCAGAGTTCACTGTCGCTGCGGTGAACAGAGGTATTTCCTCTTTCGTGTGTGGGTGAGTGTTTTACTTCCGTCGTCCGGAAATACCGTTCCAGAAAGCAGCAACCGCACACTACTACACAAATGCAGGCCAAATGTATTTCCTCCCTATTTTGTCTCCTGACTGTAGAAGAAGACTATTTATACTGGACTTTTAATGTTTTGAGATAAAGAAAAAAAACTCGTCAGCAAATCTGTTTTTGGGGTTTAAACATGAAACCATACTGCGGGTTCTTAATATTGAAGGTAGAGTTCTAGGCGAACCAGAAAAATATTAACATGAACAACTTTGCATATTTCAGGTGCCTTTAAAAGATCTGAATTTGTGTGAACGATTTTTCCCGGGTAGGTTACAAAATCAATTAAATCGTAGTGAAGCATGTTTTTTACTGGCAAGACATAAAATACATTTTTGATGTATAAATTGAGCAATATTACTTTGGCAGGTTTTCCACTTGTTCATTTTATTTCAATTAAAAGATACAAATCCGTTAGTAATACATGAAGGTCAGTAGTAGCTAATATTGCATAATAAAAATATATTCTTTTTTTTCTTGCATTCATAGTTTTTTTTGAACACTTGAGAATCCTCTCACATGTAGCTCTAGGGCTAAAAATCGAATTCTTAGCACGCGATGAATGTCCTGAAAGAACAGCTTTTATTAGTGACTGTCTGAAATACTTATGTATCTAGGGCGTTAGTTTGACATTTTTTATTTTGAGGGCGTCTTCAAACGCCGAGGGCCTCTGACCTGAGGGGTTGAAGTCCCCCGTGTGAACATACCAAAATTGTAATTTACTTATCAATTAAACAAAATAAAGTTTATAATTAGTTATTTTACTTATTTGAGCATTATGTTATTTGGTTAATATATTTTCTTGACTCTTAACATTAATAAATTGAATTCATAAGAATGTTATTTGTTGTGTTGGAATCAGAGCATTCAAAAGTTCCACATAAATAATGAGATGCCACCAAGATATTAACAACACCGTTACGCGTTTTATTTCAGGTCGGTAAACACACAGCAATGTAGTACTAGTAAACCATAAAATATATCGTAGACCACCTCGACAAAAGGTTGAGACTTTAAATGTTCATATATTACGAGTGTACCATACACAGCGAACTCATTACGATGTAAC
This sequence comes from Gryllus bimaculatus, assembly GCA_017312745.1. NCBI lineage: Eukaryota > Metazoa > Arthropoda > Insecta > Orthoptera > Gryllidae > Gryllus > Gryllus bimaculatus. The sequence continues at coordinate 6,434,509 of BOPP01000005.1, read as the reverse complement.
ATACTCCAATACAAATTTCAGGATTATCAAAAACTTATGTTAAAATGTGTTAAGTCAGGTATTCATTCTATCGAAATGTTTAACGCTGCGTCGTTGCAGATTCTTTCTACAGAAAATATTTTTTAAAAAAAAGATCTGTATTCGGACAAGCTCTTGAAGCTGTTAAATGTCTTCAATTCAATGCTTCTGATCTTTAAACATAAATTAATAATCTAGATATTTTTTCATATAACTTTATGAGTGCTTGAAAAATTTCACAGCAAGAATCCTTCTTACTGTTGATTTGAAGTTGTAAAAATGTATTAATCTCCATCTTAAGAAACTCTGCAGAAACTAAAATGAGTATTTTTTGAAGAAAATGAATGAACTCTGATGCGGATTTAGAATTTCTGAAAGGGAATGATTCGGAGAATGTGTGAAACCACCGTAGGTAGAGCCTAAAAACGTTTTGGAGTTAGTATACTAAAATACAAAATGAACAAAAATAAGAGTTCCAAAGTCTTTTGTCCTTTAATAAAACAGTTAGGGATAAAATTAATGCCGAAGACATATTCTCCAAAACGTTTTAGAAAGGATGACTCTAGAACAAGTTTACTCAATTTATCTTGAAAAATTCTTCCTTTTTCTCCTTGAAGTTTATTTTACGCCTGTACAAAACTTTTACTTTAAAAAAAAACAACCGCATATTCTCCCAAATTTACAAAGCGATTTTTTATACGAGACATCGTAACACGCATTTGCATTACGGTTCTAAAATAAAATGAATAATGAATTCACCTTTACATAAACTATGAGAAAAAGAACAAGGAAACCAAGAATAATTCGCCGATTTCAAATTGGAAAACTAATGGTTGCTTTTTTCGTTACCCGTTTCTTAAACAAATTGAAGCCACTTATGAGGAGCCCTTACAAGTATTCCTGCCTCTTTAAAAAATGTCTTCGTTGAAGGGAAAGAAGGGAGTTGAAGACGAACGGAGAAATAAATGAAGCTATTTCCAAATAACTAGAAACAAAAGGAACAAAGAGAGAATTCTTTCCAGGGTGTGTCTGAATTTCCTTCCGCAGTGGTAAAAAGCGTGGAGCTTCTTGATGCTGCGAGAACCGTAGTTCCCAGCAAGAGCGCTTGGACACGGAGTGCATCCCATCAGCCATCTACCGGCGAAGCGGCGAACTACGAACCGTCGAAGTGGTGCTCTACGCTGCAGAGGGTCGCCACCAGGCGAAGCACACACGTGGGTCCCATCGGCAGCGGCAGCAACGCATGGCTGGGAAATCGTAACCACGATCAACAGCAATCTACCGTAATCATTGTGTTGACAGCATATGTGAAGGCCAAGGTGGCGGCAGATTTTTTACTGCGTTTCGATTTTTTTGAGAAATGGGAAATGATAAAGTGACAAGCTGAGGGTGTTGTCTTAGACGACAGATTAATGCAAAAAATGTAACTTTTACGTAAAATGTGAAATATAATACTATGTTCGTAATTTAATGTTTATTTGTAAAGGAATAGAATCAACTGAGACATTTTGAAGAGGAAGTCAGAAATTCACCGTCTTTGCTGAACGATAACTGAAATTAGCAATATAGTAATACCTCAATCAAATACTATGTTTCATATTGCATACATTCCGAGGGGTGGAATTTTCCATAAGCAACAGATGCTGAGAATGATAAATAAAAAGCAACGATTCATTCTGAATTGTTAATACGTGTCATTTCAGTGGATGTGCTGCTCTGAAACACTTAGATTTGACATCGATGTCCTTTTATTAAAAACACAAAGTTCTTTTACATACGTATGTAAATAATTCACCCATAGCCTGAATGTATGATTAATTTTTTTCTTATATGAAATGTATTGGATATTTTTTGTTTCAGTAAAATATTGATGTTTCATTTCCAGTTTCAATACACAAATCAATAATATAAGTATGCACGTATAATAGTGCATTTTCATAAAAACTACAAATTCTGATTAAAATTCAATGTTATCTTCATTTCGCCCGTCTGTGCGAAAGCGAAGAAGGGTTATATCTTTACCTGTAAATTGTATTTTATTCAATGAATTTATCTGTGTGCAATACACAGTTTACAGCGCATTGCTGAGAATATCCAAAAAAAGAAACGATCTTCTGACAAGACAGGACGTAGGGCCTCCTCTCAACACGACAAGGTGCGAATAAGGAAACGCCGAAGGCCGAGAGTGCTGCGCACGGACAATCACCCTATTATCGGGCTCTCTCGAGGCAGCGGGCGAGGACCGTCCGCCTTCGCCGTCAGCTGTCCTCCAAGGCCGCCCGAGCAGCGGACAGGGGCGGGCGGGCGAGCGCGACGAGACGAGACGAGACACGAGATGCGCATGCGCGGCCGCACCTGGCGCCTGCACGGAGCGCACGCGATGACGCAAGGCGCGGGCGGCCCACACGGGCCCTCACGACACGCGCGACGCGCGGCGACGCGAGGCAAGGCAAGGCGGCGCCTCCACACGCCGGAAGCTGCCGACGTCGCTTTGTGCGCGCACGTCGCCTTCCACTAGTCCAGGGCTGGCCAACCGGCGGCCCGCGGTGCCATTTGTGGCTAGCCAAGGGTTATCCCAGTGCGGGCGAGAACATTTTGCGCCTAGCGCACGCGGCCTAACACCCCTTCAATGTCAAAATAGGTTCCTTTTAGATTTAAGGACGATTTTGCTAGTAAATTCAGAATTTCTACATAATCCTACATATGTTACAATACGTGACTTCTTGGCTGTTCGGGTGACGCCGCGTCGTTGGCTGAGAGGCCGACGTTTCGCCTGTCATATCGCAGGCTTCCTCTGGGCCTGAGCTCCGGGCGTGACCAAACCTCACGTGTTAGCTTACGTGTACATGTCTGATATCACGCTCCCCCGTTTGAGAGCTGCGGGCCAACCTGCCGAAACCAACAATACGGGTTCACGTTTGCAACGCCCGAGTCATGAAAATATGGCCAGACACAATATTAATGGTTATTGTGTCCCTGGAGACCTTGCATGTCGGACACCCCTGAACTATTCGCTAGCTCGCGACGCACGCCATCTGCTCGCCTCCCACTTCCCGTCCATCGCAAGGTTTTATTAGTCAGCTGCACAAGAATCGACGATTCCAACGTCGTCCAATCTATTAAAAAACAAAAACATCGTCCTCGCTCGAGAAATGTGTTTGGAGGATCAGAATGCTCACATTCATAACCTTTAGGATATTACCATCCGTAAGTCAAGATTGGTTCGCTTCTCTCAGAAAATAATTGATTTATTTCTCATAATAAATTATGAGTACAATTTTATGTAGTAGGTGGTGGGTGGGTGAGAGGGATATGCGAGTTTGAAACGGTCTTTTGGGAATCTCGATTTAATGCGGGGGCGACTACTATTAGGTTAACTATTTGACTTGATTTTATCATGTACTTAGGGGAGGCGGGGGCGAAATTTGTCTTTTGAGAATTGGGATTTCATTCGGCTATGGCGCACACCATTAAGTCATAGGTTAAATTTATTTGTTGGCTGAGAATGTTGAGTGTAATAGAGAAAATTCGAAATTGTGGAAATTTTTGAATAAATCCATTTGTAGCTCTTGGTAGATCTGAGAATTGGGTATAAACCAGGGCGCTTTTATAATTTTTGGAACACTAAGACATTTTTCTTGTACAGTCTGTAGTTTCTCTATTGATGAGGATGCTGCGTTTCCCCAAACACGGCAAGTATATGTTAAGGTGAGTAAAATGATCGATTTAAATATCATAAAATTACACTAATTTTTTTAAAATAAAAATTTTCTATTAATTAATGGCTATAATTTTGACATTTTTTCTTGGGCTTTATTTACTAATACAAGGATATGTGGTTTTCATGTTAATCATTTATTGAAAAGCACACCAAGATATTTAATTGGGTCAGTATTCCATTGAATCGGGCTGCAGTTGAGTTACGTCAGGAGGAGTTGTTGACCTACAAAGTTTGAATATTGTGAGTAAACTTGTCTGAAAATTCGTATTCACCCTTCTATACCTACACAATAGGATTTATGCATGCGAAATAAAAAAAAATAATGATACACTCGGGAAACCATATTACATTCTAGTCAGAGTACTTACACCTTGAAATTAAGAAAAAACCTATTACAGACGTCCGCCTATGTTATTATTTTTAATGTTTGAATGCATTGACACAGCTAATTAACATGTGTCAAAAATTCTTTCTCACAAAACCTTGAACGTATGAACTAACAAAGTACAAAGTCTCGTGAACAAAGAACAGTGTCACAAAGACTAGTACACATTAACTAAAAAGGTTAATTCATTTGTACTTCTGCTTCGAATAGTTTTTTTTCCGGTTTCATGAAAATCATTAGATAGTCTCGCATTACGACACTATCATTTTATGCGCTTCAAGCAACACTTTCTCAGCTAATTGCACATTCGTTCAAACAGAATACGAATGTAATTTTAAAGTAGAGTAATATATATATATATACATATATATATACACATATATATAATAATATATATTTGAAACTGTTAGTGAGAAGTACAATTTTCAAATTGTATTACAGTAACCTTCCAGATGTGGAACTGAGGATACTACTGAGATTAAGAGACCAATTTCCATGATTGAAATGTTCAAGTTAAAATTGTATGGTCTCTTTTCTAATATCTATGGTCTGTGAATTTTTCATAGTTTTTCATCAATGCAGGTACATTATCAACTTCCAATATTTCATTCGGTAACTACAGAATCATTTTTGAGCGTTATCTCGCTTTTTCTGATGCGCGCGAGAAGCATTAGAAACTACCGAAGAAATAGACTGAGAAATATCTTCGGAAGTTCTTTTTTCCGTCCCTTTGATAGTTTGCATGAGACTTCTATATAGTTGTTCAAAAAGAATGATATTTTCTATCGGTCTGTTAGAAGAACATTTCAGCTCAAGGAAGGCACAACATTTGTGCAATTATTGGTCAAAATTAAAACTATCCAAGAAAAGTGAAACATACTTTCAGTGGAATATTGTACATTATCCGCGGGGGTGACGGTGCATCAAAATGAAAGAAAATATATTTAATGATTATCAAATGAATGTTAATAAACATAATAAATGTATTAAAAAAAACGTTAGTATGTCGCAGAACCGATACGGCATGCCACGTTCAATACCTCTAGAGCGTTTCTCATACCTCATTGCAAAGATAGAAAAACCCGACCACCCGGTAGGAAAGATAATCTGAGAGACTAATAGATTCAAAATAGTTCCATAATTGCTTTTTTTAATATTTTAAAACTTACGGAAATAAAATGTATTAATTTTTGAGGAAATATTTTTGTACGAATGTTTCAAGTAACATTTTTTTAAATTGAAAGTTAAGACATTATAAGATAATTAGTAAATAGTGTTCAAATACATTTATGAAAACATTGAATCATCCATAAGTGGTAAAGAGCACTGTTGCAGCAGCTTATTATTGTCAATCGGTAAGCGTCTTTAACCTTATGAATAAAATTAAGTTTTGGGTGGTACTTTTGGGTTACACGAGTTTTACTCAGCCGTTTATTTTAGCGCTTTCTGGCTTATCGCTTGTATGTTAAATAAGTCTTATAATAAATAATTAGTATGTCTTCAAATATCGAGGCCAACTGATGACAAAATAATATATAAGTACCCACTAGAAGCGATAGAAAATAAAAATAATTTTACAAACAATCAAAAACATTAAACAAATGCTTAATTCTCATTACTTGTCTGTAACTGGAGGAAATACATTTGTGTTAGTAACAAGAGTTCGCGAAAATTTACTATACCGGTACAAAACTGGTAAAAACCGTTAAATATGATATGTGAAACTACACAAATCAAATAATACTTCAACCTCATTTCCCCGATTTATTATGAATCGTATGAACTATTGTGATTTTATATTAGTGTGGTCACTTACAGTAACACCAGGATTGCATATATCATTCCCGAGATAGCTACAAACACGATTGACTATTAGGCAGTTTGTACCTTTGAAAATGTGTAGTTTGTATTCAATATTTAATCGGTGTAATGAATTCTGCTTTCCCGCAAATCGTTAGAGAGCAGAGGATCATTGATTAAAAAGTAAATAAATGCCACATCGTTTTGTTCATTGTCATTATGCACACATTTTTTATTATGTCTGCAATATTATAATATTATGCTTCTTTAATGACCGATTAGTTTTCCAGGTTGTTCATAGTAACTTTTGGTTACGAATTACATTTATATTAGGATTGATTGATTGATGGTTCCGGAAGCGTCAACTGTTAATCACGTAAGTGCAGTTGATGTTTTTCATGTGGAATGTGGCGGGGCTTCTCCCGCTAAATGGCGCCTTCCTGCCCGTCGCCTTGCTGGTTGTCCCGTAACCATGTCCCATGAGCAGAGCACCTCCCCTGGCGGGCCAAGCTCTAAGCTCCCGATCGGTCTCCCGACATGCGAGTGTGTAATGCAGGTACGTGTGAGTAAGTAAGCAATGAGGGTAGGAAAAGGAAGACGTAGAAAAGATCACGGTCCGCTTGTTATGGTGTTGCTCCGGTATTCGCCTGAGCGAAACCATAGGAAACTACCGATCAGAGCAGCCAACTGCTAGACGACTTCTCCAGACAGCGTCTGAAGTCGACTTAAATGTGTAGCTTATGTCCAAAATTTTGCCACCGTCGCGATTCGAACCCTAAGACCTCCCAGTCAGAGGCACTGCACTGACATTAGTTGATACCCGAGTCACCTTCGCCGTTTTTACATTAGGATATCATATCAAGATTTATATATTGTTATAAAATTCGCTATTCGACAATGCCAGTGTCAAAATTACGCTGTCTTCATCAGATGAATAGTGCTAAAATTTTGACAATATTATTAGTTGCAAAGAAATTAAAATATTGTAAATAAAATAAAACCGAAATGATAATTAATACCTCGTTAATGAGAAAGAAGGTATACAATGATATATGTCTGAATGTATTCAAATTTACGGAAAATTGAGGAGTTCGGACCGAGACAATGGGCAGTCCAAGGAGTAAATACTTGTTTCTGACTTAATTACATTGTATTTAAAAAGGAACATTGAAATTAAATTGTTATTACTATCATCATGCTGTAATACACAATTGGTTGAATTAATCTAATCGATGGATGAAGCAAAGAGCAAGAAAGTAGTGTTCGTTTCCACAGAGCTGACAATTGCGAAAAAGAAAAAAAAAAGTATTTCTACGTCCTACATAACTGTTGAACTTGCAAAAGACTAGACAGTGAAATGTATAATAATTTACTATTTACTTCATATACTCAATATTACATTTTGTCATTGCACTATAATTGTTTTCTAATTGTTATGTAATTGTACCATTGTATCACTGTTCTATAATTGTACGGCATAAATAAGAAACCTCCTTCAGCTCTTAATAATCTTCAAGTCTTTGCTTCGGTTCCAAGTGTCAGCTAACATTATTGCGTGTGAAGTGTGGTGTTTTGTGAGCCAAACTAGCAGTGATGAACAGCAGTAGCTGAAAGAAGACTATATAAACCCCTTCTCGTTCTGAAATTCTATGTATGTTCACATATCGAAACAAAATGTTACTTAAGTGTTGCCAATTTACTTTCATATGGTTCCTGTACAGCGGGACTATGGTAGCTAGTACAAGTATTAAAACACCCTTTAGTATGTGTAGAAAGTAAATTTAAAGTATTCTTTAAACGTAATTTTAAAAAGTATCAAAAACTTCAGAAGGCAATGGTAAATTTTACTGCGTAACTTAGAGGAAGTCACGAGGCCCGACCATTGATTCATCACACTATTTCAGGAAAATAAATGAATTCGATCCGCAGTATAAAATGGAAATAGTTTTATTTATATCCCCGCACCGACCATCCCATGCGCTCCCGCCCTCACTCTCTCCGACGGAACACATTTTCAACTTCGACCCTGAATATTTCGAAGCCTAATTGAGTCCTATGAGTGCATTAAAATACTATAGTTCAGTCTCTGAAAATTCCACAAGCACATTGCGGAATTTCTTCATCATTTTCTAAGTTTTTCGGGAAAATCAGGGGAAAATACATTTGAACTCTGCGTGATGGCGGTAGTTTTTTACCTTATATCACCAATTTTCTTACATTCGGAGTAATAGTTTCATTCTGCGTAATATTGAATCACCACAGAGAAGGTTGATTGAGTAGTGAATTCAGGCTTGTCAACTACATAGGTCATTAGATCCTTAATTGTTGCGACGTTTTGTCGCGAGATGGAGGTGTTGTTTTCCCGCTGGCTGGCGATATCCAGAGCCAACCTACGTCGATTTTCTCCATTTAGGTATGTCCCACCAGCGTGGCACCATTCCAATCAAGACAAGCTCTAAGCTCCCGAAATGGGAGGTCGTGTGGTGCATGACAGTAAGGTTGAGTAAGTACGGGTGAGGGAAAGACAAGAAAGAGGAACTAAAGATCGCGCTCTGTCCGTGGCCCGTTTTCTAGGGTACTGCTCCGGCATTCGCCTGACCTTGATCGGAGAAACCACGGAAACTACCAATCGGAGCAGACGGCCGCTAGAATTCTCCTCCAGACAGCGACTGAATTCGACGTAGCTAAGAAGCTAGTGTCGAAAACCCTGCCACCGTCGGGACTCTCGGAACTTTAGAACCTTCCGGTCAGAGTAAGTGCAGTGACAACAGCTGATACCCTGAGATACTTTTGCCAGTGGATAGACATGAATTTGAAGATGGGTGCAACTTGCACATGCAGAAAGCCATGAATATGGAGCACAACGACAAGAGACGGTGCAGGGTGCAGAGCGTAGCATCATGTTGCGATGAGATGCTAAATGCTGAGTCGATAGATTCGAGATATTGAGCCGAAAGTACTGAAAAGAATATTCCAACTACAGACGAGATAGAGCGATTCGAAAGGCTGACGTTAGGCGTGATGGTTGCAGTACCAGTGAATGTCCTTTTATGGCGCGTCACTAAAAAATATCATTCAGTTTGCCTATCTTGTGACATAACTTTCATATGCAGAAATCAATGACATTATGATTTTGCAAATTTCTGTTCAATATTCATGATTCACAGCGACAAGAAAGAGTAGCAATCATTGAGATTAATATGCGCATATCATTTAAAAAATCTGCATACATTGCGAGACGTTATCCGGAATAAAATTATTCGGGAACCGACCGCGTTTACACAATTGAAGCTAGCACATCCACAGAACTTTTAAAACAGGATTTCAGATTTTGAAAGTCAAAACAGTTCTTTAAGAAATGAAGTCAATCATGGCATGGATTTGTATCAGTACTACGTGCATGGCTTACTCATTTGAGTGAAACCGCCCAGACGCCTACAAACTTTTTGTGCAACGCAACGATGATCGCAGCTTCCGTTTTCAGGAGGCCTTGCTAAAACGGACACAGTGTCACAGTGTGTTAACACATGCCGCACGTTTTGTTAACACATTCCGTATACAATCTTGGGCGAGGCCAGTCGGCGTCCTGGAAATAGTTTCCAAAATTCTTCCACTGAAGCGTCAAACTGACAGAATTCGAGTTTTTAAATAAATTCAAGGCGCATCGAAACTAAACTTTTACTACCGTAATAAAAATGTTACAACCATGAATTATATGTATAGTCATGCACCAATGCGTCAGGATTCGTAAACTAATGGACAGGCATTTTTACATTAAAAATACAATTTTTTAAATGTATTTATATGTATTGCAATAACCGTGAAGTTACAGAACAACACTAACATTAGAAAAAATAATTTCCGCGATTCACGAGTACAAACAATACAAATTAATGACTGGATTTAATATTTATATATAATGCAAATTACTGTAAGAGAGGCAAAGTGGTGCTATAACAGCACGTTTTTACCGCCCATATATTCACGCAGTTGCGCGAAAATTACTCAAATTTTAGAAAAATAGCACATTACCTTATTTCAAAATCTGTCTTTAGGGAACAGATCATAAAGGGACAAAATATACAGATTTAATATTTTAGTTGTTTGAAGATTCAGAAAAAAAAGTTGGACTTTTGCAATTTTTGACGATTGTTAGTGATTCCGGGCATGTTAGCTAATAAGGTAATTTGTCCCAGAAGTGTAGTGCATGTTGCTCAGGCTGTGGCGGTGGTCTTCCCCAGCTGCAAGAGGAGATCCGCCGCCGATATACCGTCGGCTAGCGGGGTTGTCCCCAACCAAGTATCACCACCAGCGGGGCACCGCAAAATCCGGGACAAGGTCTAAGCTCCAGACCGGTGTTCCGGCATGTGGTAGGGTAGTGCATGTTAATATAAGTGTGTGTAAGGGGTGAGGATATGACAAGGAAGAGGTAGGAAAGATCGCGTGCGGTCCGTGGCCCGTTTGTTAGGGTACTGCTCCGGCATTCGCCTGGTGTTTATCAGAGAAACAACGGAAACAACCGATTAGAGCAACCGACCGCTAGAAGTCTCCTGCAGACAGCGGCTGAACTCTATCCTCCTGAGAAGCTAGTGACGATAATCCTGCCGCCGTCGGGATTCGCACCCGAGGACCTCCTGGCGAAAGACACTGCAGCGAAATTTTACTATACTAAGCCGGACCTTTTTTTAATGAAACATACTCCGACACACAACAGAGGTTTTAAATCTTTACGCCTAACTGAAAATCCCAGTCGTTCCCGTCAATCTTGCCTCGATGTTACGACGCATCCTTCAAATCTTTCAGGGGCGCTCTCCAGGATTAGAAAATATTTTGTAGCTTACCAGGGCGCCGTCCCGAAGAAGATTGCGAAAAAGTGTACAGAAAGTGTAAAGTTTCCAGGTTTATTTTACTTTGCCTCCGCACTCTTGGAACGCACTTCGAAGCCACACCTTTGTTTAGTACAGACGATGTGCAAACCCTTCCTGTAAGAGTACTAAATCAAGTCGTCGTTGTCATGAACATGTGCAAAACAAATACGCCATGCCTTGCACTGTGCCTTGAATGGCCGTACAAGAATAACATCGCGAACAAATACGAACAAGAGGGAATGTAATGAAAAAATGGTTCAAATATTTACTTGAGCAATATTCAAAACGCGGCGACGCGCTGTATTAACTTCGAAAGATCAGCTCATTCTAATACCAAGATTCATAACGTATGTTATTAGTATTTTAGTTTGTGTGAACATTTCCACGTGTATTAAATATTTCTTAAATTGTTCATTTTCGCGTCTTGAATACGTCATTATCCACTTTAACTGTCTAATGTTGGAAATTTTGTTTATCACTTCAACTTTATGGGACAAGTTAAGTTTCGCGAATTATTAATGAAATATTTAAAGGTTTCTGTGTTCATTTGCGTGATACGACACTCACGGTCATATTGACTTCGTAAACTAGGTAAACGTTAATTAATTTTCACACGTTTCATTCATATAAATTCATTCTCTTGGTATCAATTTTAATTACAGTTTTGATTATCAACAAAATTGGCCAATTAACAAGCCAAACTGGTTATGTGTAATAACAAGAGTTTTCTCTCTACTTTCCACTGCTAATTTAAGGACAGCTATTGTACAGTACCTAATGAGGAAAAAACGCTGAAAAATAATATGCTGGAAACTAAACTGCAATAAACAGTTTTAAATAAATTCTCCTGGTCGAAGGTGGCGAACAGTCACAATGGCATAATGGCGAACAGTCACAATAATTAAAGTATTGCACGAAAGAACAAAGATTTATTCGTTCAGAAATGTCATGCTACGAAGATCAATTCTTTGATGTAAGTGATACATTTCTATTGAGTGGAGTACACAATGTACGTACGTGTATTTTTAGGCAAGGTTATGTTTTTTTACCTCTTCCATTCATTTTTAAAGTGAGAAAAGTGGGGGGGGGTACATTGGTAAAAAATGGGGGGCAATATTGACTCGTACCTCTGAGCGAATCTTAGAGTGAAGATCCTCCATAGAAATATTGACACCATATTAAATTGAATCTACATTTCCCCATTATGACGATGCATTTTTTTTACTTTTTAAACACGATTATATTCTCTATTTTTGATTCTAAGAAAAAAATCATGGAGAATTGCAATTTCATGCAGTTACTCTAAGACGTTACAATGCTCAGTCGGACGTGTTAATTTGGTTTAATCGCTCTAAAAATAGTTCCCCTAGTTTTTTCACATTTTAAATGAAATGAGTGACAGAAATAAAAAAATCCTAACTTTGTAAATAGGTGATTATTATTTGGCAGAGTTTGAACTGAAAATATTCTTTGAAACGTCTGTTTATGAAAAGCTATTTTCACTGACGTAAAATAATTTGGATTGTATAGTAGTTCATCTTTAGCTTCACTTAAATTTACAATGAGGTGAATTTAGTGTAATTTTCAACAAGGTTTATAACTGTGTCTTCGTTTCGAAGTGCCATTAAATTAGAGGCATATAAATGACAATTAATATTACTCCAATTAATCCTATGGTAATTATTTTGAAGATAATGTGTGTCTAGAATTTATATTCTCAAATTATAAATACATTAACTATGAGGAAAAACTGCTGGTAATACCCCAAAGCGCAGACTTTTTCTGACTGTTTGGAAAGGTTATAGGTAAAAGTAATAACTTTATTGGAAAATATGTAAGCCTAATAATTTAGCTTGTTTTTGAAGAAATTCTCATTTCCCACCTGCTCAATAAAACACCATTACCATTTATCTTCTAAGACATAAGGAAAAATGACCATATTGATTGATAAACACAAGGAAAATATTGTCCTTATAAACGCTGAATACACACATTTAAATGACATACAACAGAATTTTGCACACAACTTTGCCATGTCAACAATGCTTAAAATGTTTTCAACTTTAAAATATATCATTTTCACACTGTGTAGCATAAACGTAGTATGAAAATCTCTAGTTCGACAGAAAAGTTTGTAGTATAGAATATTTAGAGGACTGTTACAAGATGATCTCTTATTCGTTCTTGTAATATTTGTGAACAAACTGTTTCATGAAGAAGCCCTTTTTTAATCATATTTTCGTATTTTAAATAGTTTAATCAAACTGAAGCTATTGAAATGTGACAGAATCAGTGCACCGTAGTAGCATAAAAGCTGGATAACAAAACAAAAAATAGTTTCCCTAGAAGTAGCATGCTCACTAAATGTAGCATTGCCACTGCTCAAGACCAACAAACAAAAGTATCTCTTATAACATTGCAATGGATTAAACATTTTAACATAAAGAATCTTCACGAATGCTGCAATAATATAGCACAGTATATACACACTACAGTTGTTTTATATTCTGTATATGTGAAGAATGCGTTTGCATAACGCAATACGTGAATAGCAAATGTTAAATGGCGTTCCGTCTATTCCTTGGAGAATTGCTGGTGCACGACGTCAATTGTGACGCAATTGTGAGTATACGTTAGTTGGTTGTTTCCGATTCCGGGAGCGTCAACCACAGCGGTCCCGTAAGTGCAGTACATGTTTTCTCATGTTATGGTGGTGGTGGTGGTCATTCCCCGCTGGATGGCGAGATCCGGAGCTGATCTATCGGCTAAGAGCGTTTCTCCAATAGGGTATCTCTCACCAACGGGGCACCGCCCGAGCCGGGACTAGCTCTAAGCTCCCGGCCAGACACCCGGCATGTGTTGTAGTGTAGTGCACGTTCGTGTGTGCGTGTGTGTGTGTAAGGGGTGAGAATAGGACAAGGAAGAGAAAGGAAAGATGGTGCGCGATTCGTGGCCAGTTTGTTAGGGTACTGCTCCGGCATTCGCATCTGCATCATAACAGCCGGCTTCTAGAATTTGATAGTCATTTGATGTTAAACCTACGTTCTTTAGGGCTAAATTAGAACCCAATTTATTCTATGAATTGATATATGCACGAATGATGAAATCGGACAGCTAAGAGGATGTGTCCTATTTAGATGGACGTTTGTGATGAAGAAAAATGCCCGAAACAGATACGCGAGGAACTTTGTAGAGTAGCTCATTTGTAAGTAAGGGATTCCACCATCAAGACGGAGTGATGAGTATAGTAAGGATGGAAGAAAAGAACACTGATGGAAGAAAATACGGAAGAACACTGAAGTGCGCCAGAACACGGGCGAGCGGGACGGAGCGGGCGAGCGGGGCAGGGCGGAATGGAGCGTGGCGGAGCGTGGCGGACGAGTTGCAGCGAGCGCAGCGCACTGACGGCCAGGGGCACGCGTGGAAGAAACGCCGCGACGATGGCGATGTTGGGCGGAGATAACAGCGCTCCAAATAGCTCTCCGCAGGCAGGGGAGAGGGAAGGAGTAGCGTAGAGACGGGGCGGAGTGCCGGAGCTGCCCACGCGCAACGGAGCAGGTGCGGAGGTAGAGGAACGAGTAGGCGGATGGAGCTG
>BOPP01000005.1:6404134-6420097 GCA_017312745.1 Gryllus bimaculatus | reverse complement strand
AGTACGCAGTAATTAAAAATTGTGTTCAACTTTTCTACGAAACACATCTAAGAACTGTAGCTGCCAGTAGGAGATATTACACAACGCTGTTAAATAAAAAACATAAGTGTAAAATTATCAATTTCCGAATAAATTTTTCAAAATTCGCTATTCTAAATCTCTATTATGTTGTGGTAAAAAGCATTTTTTTGGCATTTATGGAATCGACGCGCTGCAGTAAGGCGCTTTGTCAAGAGTCGTTTCCGGCCTAATCTTGAAATTGAGTTAGCTCGAGGTTACTCAAAAGATTAATTCAGGAACTCATGCCCAAAAATTTCAGACAGATTTAACTTTATACCACTTGCCTTCAAAAAATCTTCACATCGCAGAGACTTGAACCACAACATATCAATTGAAAATACATTCTCGTACATTACGGCATTTTTACATTGGGATTGAAGAAGACAAATTGTAAAAACTTCTATCGTCCTCTTCCAGCAGCAAAAGCTCATTAGCAGAATTTTCTGAAGAAACAATTGTATTACCATATTTTCACAGCTTGATGTTACGAATGTTAGGGTTCAGCAACTGCTCTTAATGCCACAGGACGTTGCAGAAAGGATATTTTTTCCTTTCTCAGAAACACGAGTTCCCAAAAACGTGTAAATTTGAAAATTCTCGACATCAATTTTGTACATCATTACGTCAGTAATATTCCTCTTGAATTAGAAGAAAGTTTAAAAATTAAAATGAAGTTGAAACTTTTATTTGAAACACTATTAATTAATACGATCATAGTTGCAAGTCAGAAATTACATGACATTGTTTAATAAAATTTAATCAATTCTCCTCGCGGAATATGACTTGAACTTTCGGATACATGTTTATTATTTGAGGAGTTGTACGCGGGCAGAGCTTAGCGCAGCCGACGAGAGACGTGTATTAATGAGAGCCATGTCAATGGCACGCGGCATTTTTGTCATAAATATGGAAATGCCCTAACTATTTTTTTTTCTGCAACATGTCATGTTAGCGAACGATACATTGTTTCTTGTCGCCCCTCTGGCATATATTATCACGGCACCAAAAAAAAAGAATATTCTATGTTATAACATTGCCATGCATTAACAAATTTAACACATGTGGAATTTTTCACCCTGGTGCTCGAATCTCACAATCCTCGATGACAACGGGGCCATGCATTCAGTTTGACCTAAGAATCTCACTAGCATGGCTGACCTGAGCTACTGAACACCACGAGGTATACTTATCAAGCCGCATAGTCTCGCCCGCTTATGTAATAGGAGGAAACCTGTGAAATGATCTTAGCAGCATGTGGATACTGCTCTTTTAGTAGAGCACTTGAACAGTAGAAAAACTATCAACAATGTTATAAATGGCTTCCTCTATTCCTGAAATTCTGGTGCACGACGTCAATTCGTGTACCCAATTGTTTATTTTTTTTCTGGAGTGTCATATCGTTAGTTGGTTAGTTTCGATCCGAGCATCAACCACGCGGTTCCCGTAAGTGGGCAGTATCATGTTTCTCATGTTATGGTTGGTGTTTCATTTCCCCGCTGGCGATTGGCGGAATCGAGCTGACATTCGCTTAATAGCGTTTCTCCAATAGTAATCTTATCCCTACATACCGATGCGTCAGCACAACGCGTCTAGAACGGGACTTTGTCTAAGACTACTTCCCCGCTCCAGTCTCGATCGCCTCGACACTCTGATGCGTCCTCACCTCATCTCAAGCGCACCGGCGCGTATCGAGATGGTCGCGCGAGCGGAGGGCGTGTCGTGGAGGGTGAGGCAGCAACGAAGATGAAAGCTGAGCACGCCAATAGGGAATATATCGCTTCGCCACCAGAGGATGCGTCGCCAGGCCTGTGTCTAAAAGGAGCGCATTGTCACGTTCTCTAGCATCACGTGCCCGGCGCAGAGCAGAGAATTCAGCAGTCACGCGCTCCCCCCGCTCTATATACATCCTCCATGTCCCTCTGCTTTCGGATCTCTTCAATTTCTCATTCGGTCTGATATCCGTCTCTCGAGGTTTCCTCTTAAGTCTCTACATACTCAGTAATTACACCGCTCCCCTGAGATCTATCTTTCTCGAAATTTTTCCTGCTGATACATGCCCATCAGATCCGCATGCTGATCTGCTCTCAGATTCAGCCCCTCCAAGTCTGCGTCTCAGATGCCCGCTGTTCTGACTTCTCATGTTTACCCCGCATCTGTTCTCTCTTCTCAGTATCCTCCCTGTCATACACATCACTCCCTCTAACTCTCAAGAGTCCCCACGCTGCTCGTCAGATGTTATTTTTTTATGATAGTCCACTTCCCCGCGCACCTTGCTCGAGTCTTCTATTCATATTGTTTGGAGCGTTTGACTCTGCTGTGTATTTATATATTGATTTAAGACACAAAGATTTACTACTTTTATGCCCGACCCACACAGCTTTAGCGTTTTTATTGACTTTGCATTTTTCTCTTGCATTCAAAGGGGTTTCGCGCTGTTCTAGCTTCAGTTCCGCGCGGCTGATCTGCTGCTGCCGGTTCCCCGGCGTAGCTCTGCGTCGGACCATGTCCGCACGCTGGAATTCTCTCAAGCGTCCCGCTGCGTCTAGTCTCAGTTGCTCGCTGATGCGTGCTCATTTCTTGCCGCCAGGTCAGTCTGTCCCGCTGCGAGCGACCGTCTCTCGTTCCCACGCTGTACTGTCGACTCCCGACGCTTCGCCTCAGCCCTCTTTCTGCGTCTCAGATCCCCCTGAGACTCACTCATTTCCCCCAATTGATTCGTCTTCTAGGTAACCCGTCTCAGTTCACCCGTGTCTGCAACTCAGCCCCGCTGCTTCTTCTCTTCACCTGCCCGCTGTCTGCTCTCAGTCCCGCTGTCTGCTCTCATCCCGCCGCGTACTCTCCCACCCGCCTCGTCGTCTGCTTCCGCCAGCGTCTTGTCTCATGACGTTCGCTGTCAGCTGTCGAGTCTCGCCACTATCGTAGCCTACTCGTTTCCCCGCTGTACGTTACTCTACAGATATCCCCGGAAAGGGCACCGACTGATAGTACAAAATCCATGCTGCTAGATTCCGCTGATCTGCTCTCAGTTCTCGCTGTCTGCTCTCAGTCTCGCTGCTCTGCTCCTCACTCTCCGCTGTCTTCACTATTTTCTCCCGCGGCTCTGCCCTACACAGTTCCCGACTGGTCTGCTCACCAAGACGATCCCCCGCGTGGTAACTCTGGCGATGCAGACTTCAGGGAAAGCTGAGAGCATATCACGGCGCCGGAACTGCATACACTCGGCCTCTCAGTTCCCCTTCGGGTCATGCTCCTCAGGTATCCCGCTGTCTGCGAGTCAGACCATCAGCGTGATGCCGCCGCATGTCTGTCCATCTCCCGCCTGCTGCCCGCTGCTCAGTATCCCCGCCTGTCGACTCTCACCCGTCTTGCCACGCATGGTCAATGCTCATCAGTTCGCCGCTGCTTTCACCTCTCAGATTCCCGCTGTCCGTCTCAATTCCCTCTGTCTCTCTCAGTTCCCTGCTGTTCCTAGCCTCTCAGTCCTGCCGGTCATCTGACTCAGTTACCCTGCTGTCCTCATCTCAATTCCCTGCTGTCCAGCTCTCAGTTCCACCGCGCCATGCGTCTCGTTCCCCGTGGTCATGCTCATCAATTCCCCCGCTGTACTGATGCTCTCAGTCTACCCAGCATGCTCTCAGCCTGGCTTCAGTTCCTCTCGCATGAGCATCTCGCTTCTCACAGTGATATCTCTGACACAGCAGACCTAGCCGGGTAATCTGATGAGCCTAAGACGCGCTGGACTCAGTTCCCGCTTAGAGTCGAGTCTGACACGCGGTATACTGTGAGAGCACATACGGTGCACCTCGAGGGCCAGACACCGCTGTCTGCCGTCAGTTCCACAGCCTAGTACTCAGAACCAGTGCTCTCAAGACATTAACCCCACTCTGAGATCACCAGCCCCTACCGTCAGAACAGATCATCCCGCTAGTTACTGAAGCATCTACAAGCGTCCCCTGATCTTCTCATCAAGTTCTCCGCTGTCTGCTCTAGTTCTCGCTCTCCTCTCAGTTCTCGCTGTCTCTCTCAGTTCCCGCTCGTCTGCTCTCAGTTCCCCCGTTCTGCTCTCAGTTCCCCGCTGGGTCTTCTCAGTTCCCGCTGTCTCTCTCATTCCCCCTGTCTGCTCTCAGTCTCCGCTGGTCTTCTCTCATTTCCCCGCTTTCTTTCTCCAGTTCTCCCCGCTGTCTGCTCTCATACTCCGCTGTCTCTCTCAGTTCCCTGTCTGCTCTCAGTTCTCCGGCTGGTTCTTCTCGCTCCCCTGTCTTCTCTCAGTCTCGCTGTCTGCTCTCAGTCTACCGCTGATCGTGCACTCACAGTTCCCTCGCGACTCATAGCAGTCCGTGCTCTACGAGTTCCCCAGCTAGCACGACATGGCGAGCCTGCTGCGAACTTACATGAACGGACACGCTGTCTCTCAACTTGACACGGCCCAGGCGTGCTTCTCGCAGATCTTCCTCGTGAAATCGCTACTCAATTCCCCGCATGTCTGCTCTCAGTCCGCCTGTACTGCTCTCCAGTCCCCGCTGTCTGCTCTCCAGATATCCCCGCTGTCTGCTCTCATCCCGCTGTCTGCTCCAGTTCCCGCTGTCTGCCTTCATTCCCCGTCTGTCTGCTCTCATTCCCCGCCTTTCTGCTCTCAGTTCCCCGCTGTCTGCTCTCAGTTCCCCGCTGTTCTGCTCTCATTTCCCCGCTGTCTCTCTCAGTTCCCGCTGTCTGCTCATCAGTTCCCCGCTGCTGCATCTCAGTTCCCCGCTGGTCTGCTCCAGTCCCCGCGTGTCGACATCTCTGTTCCCGCTGTGCAGCTGCTATCTCTGCAGATCACCCGCTTCTGCTCTCAGTTCCCCCTGTCTGCTCTCAGTTCCCGCTGGTCTGCTCTCAGTTCCCCGCTGTCTGCTCTCAGTCCCCGCGTCTGCCTCTCAGTCCCGCGATCTGCCTCTCAGTTCCCCGCTTCTGCATCTCAGTCCCGTGTCCGGCTCTCGTTCCCCCCTTGTCTGCTCTCTAGTTCCCCGCTGTCGCTCCAAGTTCCCCGCTGTCTGCCTCTCAGTTCCCCGCTGTCTGCCTCAGTTCCCGCTGTCTGCCTCTTCAGTTCCCCCGTCTGCTCTCAGTCCCCGCTGTCTGCATCTCAGTTCCCCTGTCTGCTCCTTCACTCGCCTTATCCCGAGTCTCTGGTGGCGAGCGTTCGAGTGCCAGGCGGCCGTGCCAGCCGTCCACTTCGCTGCGCTCCCCCGCCCACCGCCCTCCGCTCGCCCCGCACTCTGGGCGGCCGCGGAGGCGGTGGAGGACCTCCAGGTGGAGCCAAGCCGCGATGAGAGGGCGTCGGAAATAGCTCCACTCAAATTTTCAACTTTACTCCCGCATCGGTATTAGGTACGATCCCAGTTATTATATCTCAAACTCACGTGCACTTCCAATGCACGTCCAACTTCCACGTTTCCCTTTCCTAAGGGGGGAAAACTTCGCGACGAAGCCCGTCCCTCAGCGCCAGGCAGGCCCCTTTAGTAGGTCAAACTGAAGCATCGGCCCCGTTGTCCTCCGAGGATTGTGAGAAACTTCGAGGCAGCCAGGGGTGAAAAATTCAACTTGCGGGATAATATATGCAGAGGGACGACAAGAAAAAGTGTATCGTTCGCTAAACATTGACATGTTGCCAGAAGTAAAAATCGTTAAGGGCCATTTCCATATTTATGACAAAAAATGCGCGCGTGCCATTGACAGCGCTCTCCATTATACTACGTCATCTCGCGGCTGCGCTAAGCTCTGCCCCGCGTACAGACCCTCAAAATAACAAACATGTATCCGAAAAGTTCAAAGGTCATATTCGCGGAGGAGAAATTTTAAATTATTAAACAAAATGTCATGTAATTTCTGACTTTGCAACTCATGATCGTATTAATAATAGGTTTCAAATAAAAAGTTTCAACTCTCATTTTAATTTTTTAAAACTTTCTTCTATATCACAGAGAATATTACTATGTAATGATGTACAAAATTGATGTCGAGATTTTTCCGAATTTACACGTTTTGGGGAACTCGTGTTTCTGAAAAGAAAAAATATCCTTTCCTGCAACGTCTGTGCCATTACAGAGCAGTTGCTGAACCCTAACACTTCCGTAACATCAAGCTGTGAAAATATGGTAATACAATTTGTTTCTTCCGAAAAATTCTGCTAATGAGCTTTGGCTGCTGAAGAGGACGATAGAAGTTTTTACAATTTGTCTTCTTCAATCCCAATCGTAAAATGCCGTATGTACCGAGAATGTATTTTAAATTGATATGTTGTGGTTCAAGTCTCTGCGATGTGAGATTTTGAAGGCAAAGTGGAATAAAGTTAAATCTGTCTGAAAATTTTGGGGCATGAGTTCCTGAATTAATCTTTTTGATAACCTGAGCTACTCAATTTCAAGATTACGCCGGAAACGAACCTTGACAAAGCGCTACTGCCAGCGCGTCGATTCCATAAATCACAAAAAAATGCTTTTTACCACAACATAATAGAGATTTAGAATAGCGAATTTTGAAAAATTATTCCCGGAAAATTGATAAATTTACACTTATCGTTTTATTTAACACAGTTGTGTAAATATCTCCTACTGGCCAGCTACAGTTTAGATTGTTTCGTAAAATGAACACAATTTTTAATACTGCGTTTCAGCAAGGTTCTGCAAATAAGACATTTCTTTAATCCATCTTCGCGATTAGTATTCAACAATAATTACTTCAAATGGCTCACCCTGCGATTAATTTATTTTCTGACAGCGATACTGGAGCAGTTTATTGTTTTCAGTATCACGACAGTTTTAATATTCACAAGCGGTAATCTCTTGACATACGACTAGGTGAAAATTGTAAATTTCTTGAAATACTATAAATTTCGATCCGTCGATATATTTCCGGAAATCGAAGGTAATTTGTAATTTGTAGTTTACTTCCAATTAAGGTTTTAAAAAAGAAATACATCTTGGTGAATCTAGACGAGAAGGTGAGAACACATTTACGTATGCTGAATTAAACATGGTACAATTATATACACATATAAAACCTTCATTTTAAAGAACTCTTCACATTTATTAATTCACTTAAACAGTTCTTCTGGAACGTTTCATTTGAATCTAAAACTATTTCAAATTATCTCAAAGATTTAAAGTTCGAGTTTTCGGAGGGTTTTGTACCTCCTTTTCTTCAAGATCTTTTTCATCGAAATTATTCTTTACCGAACTAACAAAGCCATCATATCTTGGACGATGTTATAGTGACCAAATATCCACGACAATAATTCATTGAGCAAGTTTCTCTCATTAATTTGATGGGAAGAATGAAGTTCTTTGCAACGTGTATATGTTCTTCCGCAATAGTAACACTATAGTTTCAAATAGAACACACGGACTACATTAGTTTACTATATTTATAAGTCGTTTCTAAAATATGAACTTTTATTTCTTAGAGAAGAATGAAGTCAGACTGTAGAAATAATTTTCAATATTAGGTGAAACTTTTACATGTGTGAAGAACTTTGAATCTCCATCATTTTAACTTTAACCATCTTTAACAGTTATCCATCATTTTAACTAAAACATTTGTTAACATTGTTATGTTTTGGGTATTTAATACAAAAAACAACATGAAACAGATCCATGGAGAGCGCTTTGCGTTTGCTTGACGTGGATGTGAAAGCGAAGCGCCAGGTCGGTCATTTGCAGTGGAGAGTTGACAAGTACCGGTGATTCAACGCTACATGGCGGACGGACGTGCGTAGAGCCTGCTAATTAGACGTATGGTATAGCAATGTATTTGGACAGAATTCATTGTTAGTAATACCCTAACAATGCTATGGGAGTAATATCGAGACGATTTTATTTTACTGTCAAAGTATTCAAAACAAGGAGCATGAATCTTAACTCTACACTAACGTAACTGACGCTAAACGTGCCTCCATATTGGCAAGAAAGATTTCTCTCAGAACAGAAAAGAAGATTGGCGCTTGAGAGTATAGAAAAAGTGGATCCTCAGTCTAAGCATAAGTTAAATACACTATCTAAATATGGTTTAATTCTCATCAAGACATCATCGAAAACCTGACCTGTAACCTGATCATACACATACATGGACTTGCACAATACACATATGGGTAAGGTAAGAAAACACTGCCCTATTTCTTAATAGAATACAAAATAGGTAACTTGTAAAATACTACAAAAACACACTGATAAAACCGTTACAAGAAAACCTTGCAGAAATTGTGGCAACGAAACAAGAAGATTTACATGAAATCGAAGGCTTCCGCGGCGAGAGACATGTGAAGACTCTCGGCTGTCGGGATAATGACACGTCGAAGGCCTTGATGCCGATCTCGCACACTTCCAACCCCACCGCCCGGTCCCGTATGATTGGCCGGTTACTAGCGAACCAAATACTGACCCCTACACAGCCACAGAGTGTAAAAATTCGAGTGCCAATTAGTTATTAGTTTTAAGTTAAATTTAGCTAGTTTATTGATGATATGCCCTAATGTAACTGCAGAAGCCTAATCGACTGCAGGACAGACTTATGGGCATTGTATCCCCATAAATAAGTTCTCGCCGCGCAAGGGAAACTGGACAGAGGAAATCTGAAAAACCGTAGCGCGCTCCAGCCCTGAAGAAGACCACGATCTGATGGCCGAAACGCTGGCATCGATGCCCTCGAGCAGTGTCCTAGGCAGCCGGTAGCCCTCCCACAAAAATTTTGCAGATACACCAAAATGGTCAAAATAAAATTTGAAAACACGCAGTATGTATATTAGATGGAGATAACTCTTCCTACCCTCAATGGTGGGGCGGGGAGGGGTAGGCAAAATGCACAGATTTGCTAAAGATCGGCAAAGAAAGACAATCATTCCAGTGGAAACCCATGTTAACACAGCAGATACTATGGTCGACAAGAAATGAAAGATAATGTTGGCCCCTAAATCGTATTATAACGCTACTTTACCGAGATGGCACGAGGTCTTAGACACATTGATAGCGAACGCACTGCAAATTCTGGAGAGCGGTAGAGCCGCTGTGGCATCGTGTGTATTCTCTTATTACCTAGAAATCGTAATTTTCGAGATAAGAGGGACAACCGCCAAATGTTTTCGTGGTGGAAAGGCCGACCGCCACAAAATCGTCGGAAGGATTGCGGACTCTCGTCCCGCATCGGGTTTGTGTGAATGTTTATGTCGTCCATTCATCTACCATTGTCATTTCAAACCTCATACCCCCAGGACTAGCAACCTTTGGGGATAAAAATTGGATTCAGTTTAATGTTGATCCTCCCAAAAAGAGTCGCATACGCTTGCCACGGGAAATTGTATCTCTGCCTCGGTAAGTGAAGGGGTTCAAGTATGTCCGTCATTTTAGGCGGCCAAAACCAACAAAAACAAACCAACAATAATTTACCTAATAAAATTTTTGTGGATACATGTGGTCCAATTTTAGGTTAAAATAACGGAAAATATGTAAAACTGGGAGTTCCTCAAACATGCAAAATCACTCTTTATTGGCTATTCTAAAATTTGCTCTCTTTCTGGTAGAAGCTCCAAACTATTAATTTCGAGCATTCAGATTATTTTTAATATCTTCAAATCAAGGTTTTGGTACAAAGTAAAAGTAATTTGACTTTCTTTAAATAACGACTTAAAAAAACTAACAACATAAAACACTGCTTATACTACACAATATTCATTTACTAGCCGTTCCCAGCAGGACTGGTTAGCACTCTGGAAAACCGCCTTCGCGGCTTTAAAGGCGACTGGGGTTGGTGGATCGTTCAAGAGCAAAAAAATCTTCAAAGTGTCATATCCCTTTGTGGCGTGTAAAGAACTCCGGTGATGTGCTCGGCCGTTTTAAAGCCTTTGACACTTCCGAATTTAGTCGGATCCCATTTCTCTTCAGGCAGGGAACGATGCAAGAAACAATATGACTGCGACAATATTGTTTCAGACGCTATTGGAGAATATGGGTATCTACAATCTATCTATAGTGTTGGGAGCAGCAAGGATACTAAACTGGTAAATTCTCAATAATTCAAGTGAGTCTCAGGTCAAACGTTTTCAAAGCCTATTTATAAGTTGACAATTTTTTATATTATTATTATTTATAATAATAATAATAATAATAATAATTATTATTATTATTAAAATTACTGTCATTTACAAGATTGACCTTTCTATTAAATTTATTCGTTTTCCATCCTCCATCCCCCCCCCCCAAGTCCCAGTTTCATTTTGTTTGCAACTTCTTTTCATTCTTTTGCTGTGGAATCAAATTACATCCAAATATGGTTCTCCATTTCGAGGAAATTCATGCAATAGCTTAAGGAGAAACAGCAACTAGAATAGACTTCGAGAAAAGAAACTGTGTTAAGATGCTATTGTTATTACTCCGCGAAAGATAATTATAATTTTCTCTTTCTCAATTTTGCCCTTCATGTTTGAGCGTACAGCACGTATAAAAGAAAAGAGTCAAACAATGGGTAACAAAAAATTGCATTATTATGAGTTATTTCAAACAAAATGTAATTAATATGAATTTTCAAATCAAGGTTCATTTCCTTGCATATCCTAGATAAATAAATTTGAATGAGCAATGCGCTTTGTTCCGATAACTACACGTTTGAGTGAAGGGCCAATTTTGCAAGTGTGTTAAAAAATGTGGGTTTTAAAATGCAGTTAGAATTTTTCTCGTCATTAAATTGTACCATGAGAGAACGAGAACACACTTTTGAAAAGAAAAAAGTAATGTTTTTTTTTTTAATTTTGATAAAGTGTGCAAAGGTATGTAACCAGTTTATAAGTCTTATATCATTTTTAATATTTACCTAGCTTTTTATAGAATTGTATGAAAATGGTGTAATATTCTTGATCATGACTTATTTACTGGCTTTTTGAATTACGACACGTCATTTTTAATTTGAGTTTTCTCCTTGAGAGGACGTCATAATGCGGCCAGAATAATCAACTTTAGGAAGCACCACCTTTATCAACGACAATAATGTGATCTTTGCTCTACGTCGTTTACTTCATGGAAGTTTAAAATATGCTCATTTCGAAATAGGTGCATTTTTGGATCCCTTAATAAGGATCACTTCGTAACGTGCAAGAGCTCTTAGTAATATTAAAGTATTACTGTAGAAAAAATGTATAAAATTACTAGAACAAAAAATAATTATTTCTCAGAACAAAGTAAATAACGAGAAGAAACCAATATTGGTACATTTTCCCATTTATCGTGCGTGTCTTTGTCTTCAAGTTGTTTCAGATTTCAGTTGATTGAGTAAAGTTCTTAATAATGTCACACACCATTGCATTTTACTTCTTCGCTGATCTTACTGTGACGTTTAGATTTACAGATTTTATTGTCAGCTTTAATTATTAAGGAAATAAGCCACAGGCATATTTACAAGTCCTTCAATAGGCTTAACTTGACTGGAGAGAGGATTTTCTTGAAATGACTCTCGGACAAGCCACCATAATAGCCATACTTTCATACACAGATTTAAAAATAAACGCTTCGAGAAACTAGGCAATGAAAACAAACCAAACTATTGTGTTGAACAATCGTGCTTACGACTTCCATCCGGAATACACCATTTAAGACAATCTCGAAGTCATTTAAAACAGAAGCTAATAACCAATAATGCGTGGATACACTATAATTTTTTTAATGCCCTTTGAAAAGAAAGTACCACAAAGCAATATTTTTCAGGATTTTGAAAGCATTCGTACATTACTTATATTTATTGTTTACATTATTTTCTGCTTTGAATTATCTTTTATTCTATATGGATTTTCCCCATTTGTATATTCAGTGTAGCATGTTGGAACTCTGATTTGTTCCAGCTGCCAATACACTTACGGTTTCAAAGTCATTGACAACGAATGTGGAAAATTGATTCTTCCTAGTAGTGAATAGTTCTGGAAAATAATTCTGCTTTTCACAGTCTGCGTGTAATCATAAACCATGGCAGCGGCGCATTGTACTTCGATAACCTATGCTTCGCACGCACGGGCAACCTGCTGGAAACCTATCCTGTCGAAACGTCCATAATCTACTCATGGGTGGGTAATGCATATTAACCCTGCCTGGTGAAGTGGAAACACGGAAAACATCGCCAGTGGGAGATGTGATTTGCGACCTAATTCCTGGCACATGCCACTGCAATTTCCTGGCAAATACGATCAATGGATCAAGTAATCATAACCGTTAACCACAAAGCGGCAAACTCATTTACATATTAGGGAACATTATATTCAAAATAGGAAACTGTCAAAACCCCTCAACATATTCGAGAGGTGATGGATGATTTCAATTATATCATCACATATCTGTCGAAAGACTAAGGCATAAAGACTAATGAAAAAGTACGATTCGCAGTACGAGCTACTTCAAGCTGAAGATTTTGAATAGAACTATATTGGAGGGAAACAAAGGACGAACAATTTTCGTTGAAATAATTTGGAAATACTGAAAGTGCATGTATAAAACATAAAAGTGCTAAACATACTAAACTCCGTGTATGGAAAGTTGATAACACCTTTTTACATTCAAGAGATGAATGTTCACCCTCACGTACCCGCACATTCTTTTGTTGTCTGCCGGCGACCAAATTTTTCCAGAAGAGCGTCCGAGCTGGCATCTCTTCGTTATTTTTAGAAACCACAGCTGCCTCTCTGAGTCGATATATTTTGTTTCTTTCTTTTCTTGTTTCCTTCTTTCCGTAGGCGTTCTCAACCCAAAGCGAGAGGGGAGAGGGGACTGCATTTGTGGGCTCTCTTTTGTATTCAACATTTTAAGTAGAGAAGAAATTTTTAAGTTAAGAAAAGAAATAAAACAAAGATGATTGAATTATAACTTTAATGATGCAATAAATACAATTGGTTTCATGAATCATGTATACAAGGTTGGCCCATGGCATGGAGTGCCTATCAAAAATTTACATTTCTCCAAATTGTCGGGTTATAAAAAGGGAAAAATCAGGCATTCGAGATATTTATGGAAATATTGTATTTACTTAAGGCTAATCGACATTTATCAAAATTTTCAATGGAGCCAAGACCCCCCCATCTACGCAAGCATAACCTTCTTTCCAATAGTAGGCGCTTCCTCAGCAAATATTCGCATTTGCTAATGCTGCCCTGGTAGTACACCTCATTGTTTACGAAAGTCAGTAAAGATAATGTATACTCCTCACACAAAATCACTGTTTTTAGTACTATGCTGAACAGCAAACTCTCTAAATGTACGTTCGAATTGGGGAAAACAATAAACAACCTATCAGTGCACGTGCTTCCTGAAGCAAGGTTTGGAAAGTTGCAGGTGCCGCAGGGTTAACCCAGGCATCATTTCCATCATGTCAAAGTAAAGACAGCTTGTCTTCGGCGCTTGGCCTGCGGTGGCCACCCCCGGGCGCGTAGCGCGTGCGTGAACGTGAACGTGAGCGTGAACGTGTGCGTGAGCGTGAGCGCGAAGGTGACCGCGAAGGTGAGCGCGAGCTCGAGCGTGATCGTGAGCTCGAGCGTGAGCGTGATTGTGAGCTCGAGCGTGAGCGTGATTGTGAGCTCGAGCGTGAGCGTGAGCGCGAGCTCGAGCGTGAGCGTGAGCTCGATCTCGAGCGTGAGCTCGATCTCGAGCGTGAGCGTGAGCGTGAGCGTGAGCGTGAGCGTGAGCGCGAGCGTGAGCGCGAGCGTGGCAGCGCTCTCAGAACAAGAGAGGCAGACCGCCCGCCGCCCCTCGCGCGCGTGGACCAGCTCGGGGCTGCGCCGGTATTGATTCCGGCGCACGGGCGTGCTGCTCTGCGCACGCGGGGATGGAAGGGGGCGTGGCGGGGCGCGACGTGATTTGCTAATGCTGCCCTGGTAGTACACTCATTGTTTACGAAAGTCAGTAAAGATATGTATACTCCTCAACAAATCACTGGGTTTTTTAGTACTATGGCTTGACCAGGCAAACTCTCTAATGGGTACGTTCGAATTGGGGGGAAAACAATAAACACCTATCAGTGCACGTGTTCCTGAAGCAAGGTTTTGGAAAGTTTGCAGGGTGCGCAGGGTTTTTAACCAGGATCATTTCCATCATGTAAAAGTAAAGACAGCTTGTCTCGGCGCTTGGCCTGCGGTTGGCCACCCGGGCGCGGTAGCGCGTGCGTGACGTGAAAGTGAGGCGGTGAGCGTGAGCGGTGAGCGGGAAGGGTGAGCGGAAAGGTGATCGTGAAGTCGAGCGTGATCGTGAGCTAGCGTGATGCGTGAGCTCGAGCGTGATCGTGAGCCTCGAGCGTGAATCGTGAGGCTGAGGCGTATCGTGAGCTCGAGCGTAAATGCGTGAGCTCGAGCGGTGATCGTGATCGTGAGCTCGGAGCGTGAGCGTGATCGTGAGCTCGAGCGTGGAGCGGTGATCGGTGCTCGGAGCCGTGGGAGCGGTGATCGTGAGCTCGAGCGTGAGCGTGATCGTGAGCTTCGAGGTGAGCGTGGAGCGTGAGCTCGAGCGGAGCGTGAGCGGTGGAGCTCGCAGCGTGATCGTGATCGTGAGCTCGAGGTGATCGGTGATCGTGAGCTCGAGTCGGTGATCGTGACTGCGTGAGCTCGAGGCGTGAGGCGTGAGTGTGATCGTGAGTCGAGCGCGATCGTAAGCTCGAGCGTGAGCGTGAGCGTGAGCGCGAGCTCGATCTCGAGCCGTGAGCTGAGCGGTGAGCGTGAGGCGTGAGCGCGCGGCCTCGAGCGTGAGCGTGAGCGTGGCAGCGGCCGTCGGGAACAGAGAGGAGGACCGGCCGCGGCCCCTCGGCGCGCGTGGACCAGCTCGGGGCTGCGCCGGTATTGATTCCAGGCCGGGCGGCTGCTCTGCGCACGGCGGGGATGGGAAGGGGGGTGGCGGGGGCGCGACGTGGCGGGAGGGGGCGTGGCGGGGCGCGCGCGCTGGAACGCCGGCGCGTGACGGCAAGCGGCAGCCTCCGCGCGCCTGAGGCTACATCTTCGCGCGCGCTCTCATTCTCCGACTGGCGCGAGGGCTGGCGCGGCGCGGCGAGGCGCGGCTGCGGCGCGGGAGCGGAGCGGAGCGAGCAGAAGCAGAGCAGAGCGGGAGCGGGCCCAGGGAATATTGGTCGCGCGCCTGCCGAGGAGTTGGTCGAGGCAGCCAGTGCCCGGTGCGGCGCCTGGCGGACGGGGCGGGTGCGAGCGGGGGTGAAGAGGGGACCGGAAGGGCAAAAGGGAAGGGACGTGTGCGACAGGGAGAGACTGCGGACTGAAGGTCGAGCGGGCTGATGGGGCGGTGGGCGGACGGGAAATGACGCGGCGATGGGAGCCTAGTGGACAGAGGGAGGAAACGGGTTTAGATGTGCGTTTGGGCGACGGTTGTTTTGCGGCGCAGGTGTGCGGGGGAGAAAGACTGACAGGCGGGAGGGGGCAGCGATAAAGGCTGAGGGGGTGGGAGGGGCAGGAAGAAAGGTGGTGCGAGGGGCGAGCGGAGGTGGAAGAAGAGGTAAGCCGGCCGAGGAAGAGGCGGGCGGTCGAGGGAGCAGGTGTGCAGACGAGCTGTTGCGCGGGCGGCTGTGAAAGGGTGGAAGAGTGCGGGGGGTGGAGGCGCGGGACTTGGGGTAGGGACGGAAGACACTGCGGGATGGAAAGGAGTGTGGAGAGGGGGGTGGAGAGGAAACGGAACGGGGAGCGGTGAGGAGAGGGGCTAGTGACAAGAGTGAAGTGGAGATGAATGGGTGGAAGTGAGAGGAATGGGCGGGGGGAGGGATGTAGAGCGAGAGGTGAGGGTTGGGGGCGGGGACTGGAAGTGTGGGAGGGGGGGCGCTGCCGCAGCGGCGTGGGCGGCGTGGGGTGGGCGTGGGCGGGCGTTTGCCCAGGGCAAGCGGGCCGCGGTCGCCGAAGGTGCGTGCGAGTGGCGCCCG
>BOPP01000005.1:6381929-6398226 GCA_017312745.1 Gryllus bimaculatus | reverse complement strand
AGTGTGTTCATTAGCATGACTTTTAAATAAAATCTACTATTAAGCAATTTATATATTAATTATGCAATTGCAATTTCAAATCTGTAACTTTGTATCAATTGCTGCTTATTTCAAATTGACAAACAAATAGAGCAATTCGCTTAAATATTAAACATGTGTGAATGTTCTCATTGGTATTATTTTTTTTATTTTAGATCGCCTCTAGTCTTTGTAGACTGCATTTTATTATTACTTTAATGCAGGCCCACGCGCCTTGGCAATCGCAAACGCTGTTGCCCTCCTTGCAGCATCACCCAAGGAGTTCTCCCTGACAACTTCTTGCTTTCTTGGGTGCTTCCCTCCCTGTTCTCGAGTCACTTTTTACACTGGACACATTATCCAATACTCATCGTATTAGTTGGTTAAATCTAAAACCACTACCCAGCTATTTTGATACATGGAATGGCAAGGAAAAAATTAGGGCGAGACGGAGTCGAATCGCGAATAAGTTCGTACGGTGTAGTATTATTCCATCATTAATAATCCGCGATACGATCCGAAAGCCCTCAGAGTGCTTGTGGGGCTGATACAGTACCCACGGCAACCAACATTTACCCATGATAAAGAAGTAACATTCCATCGCAAACGCCCAAATTTCTGAAGAATCCATCCCGTCGCACAAGCCGTAGAACGAAGCCATAAAGTTATAGAATGACGCACGTCGCCGAAGGTGCGAGTTTGCCCTGCCTATTTGCGCGCGGGGCGTGGGCCGCGTGAAAGCGAATCTCGCACAGCCTCTTTTGTTGCGGCGGCGCGAACACCGGCTGGCAGCCGTCAGTTCGGCCTGTCGCAAGCGGCGGGCCGCTCGTCACCAGGCCTGGCCCCGGCCTGGACTGGCTGCCCGAGCGCCGCGGCCTTGCCCTCCCCTGTTTACGCGCCTATTTACGCCCCCGTCACCCCGCCGCGCCGCGCGAGCTGCGCCTTAGCGAGCGACTGCGCCTCCGCCCTCGCGCCCCGCCCGCCCCGCGCCCCGCCCCGCCCCGCCCCGCCCCGCGCCACCGCTCCGCCCCCCCACCGCCCCGCCCCGGCCCCTTCCCCCGCCCGCCCCCTTCCCCGCCACCCCCCTCTCCGCCCCACCCACCGCTCCCCTGCCTCCTCCGCCCCGCCCCACCCACTCCATCTCTCACCGCCCACGCCCCGCTCCATCTCTCACCACCCGCCCCCGCTCATCTCTCACCACCCCGCCCGTCCCATCTCTCACCGCCCCGCCCCGCTCCATCTCTTCACGCCCCCGCCCCGCCTCCAATCTCTCACCGCCCCCCCCCGCTCCACTCCTCTCTCACCTCTCCCTCCCCGCCCCCCCGCTCGCTCTATCTCTCGTCTCTCCGACCCCCCGCGCCCTGCTCCTCCCATCCACGCTTCAGCCCCCCACGCCCTATTTCCCTGTCCCGACCCGTCCAGTTCCGCCCCCACTCCCGTCCCACCACCGCCTCCCGTCCCACCACCGCCTCCCGTCACACCACCACCTCTCGTCCCCCCATCGGCAGCCGTCGCCATCGCCACCACCGCGGGCTTGAACTAAAACGAGTCGTCGTGCGTCATTTACGTCTGAAGCGACAACTCACTGGGGCTGCCGTGGCTCCGTAGTTCAATGGCTACCTCAAGTTCAAACAGCTTCCTGTGGCTGTGGAGTTTATCTTCACATCAAATGTATATTTGGGTCTACATTCTGAGCAAAATCTGTTTCACTCACATGCTACAACATGATTTATGGAATTAGGACAGATACAGTTGCGATACCAAGAAATCTACAAAGGCTCGTTTTGGCTTCATGTGAATGTCATTGAGTCTTCTTCTGAAAGTGAATTAAGTATGTGAGTATTACACTAAAATTACATTCTTTCCCCAGAAATTGCGTGATTACAACATGGGATACATAGATATAATAATAACGTTTAAAATGTCAATTATTACGTAATGCATCTACAGATCACTCAAAATACTTGATCGTTTATGACAGCAAAAAATGGGAATTGCTCACTAATTTTATACTTGTTCTGCTGTCTTATCATTTGAATTTAATATTGGTGTCAACGTTTAATATGTTAGTTCTTAATTGGTTAATTGTTCATAATATTAAAATAAATCAACGATTTTCTATTTTATTTTCAAGCATGTTATTTTTAAAAATTGTGTTTTAAACCTTTGAAAGGGAGCGGGGCATTACGTCCATGCTCTCCTCCAGACTGCTCTTGCATCTACTCCTGTATAATATTAAAAGCAGAATGTTCTCCTACTTTTGACATTCGCAAAAGCAACTCCGATGCAGAAAAAGAATACAGACAGTGGCCTATGGGTTCGAAGGAATGAAAAGTCTCCCGTTTTGTGTATTTTCTACCTAAGGTTGCCGAATGTCCCTTCAATAAATTATTTGAGAAAGACGTCCAAGTCTAAAAAGAAATTATCACAAACACAAGTTGTAACTAGCTTTTTAAGAAAGTTGTAATGTTTTACTCTGGCAATATTTTATGTACGAGTAGAGTTTTGTGAAAATTGAATGAATAGTTGATGGCCCATTTGATTGCTTTAAGGCTTGGGAACGCAAAACATTTTAAGCTTTTTTAAGTACTCCAATATCATTATTACATACTTTACATATATTTACATGTTTATGATGACGTTAATCACGTCAAAGGAAATACATCTGAGAATAAATCAATAATCTTGAACGAAAATCAATTTAAAATACTTGTACTTCCATCTTTGGAGACTTAGTCGGTCACAAAAGTGAAAAAAAAACTTACACCCTTATAGGTCCCGAAGCTCTACTAACATATGTGGTATTTAATAACCGTTGACTTTAGGCTGTCTGGAACGATCCGCGTCTTCGATTTACTGTTCCTTTAATTAATCAAATACGTTCAATCGAATATTACGAAAATTAAACTACCGAATTCTGTATTGTTTGATACTTATTGACGTACATCTCGTTGATAAACTTTCGAGATAAACTCGTGCTATCGAACTATTTAAAGCTGGTGAGGCATGGACATCTCAAGTGTACTACAAGTTCGGCCATCGTCAATCATTTGCAGCAAGTTTCTCTCCCACCGGAGCTCGGACGTTGTAGACCTCTTTGCTTCGCCTTCGTCGCATCCTCTGATTGGTGCAATTGAGGACTTCTCGCTTCGTCCAATTGAACCCCTCGCCGCTTCAACATGCTAAGCATTCGAGAAGCTTAATAAACGGAACAAATTTGAAAAAAATAACAGTTAATTAGGAAACTCGCTTTACAATTTCAATACACAGTTTTCGTTTATATCCTCAGTAATTATATATTGATTTAAATCACAGACTAGAAGCACCCAATTAGAAAATGAAAAATAATATGGTCACCAACTTCTGTTTCCCCGAAAATAACATTTTCCAAACTTTTTAACCGAAAATGAACTTGTTAGATTCCGCGGAATTAACTCATTGCCAAGCGTCGCCTTTTGCAATTAAAAACGTGTTTTGATTTTTAAAACTTTCCAATAGCTCGACTGAAATATTTTCGTGAGCATGTGTTACCATTAAAATAGTGTAGCTAAGGCAAGTGTGTTGGAGATAGCAAAGGTATTCATCACGGAGTCCACACATCTTAAAGCTCTGTCACTGAGGTTGTCTTCCCGTCATTTGAAACGAAATCTATTCACGATGTTCATTATGCAACTTCATCATCTGAAGCCCCTATCTGGCGATACCACACAGTTCTCTGAAAAAGATAGCTCTGCCAGTTTACAACCACAGTATACTTGTGTTGCTCCAAGTTGTGATGCTCTAGTCTATTATCACTAAAAAGTAATCGTGGGCACAAGAAACTAATTACATCTTGTCAACAGTCACATTAATGGCCCAAATAACGAAACCCGTGATGGCGAAGTATTGATGACACCAAGTCAGGTGTATGTAAACTCAATTATTTTGGATACAAATATGTTTACGTCCTCTACCTCGCACCTTGAAAACTATATATTTTCTTTTCTTATTGCATTTTTCACAAGGCTATTTTTACAAGGTAACGAACCTTCACAATCACAACGTACCTCCAAAGTCACTGGTAATGTATTTGTGATATAGTTTTTAGAAGTGTTTATTTTCTATAAGATTTTTCATATTATGTTTATATGAAACAGGGAAATACTAAAACGTTTTTATGGATTTTAGCTTTTGCCAACATTTCCTTCAGAACACACGCAAAGTTGTGCGTAATATTTTGTTCAGAAAGAAGAGTAGTGTTTCAGAAACAAGAAATCAAGGGCAATTCAAGTATAATTAATACTTCCTCTTCATTACAATATAAGCATTTATACTATATGATACAAATTGTATTTAGAAGATTATTTGCTAAGATATTATTTGTAATACATGTAAATATATATCCTTCACATATATTTATTTCACTTAAATGATGACGTCACTTGGTAGAGATTCTTTACATTTCTAGTGAAGTGGTGACATTTTATAGTGAAGAGAATTTGTCATATTGCACGTGGATTCCTTTCGTGAAACAAGGAAATATTTGTTGTTTTTCGGATAAGCAGTGATGCGAGCATATGGTATTTTAGATTTATGGATTGAATGAATCTTGTAACAAGTCTCGTCTGCTGTTTCATAGCTCAATATCCAGCAATTCCAATGACGATAAGGCCACTGCCTTATCATACGCCTCTAAAACCAGAAAAGCGCCCAAAATCTAAAAGCTTGATAAATGATAATATTCTCAGAAATGAATGCGCACTTTCACGAGCTTAGAGGCAAGTTCATTCAACTCGCGAGTTAAGAAGTGAAGTGCTTAGATGTAGTGAATGACTTATCTCCATTACAAGACGTGCTGTCACCACATTCTGATCGAAGAAACTTTAAGAGGTCTCGAAAGAGCAAACTGTCGATTCCTGACGTTGGTACGTGATCTAAAGCGTTCTGCTGAGCTTAACTTCTAAGCTGGACAAATTAAATCGTCCCAATAAACCCACCGACTAAGCTAATGACTCATAAATATTGCAATAGTGACTGCACGAAAGTCAGTTTCTATACATAATGCTGTCATAAGATAGTGGAGATATCAAGTGTGTGAAGATAGACGAAAATTTCAAAACGGAGGCTTATTTTCAAAACATTGAAAAAATTCGGAACAATTCATTACGATGTATACCAAAATTTTCCCCTTCCAGGTAACTTATTAGAAATATCGCATAATCACGTTATCATTTATAAAAAAACAAGTATTTATCTCCACCATCCTAAAATTAGAGCTATAGGACATACAATATTCTATTAGCCCTTAACATATTTTCTCGTCGGAAATATTTCAGGCGTTTTAGAAAGCAACCGAAACTTACTGTGAGTGTCAACGACCAATATTGGACCGAAGTATCGGACAGCAATTAGTTTATTTCTGCCCCCCCCCATCCAAACTTTTGTCAGTCCTGCCACCGCGCACTCCGAGGTCACACGATTCTCTGGTGACGTGGGCGACTTCCAGGAACCGATTTGCGGTTTGCACAGGTAGTGCATTATTTTTGTTGATATAGTGACTGAACAGCGAGAGGCAGTAGAGGGCTCTTGTTTCAAGACGAAATATTTATGGTGCACAGTGTGACAAACAGATTAGGAGGCGGCATTCACGAGAAAACTTGGCACGCAAGCGAGTACATGTAAATCTTAAGACTTGCAACAACATGCAGAGAGAGGAGAAAATAGAACCGGGCTAATTTTGAGCAAGCGTTGATTCCCAGATATCAAAGTCAATTAGGGCACTCTTCGCAAACCATTATTCCGGAATATATTCACATCTCACACAGAATGAATGAAAACATGCAATCTTTCCAACATGTGTAGTATAACGGTTGCAACCGTAACTGCGCACAAGATCGCAACCATCGTTCCTCCAGTTCTCTTTGTGACGCTAGTCTGATTCTCCGACGACGACAAGACGCGCGGATATTCCAAAAGGAGCTACTGATGAAATGTGAATAAAGTGATGAAAATCTGATGTGAATAAAGTTTCTGCCGAAAATTAAGGCCACCTAAAAACGAGAAAATTGTTCAGTTTTCATATAATACAAAAACATACCGAAAATATTTGTATTTAAAAAGGGATGAACTAAAAACAGTTCGAAATATTCAAATTAAGAAACAACTTCAGAGCATTGTACACGGACAAAACCTCTTCAATAAGTCAAAAATAAATCTTGACAATCAGTCCACCCCAAAAAATTGTTGTAAGAAGAGGAAACATACGCAAAACGTACGTGATTGCGACGATTATAAATAGCTTTTAAAAAGTGACTCATGAGCTAAACTGTTCTAAAAATTCATCTTCGCACATTGTTACATAAAACGTTACCTATTGCGATGCGTTCTCATATGGTGAAGTCTACACGTGCAAAAAAAGATTGCCTTAAGTTTAATTATAGAATATATGGTTGTCTTGCTAAGAAGGACGAACAAAAAGTAAGTAGACTGGCAAATACGGGTAAGTTGCGACAGTAAGTTGCGGGACGAATTAATGAATGCATTGTAACGGAAGAAATGTCTCTGGATTGCATTTCAAACCATCCATTTTTATATCTAGCATGTAAGACTATTCTTAAATTGAGAAATATTTTTCTATTTTGTTTTAACTCATTCTCTAAATAAACAAATTATATAGGAATATCAGTGAACCTAGCGTTTGCAGGCCCGTTTAACTAGTCTCAGATACATGCTAAATCTCACATTTGAGTCACTGATTAGCACTTACAATCGTGTAACACACAAATTAAAATTCTAGTATAACGAAGTTAAATAGTACATAGATGTTATACATGCTAGATAGTACATATTTGTAAAACATTATTATGTAGTGCCCCGCAAAAATATAACACATTCGAAAGAAAGAAATGTGTTCCAAGACGTAGATATCGTTTGACAGAAAAGCTAATAAAGTAACGTACCATCAACGTTTGATGTGAACCTGAACATTACTGGAAGAACGAGATGAATAGCACATAGTACTTATAGATCGAACTGTTTTACAATGAATTAGTTATTTGTCGTACTGGCTGCTTTTACTCTTATTCTTTTAAGAAATACAAGTTTTTGAAATTTCATCAAGAGGGGACTAAAACACAATTATTATTCACTATAAAACAGAATAATGAAATACGGTTTGAAGTTTTTTAATAATAATAAAAAATACAACTGTTCAGTGTATTTTACGTACGGACCACAAATCCAATGTTCCATTAATAGATTCTAAGCATAATCAGAAAAAAATCGCAATGTAGAGCAACATTTTAGTAATTGCAATATGAGAGAATATTCACATTAATTTTAACAGATTTCAATTACAGATTGACTGTAATTGTAACAAATTTTGGATCTCTAATCTCTAAATGAATGTTCATTAATAAATATCGTACAATTAGGGTAGAATAATAAATGTTTTCTACTAACAGCCGAAAAAACTGCTTATAACGAATAACCAAATGAAATACCTTCGTTAGGAAAGCGCATCGCTTGAAATTTCAAAGTGCTCTCCAATTGCGTTTAGAGGCGACGTGCACTGGGCGACCGGCCGCCCCCCTCCCCCGGTAGCAAAGCTGGGCGCGTTGATCGCCGCTGGAGAGTCGCCTCACTGGCTCGGTGGCAATAGCTCGGGAGGCGGGGGCTGGGTGGTGCGGGAACGGCGTCCCTCATTAGTCACCGGCGCCGCCGCAGATCGCCGACCCATTGCGGGGAAAGGATCGCCAGCCCGATTCCGCTTCCGCGCGGGGAGGGGCGGGCGATGGAGGAGGAGGGGAGGGGGACGCGGGGCGAGCATCTCGTGGAGAGTTATCGACCCGAAGAGAAACGCCCAGTCGGTTTGCAGGCGGATACTCGCCCTGATGAATGTCGCTGAGAGCACGGCGCCGCCCGCCCGTCTGCCCGGTCTGCCGGGCAGGCCGAGCGATGCCCCGCCGAGGCCCACTCCGCTCCGCTCCACGCCCTTGCCCCTCCCCTCCCCGCCCACGCGCGACACGCAACCCCCGCGGCGACGACAAATGCCGCACGGTCTGTCATCCATCCAAACACTCCAGCAGCGCAAAGCAGGCGAACAAGACAACCGCCCAGCGCATCATATTTTCATTTTAGTGTCTCAGAAAGGTTAAACATAAATATTTTAAGACATATAGAATTATATTATAATAAATTGAAGGTTAAACTCCAAAAGAAGCGATTACCGGCGTGTTCAATTCATAATTTCAGTTTCGTCATGAAGATTTATACGTCTGCTACCTTTTTTCACAGAACGCTCCATTTCAAAGTAGCTAGATAACGCCAGGTCGATTTCATTCAACTATCATGTTTGGGTGCGAGAGGAACTCGCGAGAACGCCATACATTGTTTTTCTTCTGCGTTCATTCGTATTCGCACTTTACTTTTCGGCCATACGTAGTATGGAGATGTTGCTCCATTGTTTTCCTATTTACAAGCTTTACAATGCAGGCTATAAGTAGGATATTGGTGCTGTTAAACGCCATTCAACTAAATCGATTTAGCATTTATATGCGCATTATTGGCAAAGTATGTAATAACAACTTGTATTGCGTAGTTTATCGTGTATCATAAAAAATTAAAATAAAATTAAAAAATAAATTTATTGAGGGGTTTACACCCGATATCTGAACTATTATACGAGTGCCATTTGAAATATAAATATTTTAAAAGACTGTTACAAATGATTTGACAAAATTAATGCTTCCAACTCTCATTGATCAGGAAGTCTATATGATTTACTTGGGAGCAATAGGTCAAGGAAAAAACTAGTTTGTAAATGAAAAACTCATCTAATCTACGGTAGTGGAATTGGATATAGTTTACTGAAAACTGACCAACATATTAATTTACAAGTCTGTATTATTTACTTGGACACAATACATTTATTGAATACGTAAAATACGCTGTAAACGTAAGTGTCTACAGTCGTTTTGGTACAACAGTAGTAAATGAAATCGTCCTATGTGGTAGATGAGATTACCTCATGCCTACGCCGCCCGAGATTTACTTACCTTGCCACCCCCTGTTCATTAATACTCTTAATTGGTGAAACAGTGACATTGCGAACCTTTGAAATAACTAATTGATTGATGTCTCTGGCCGCGTCAATCTTTACGGTAATTGGTCCCGAGCGTGGTTCGCATGAACAAGGGCAGGTCGCTCTGTTCCTCGCTGAAACGAGAGAGCCTCCGCTGACCAACGCGCCGGCTTGCGGGGATTTCCTCCCCAGGTATCGTCCCCAGCGGGGCTTTGCCCCAACTAGGACAAGCTCGAAAGGCCTAAGTTCATTACTATGCAGTCAACAATATTAATGTGCATCTGTCTTCTACAAAACAATGCCTACGTCACCAATTTTGTGCTCGAATGATGAAGTACCGAAATATAAAAGTTCTTAACATTTCTAACAGTCAAATGACAACGAACTTTGGTGCAATTGAGCAGAAATACTTGTTACTTCGGAAAACTCATATCTACAAGTTGTTGCATAACCAATAGAAAACCAATAGAAGTACTAAGCGTTGCGCAACCAATAGAAGTATTTAAGAAACAAATGCATGAAATGAACCGAAATTCACATACGTCAATTTTTGTCGATATGAGAAATGTATGAATTGGAGAATTATTTTTGTCATTTATTGTTGTTATTTAAAACAAAGTTGTTGACTTGCGAGACTGTTCTAATTTCTCAAATATTTGTTTCCTTACTAAATGGTAAAGCTCATTAGAATGCGAGATTCTGAAGTAACCATGATGTATGCGTTCTACTTTCATCGTTAAACTGGAAGAAAGCAGCAATTAGACATTGTTTTTTCACGAAAATCTTCCGGCTGTTGTTGTCTCCGCACCTTCAATTATGTACTTGACAAAGTGTCTACGGCCTCCTGTACGGGCGTCGGGCAACTTGCCACGCCGCCACTCCGCCACAACCACACACACACACACAGCACACACCACACACACACAACACGCTCGGATACCCTTACACCATGTGTTAGGCCGCGTCCTCTGTAGGAACGCAAAGCGGACGACAGCGCGTCAAAGAGTCAGGCTACAAAGTTAAACGCGAAAGCGAACGCGCGCGTCGTGTGCGAGCGGTCAAAGCATTGCACGACGCAATGCTCACGATCCAAGTGGCGCGGGCGATCGGTGCCGCATCCACAAACGCGTTTGTGTTCTCCGCGCGCGGCAGCGAAAGACTGCTCCTTGTACGCGAACAATGTTTCCGTTATTATAATCAGCTCATTAACCGAGCCTTTGCTTACTTTAACGGCCTGTTCCACTCGTCAGGGGTTGGGGGCATACACACGCTCGCAGTTCGCTTCGATGGATCTGCACTTTAGTCCTTCACGTATATTATCTTCTGAACAAAGTGATTATTTTTTGCTTCATTTCTAAGTGAACAAAATGGTTCATTCGTACTCTATAATAAGGCGGAATAGCTAAGTATCATTAAAAGCGAGGACAGTAAGTCATTGACGAATCACTCCACGCTCTAATTATTAGGAAAGGTAAGTAATGAGGAGGGCCATTTGAATTCCCTGGCAATACTTTCACTTGCGGCGATTCTTTCTTTGTCCGTTCATGATGTGAACCAAGTTGGAAAGGAACACCAAATAATGGTCAACAATACAAGGCATTTACGAAGTTTCTTAATATGTTCTCAATACCTAAAATATCTAAATTTCTGTTTCAAGAAATGTCATTTAATTACAAAAAATAATTGTAAGAGTGAATGCTTCCGTTTATGATTTTCATAAAATCTGGTGCACTTATTTGTCTCTCCTATACATTAATACGTAGGTAATATATAGTAGTGTGGAGTTATGTAATGCTGCGGAAAATCGATTTAAAAACTTTAAAAATAACACACTTATTGGAGTCTTCCGATACCAAAAAAAGTTCTTTTCAACACGACAGCCAGCACGTCCGTGTGTAGTCAACGTAAGCACCTAAACTATTCGTAGGATTTTTCTACGAAAAGGGTTTATTCCTCTCTCTTTCTGAACTTGTTTGAGGCTCTCGAGATTTGAAACGAATTCTTTGAATTTTGAGTAGTTTTTACCAAGAACCCCTGGAACATTTTCAAAAGTTTCTAAAACATGGTTCGAATTTGCTGCTTTAAATTTATTGTGAAAATAATGGAACTCTAATAAATTGACACAGTTATATTTTCACGGTTACCCCTGAATTTTTAAAAATTACATAAGAGTAAAATGTTTTGGACCCTTCATACAACTACTTCATAGAAGACAGATTTTTTTCTTAGATCAATTTTTTTCTCCACAATTAATATTTCACTGAAACATGAACCCTCCTTTTCCCATAATTTTACATTGAAGTCTTTGGGAGGAAGTAACTTATTATTTCTGATGAAAATCTAAATTTGCTTGTATTAACATGTATTACGAAACTCGTGTGTGATATGCATCAATCAGATCCGACATTTTGCAATCTAATGACATTACTTAGCAACCCTGACTCTGCTATATTTCAACTGCAAGGGTTTGAGAATCATGTGATCAACCTACAACCTCAGATGAGCACTCAGGTTCAAGAGAAGGACAGTTATCCAACCTTAATAATACATGTAACTTTCTGGAAATAGAGAATCAGCAAGAAACATAGATGATGGAACTACATGCGTTAAGAGCACCAACAGAAGAAAAAAAACTGGATGGATTTCTTTTGCTGTTGAAAAGCACATTCGCTCCTTTCCAATAACCAACAGGCCACTAACAGATTTCAACGCTGGACGAGTCGTAAACGTAACCTAGCCTAACATTTTCGAAAGGACAAAAAACCCTATTTCACGTCCCGTGCCTGAGTGACCACGCGTTCCGATCGAGGTCACCGATGGCGCTGCCAGCGGGCAATGGAAGCACCGACAAAACCGCGCC
The DNA here is from genome assembly GCA_017312745.1 of Gryllus bimaculatus. Taxonomy (NCBI): domain Eukaryota; kingdom Metazoa; phylum Arthropoda; class Insecta; order Orthoptera; family Gryllidae; genus Gryllus; species Gryllus bimaculatus. Next base: position 6,386,287 of record BOPP01000005.1, on the reverse strand, counting down.
CGCTAAAGCGATTACTGATCGCGCGGCCGCTATTAACGCGCGGAAATGCACTTTCATCCCGAGCGCTGCCCCGCCCCCGCAGTTTTCAACTGTTCGCCACCGAAGGCCCTCACAGGGCTCGCACCCCCCACCCCAAACCGGTTTTGCTTGTGCTTTGTTCTAAATTCCTGCTACACGTAAATGTATGGAATTTAAATCCTAAATTTTATGCCTTACCATTGTCGAAGAGAGTTGTTTTTAGTCAAGATTAAGAAGAAAGGTAACACGGAAACAACCCAAGAGGTATTCAGGTAATTTTGGATTTATTGAACTTTTTATTCTATTGAAGTAACATTCTTAAAAGTAATATAAACTTTTAAAGAAACATTTATTTTGTTACCTTAAGTCAGTGTAGATCGTGCTATTCGCTGAAAAATTGGCTACAGACTATTGGTGAAGTAAACTCAATTACATTTATACAGAAAACTTCCAGTGTGTTTCTTTTCAATTAATGTCAGACATTAGCGGCAGAATTCACTTCAAATTAATTAAATTACTTCCACCACTTTAAAAACTGTTTATTTCTCTTTTCGAGAGTCGGGCTTTATTTTGCTCTGCGTGAATGTCGCAATTAAATTCGCGAGGTACACGACTCGTTACTGGCAGGCGTATAATGTAAGAGGAAATGCTATGGGTTCTAACGCCTCAGAAGATATATTCCGAGAATACGTTCGACCTTCATTGGCAATTTTCTTTAGTTATTTTTTTTATTTAATTAATCTTCTCTTTTTCACATTAACTTTTTTAAAACTTTTGTTGGAGTACGCCCAGTGTTGTGAAAACATGAGTTTGCAAAATATTCTTTACTGAAACACTTTGACGTCAATGTAACGGGTATATCTTGAACATGAGCACCCAAACAATGAAAGCTTAAAATACAAAAAAAGGGAAGATTATCATTAAAAAATGATCTTGGAGTAGTAACAAAGTGATCTGACAGTCTACCTCCCACTATTCATAACATATCTCGATTTTGGTGTAGGTGTGTGTTATGCTGTTTCTGTGTGTGTCTTATCATACCAATGAATGAGTTAGTAACAAGATGAGTCACGCTCAGACCGAAATCAAGATATTAACATTCACGAATAGCGGAAGTCTAGTGGATAATCTTGTTAGTGCTCCAAGTCCTACAAATGTTTTGCCTGATTTCCCCAGCGTTTAACTCGGAAACCCATCCTCTGCCAGATTTCATCCCAACTTGCTGGTCGCCCTGTGCGCTGTGATATTACGACGCAGCTCTCGAAGGTTCTCGAAAGGGCGAGGGCGAGTCCTCGCAGCGGGTGGTGAAGTGGCTCGAGATTCCGGCGTCCAACCTCAGGAAATATTCGTGTACTTATTTGACACCGGCGAGAGCTCTCTCTGGCGAAGTGGCTAATGAAGGCCCCGCCCCTTTCACCCCTCTCTTCCCCTCCGGCACAGCACCGCCGCAAAGCACTCTGCCTGCCCTCCCACCAAGGCACACTCTGCGAGGAGTGCTTTATCACTAATCCCACTGGGTTCGGATTTGCACTGGTGTCCGCGATCCCGTTTAGGGAAAAATACCTGCATCCATGCGACAATTTTCCCTTTCATATTTTGCGAGGAATTTAGTCAGAGACTTTTCATGAACAGTTAATTTATTGCCTTCTGTCCACTTACGATCTTACAAGTAATAATCTATAATGTAATACGTAACATTGTGTGTCATAAATATTATTACAATTAACTATTAGGTACCTCAATTTTAAGCTTTTATTATTTTTTCAATGAGTTTTCCCGAACAGAACGTCTGTAATTTGATGGAAATATTTTTGCTGTAACTACTAATTTCAGAAAATGGCATTTCTATTTTCACTTTGTTCGGCAAATACATTATTTAGTTTATTTGTATTTATTATTTATTTATTTCATTGGTACTTATTATTTATTCATCGCATGGCTCGACTGCAGGGAGTCCATCAGAGGCGGCAGTTCCGCAGTTCGCTACTAGTTAGCGGTTTTTAATCACAAATCAATGCAACAAACATGAGAGGAGTGACCGACAAAATATTTTTTATACACGGTGGTGAAGATGGGATGCAAAAATTCAAGGCAGAGAAAATGGGAAATTCCGAGAAAAATGGTCCTGAATCCTTTTTTTTTCACCAAGAATTTCATATCGGTCACTAAGACAAAGCACGTATCCCCCAGACGGAGGGTGTGTGGATGGTTTGACCACTATAGCAAGGGCCCTAAACATTACTATTAAATTTAAACGTTACTTTACCGTATAATTTCTTTGTATGTATTTGAATGCACAACTGTTTTTTGTCACCGTACATAAATATATTTCATTTAAAGAGGAGGGAATATGTAATTCACTTGTTCGTTCTGACACAAAAATACTAAGAGTTCTGTGTTCCCGAGGGTTTACGAAGTGACCGGACTATTTCACCTGATATAAGGTGAATTGACGGAGCTGTTTATGTTATTTAAATATTGAAAACAGTATTAAGCTTACGATATACTATGTAGCATTCGTAACATCGCTAGAAATAAAACATGGACATTGTCGAAAAGCTAAAGAAAATGACATGTGAAAATAATACAAGCATCTACGTGATTCAGGTTGAGCTACTTTTAAAACCGAAAGCTATTATGATAGTAATTGCGCCTTCACGAAACATTTTCTATTATCAAAAATTCGTGGTGAAGATATTTTTAATTTTTTAATCGTAAAATATACCAAATGCGTAACAAAAACGGTTTTAAAGAATATTTAAAAGAATAACTCCCATGAATGCTTCTCTGTACAATGGGCTTTCAACTTTAAACGGTATCACATTATCACAATCCCATAAATATTCGGAACAACTGCCTTGGGGGGGCACAAACATTTTCAACTAAATGACACAGACCACGATATTTGCGATGTAACAAATGAGAGTTCACTCTAGAGGAACATTATTACAGAGTTCACGTTTTCCAAACAACGTTTGACTTTCCTCACATGGCTATTACACTCCTTGAAACAAAGTTGTTCGACGTGACATTAAACACGAACTGAAACCGCCTCAAGCAAAAAATGAGAACAATGACGAGCGGCGCTGCGGTAGTGGGTGAAGTGCTGCATCGCTGCTGACCAGTGCAGAGTCACTTCCGCCCTCAAAGTCAGAAAGCACCATCCGTCTTTAAGTCGCTGATACAACGGTAACCAGGTCAGTGCAAGGAAAATCGTTGGCGATAACAGTTTCAGACTCTTCCTCACGAAAATTGCAGGTTTCCCCCCCCCCCTCGATGGACAAATCGTCTGGGGGCGAATACCGGAATTTGAAAGGTAAGTATGCTTATGTAATGGCTTACAAGCCTTTGGCCTTGCCATATACGAGAAGTATCATGTTATGTCATTTACATGTGTAACAATTAGCTATTTAATAAAATAAAAATGAAAAACTCAATTCTTACTTCTCTAAATACACCTGACTGAAGAGTAAAGTTTATGTAACACTGGCGCTAATTGCAAAATTTTGAAATTTTGAAGAAAAATATACAATTCGTTAATGAAATCATTAAATAATAAAATTAATAAAAATGTTTTAAAAATATTAATACAATTATTATTTTAATTCATTACTAATAAAATAAAAACAAAATAATTGGATGATATAGGAAACTCTACGAGACACTGTTCTTCCAGAACACTGATTAACAGTCATTAGCGTTATGAGTGTGGTGCCAACTAAGTTTTATAACTGCAGAAAAGGCCTAAAAATTTGTTTTATGACTGTTTTTGTAACCAGGAAAGCACAATTAAGCTAAGAGTAAAAATTAATAGCTATATTATTACATGGTGTAGACGTGAGTATGAGATTATCATCCACGGGCAACGATTCAAAAAAGTCGGGCGAAACCTAATTAGACACCAAGGCCAAAGAGGAGGGTGATGGAAGAGCCCGAGTCGTTTGCACATCCGACTGCCAGCGAGCGAAAGAGGACATCGTCGGAGGAAACGTCGACGGCGTCCCGGGACTTACTCGAGGAAGACGTCGCTCTCGGAGCGCGGCAGGATGAGCTTGGGCAGCACGATGGCCTTCTTGCGGCGCGTCTTGAGCGTGGCGGCGGACAGGGCGAAGGGCGCGAGCGGGTCGCCGGCCAGCGCCGCGGCGCGCAGCGGGCTGTGCGGCGACAGGATGGTGAGGCGGCGGTCGGGCAGCGCGGCGCCGGGCGGCGGCAGCGACAGGTGCTGCGGCACGGCGGCCAGAAAAGAGAGAGAGATAGAACTGATAAAAGAACTAATAAGAGCAGGAAATTGTGTGGCGGTGGGGACTGGTGGTTATAATCCGGCCTTGGTAATAATAACA
>BOPP01000005.1:6352012-6371645 GCA_017312745.1 Gryllus bimaculatus | reverse complement strand
TACTTATGCGTCATTAACCGTATCGATACGTGTGATCTCTGAATTCAGATGATTAACTGTCAACATTCAGCGCTACAATCAACTAATAAAATATTGCCTAAACAAAAATAACAACAAGGTTAACCAAACACAAGCTGATATTCATGAGAAACTTTTTGAGGCAATTCCATTGGCTCTGCTTGGCAACTGTTAAGAATAAAATGTAAGGCAGTTTAGAACATAAAAAAAGACAACAAGCGAGTTGACAATGGTACAGTAGAGTGGGAGCTCGTGCTTAGGTTGCACGGTTGCATATGCCTTAGGAAATGCATAAAAATAGTAATCGTTACAAATATATATTTCTTCCATTTTAAATAATCAATATTGCAGATATTGTAGCTGTATCTAATGGACATTTTTTTTGTTATTTAAGTCGCATCAACGTCTAGGTGCATTAGCGACCAATATTGCGTGTAACGGTATGGTAATATGAGTATGACACGATATGATGATGATGATGATGATGATGATGATAAGGGGGTGAAAGGATGAACACAATAAACATGCCGAGACCGGGACTCGAACCATACGATACCTTCGGTCCGAGATCGCTACGGCACTACTCCTTAGCGATCTCGCCACTGGATCGCATTATGATTGAATAATTTTTAAAATCAAGAGCGGCGCAGAGCTCCTCTTGGACTTCTCGAGCTCTCCCAGGCAGGCGCACAATGTCAGGCTCTTTAAGCTCTGTTTCTTTCGTTTACTCTCTGGGTGCGACGTCGCAATGCTTCAACGTTGGTTCCCGTTGTTTTCGTAGCGCCAACGTTGTAAGACAGTCACAGTTACACGCAGAGCGGTTGCACATGAGGCAAGCGGGGGGGAGGGGGGGACTCGTCGCAGATCGTGGTGACCGCGGGGAATACCCATTTCTGATAATTTCTGTCTCGTCTGAAGCTAACTGCAACTTCATTTTTATGAATTTCGTGTGTTAATTCAGTTAATCCTTGAGTGTATTCAATTCATTGATATATGTTGTTGGGAGGCTATTTTCAATTGATGTTAGATTTTTGTTGGTTCTAAATCAGCCTTTAATGAGTCTTTTTAGTAAGTTGGTCGTCTGGGCTGAAAGTCCCTTTTCTTGAGCTCTTGAGTCTGAATAGGTTGTTGTGTGTGTGTGGTGGTGTGTGTGTGTGTGTGTTGTGTGTGTGTGTGTGTTTGTATCTCGAGAGAATGTCCATTGTAATAAAGGTTCTTCTTATCGTTTCTGCTGCGCTCCGGCGGTCCGACAAATCACACTTCAAGAAGTAAAAATATAGATTTAAGAGAGATACTTCGGAAAATTGCAATCTTTCGTGAATTGCATATAAATAGGTAGTTAAATTTTTCAAAATATAATAATTTTTATTTTTTACGCACACTAGTAGCTGCAATAAAATCTAAGGTCATCAATTGAACTAATGTAAAGCGTGTAAACAATCATGCTTCGCAATTCTTGCAATGCAGAATTATAAAAGAGTACCACTGAAGTCAAGCCAAATTATTACACCGAAGGTGAAAATGAATGACCGCTACACATAAAATTATGAGTAATGTTTGAATATGGACTTTCATTAATATAAGTTATAATTATTTAATATGAATTGCTTTTATTATTTGTTCAAGTTTGTAAACTAATTTCGTTAATTTGATGGGATGTGGCAATTCCGTTGTCTGGTGACCAGCGCGAATGGTATTTTATATCTTTTCTGCAATGTTACATATTTGTTAAAAATATAAATGTTATGTTGTTGTAATTTGGGTTGTTGCTATTTTCAATTTTTTCGGTTTTGCTTGTCAAGCCAGAAACAAATCCTATACTTGCTTTGGTATATGAGCAGCTGGTTTTAATGTGTACATAGAGCACTTTTCTATTGTAAGGCACGATGATTCTAGGCAGAATGAAGATGTTGGTTCGTCTCAAGACCAGAGTCGCTGTTAACTGTCAACTTTGAGCGCTGGTCAGATCGTGATAGCACTGGAACTATACACACGGGAGCCTCCGACTCTTACACATCAAGAAAGAGTTGACTGTTCGCAATTTTTGTTTTAAATTTTTGAGACTTGTGTATTTTGGTGCAAAGTTCTTGTTGGCAGCTACAAATTGGTTTTGTAGTATTCTGTTCTCTTTATACAGTGTTTTCGACATCCATGTGTTAATAATTTGTTCATCTGCTTATAAGAAGTTTATTCAGTTAAATAATTGAATGGAAGTTGTCAGTACATTTCTGGTAAACTCTCTTCTAAGATTTGTACTATAATGGTTTGATATTGATCAACGAATATCAGAATATATGTATTGTATCAGCTGAATAAATAAGTAGCTAATGGTATTGTTTCGTATTCTTTTCAAAAGCTATTTGAGATACTATATAGTTTATTAAAAAAGGAAGCAATTAACTGCCACTCAAATATTGTCTTCTTGTAAAGAATACTTAATTGTTTTTCTTCCGTTGGGCAAAATATCTACTGACAGAGTTTTTTTTTTAAGTTAATTTCTTGTGGTGCGTAATAGAATTATTCAAAAATATTGGCATCCGTATATTCCGATATTTGTTCCAGAAATTTCAGATAGAATTATAAAATTTGAGTCGATGCTCGTCCGGTAATGTTAAAATATAATTTCGGAAGAAAATTTGATGTTGTGTCTAATGAGGCCAGACGAAGTTTCTGCCTTGGAACGTTCTTCAGTTTTCTCTGTAAAGAAGAGTGGACGCCTGAATGAGGTTCAGATATATAGAGAAGCGCCGTAATTACCGAGTTGAGCTACCCGACCATTGATGGGCCCTCGGTGTGATCTGTGGAGGCGGAGTTGCTTCTGAAGCAGTCAAGGCAATGGTAAAGAGATAACTACGTTTGCACCAATGGAAACTGTAATCACTTGCTTTTCATGCAACTAGTAATTAGAAGGATCCGATACAGTTCTGGAAGAGAGGAAATTCTGGATCGGCTCAAGACAGGTTTGGAAATTACAGTGCATGCAGGATAAATATCGGGTAGTTAAAGTAGAACTTGTGTGTTCTGTTTTCCATTTCGGATATTCATAGTTCCTGCTTGCAGATATTGTTTTTTCTGAGATCGATTAGATTTGGTATCGAAAACATGATTAATAATCTATTGGCGTTACATAAATGTCTTCATTTAACTGCAGTTCAGCTTCAATTTTCAGTAAGATGTTTCAGCTTCAGTTTTCTTTACATTTGGTTCGCCTAATTATTTTTAGTAGAGTCTTCATTATATTATTTTGTAATGTAGTAGTTCAGTCAATGTCTGTTGCAGAATGTGTTAAGCTTCAGTGTTATTTTCATGTTATTTTTTTGTTTATCCCTGCATTAGCCTAGGGGTTTATGTTGTCTTAATTCATGTAATTGATGACGAGAGGTGACCGTCACCGCATTGAGAGACCGCAAGAACGAATTTCTTTCCTTTAATGAAGGAAGCAATGATTAGGAGAGGTCTCCTTTGAGAAAGAGAAGTTTTCTCCGACGATTCTTCTTTCTCTCACATCCTCGGGGACTTATATATCTCTTCGATGGTGATAAAATTGTGGATTGTCTTTTGTCTGTGTAAACACGCTTTAGTGGAAACTTCTTGAGATAGAAACGAATAGTACTATGGGTATGTGATACTTTTTGGAAATTTAAAGAAAAGGAAAACTTTCGTCACTCTCATAATTTATAATGCACAACGCGTTAAATTTATCGTGTATCAATCAGGAGATGTTATAACAATAGGGGAGCATGTTGCGAGACTTTCTTGGTTTTTCCTGTTGAACATTTGAGGGAGGAGAAAACTCTGTATTTTTATTTAAGAATATGTTACTGCTGTATATTTACACTAAACATGAATTGAGAAGTGGCACGTAACCTTCGTTTCGATTGAAACGCGTTCCGCTGTCATTCAGGTTCTAACTACTGCAACTTTAGTATAGCAGCAGAAGTTTACACGCAAACGCACGGCGCTGTCATACGCGTGTTTCATCAATCACGCGCCCGGGCGAAACGCATACCATGCACGACCTTCAACAACCCATCCGTGTAAACAACACTAGCTTACGTTTCTGCACGCGTGCACAATACTATGAGGGGGTCCGGTCCGTTGCTGCCAAGTTTTGTTATGGTCTATCGTTGAGACAACTTTGCTTTTAGTACTAGTCTTCTATTATATTATTTATATGTAATATAAAGTGGTTGTACTCAATTCAGTGGCAATGACCCTCTCATAGTTTTTTTTGTCATCTTTTTCTCTTCTCGTATTGATTCTTTCAATCAAGTACTGAGATGGCCCTTGTTTTGCTTCTAGACGTAAGTTTTAGGCTTCATATCTTGCTATTTTTTCTTGACTCAACGGGGAATTCAGTTTATTCAGATAACGCTCTCCGAGAAGTACGTCATCGCCTTTTTAGTGCACGATAAGAAATAATAGGCAAACTGCCATGCTGATTTGCCTTCACAATAGTTTTTATTATACGGGTGATATTTTTTCGTATCAATTACTACCGAAAACGCTGCGTTGCTGTGTTCAAAATTCAACTTTAGTATGTCTGAGTTCGTAGGGATCCAGAACTCAAACAACGTTCAAGGGATGCACTTGTTACTAGTTTGTCATACGGTGATAAACGTTTTTTAATGATAAAAAAATTTCTAAATAGTTCGATTTCTTCTGAGTAGTTTGACATTTTTATTTGAAATTTGTTTAGTATTATGTATGATGTAAATTGTTTAATATTTATTATGTTTAACTTATAGACCGTGATAATGAGAAAATTTAATTTGAAAGAAATCAGATGAAGAGGGGGGGGGGGGGGGCGGGGGGGGGGGGGGGGGGGGGGGGGGGGGGGGGGGGGGGGGGTATTGGGGGGGGGGGGGGGGGGGGGGGGGGGGGGGGGGGGGGGGGAGGGGGGGGGGGGGGGGGGGGGGGGGGGGGGGGGGGGGGGGGGGGGGGGGGGAGGGGGGGGGGGTGAAAGATTGAATTGTCTTTGAAAATCGGGCAGAGGCATCAAATCGTATCTATAGAAATGTGGCTGCACGCTCTGCCTCCAATGCGCCCAAGAGAGCGAAGTAGAAATGGGAGTAGGCGGCGTCTCCTCGGAATCCGCGATTGCGGCCAACGCTCGACGCCAGACGGGCTGCAGCGGAGCGCAAGGAGTTGTGCGCGGCATGGGGGGCTGGCGGGCTGGCGGGGCTGGCGGGGCTGGCGGGCTGGGGGGCTGGCGGGGCTGGCGGGCTGGCGGGTGGCGGGGCTGGGGGCCTGCGGGCTGGCGGGCTGGGGGTGGGCGGGGCTGCGGGCTGGCGAGGGCTGGCGGAGCTGGGCCGGGCTGGCGGGCTGGCGGGGCTGCGGGCTGGCGGGGCTGGCGGGGCTGTGCGGGCTGCGGCTGCGGGCTTGGCGGAGTGGGGGCTGGCGGGGCTGGGCGCTGCGGGGGGTGGCGCTGGGGGGCTGGCGGGGCTGGGGCTTGGCGGGCTGGCGGGCTGGGGGCTGGCGGGGCGGCGGGGCTGGCGGGGCTGGCGGGGCTTGGGGGGCTGCGGGGCTGGCGGGGTGGCGGGGCTGCGGGGCTGGGGGCTGGCGGGGCTGGCGGGTGGCGGGCTGGCGGGGCTGGGCGGGCTGGCGGGGCTGCGGGGCTGGGGGCTGGCGGGGCTGGCGGGCTGGCGGGGCTTTGCGGGGCTGGCGGGGCTGCGGGGTGGCGGGGCTGGCGGGGCGGGGGTGGCGGAGCTGGCGGGGCTGGGGGTGGCGGGGCTGGCGGCTGGCGGGGCTGGCGGTGGCGGGCTGCGGCTGGCGGGCTGGCGGGCTGGCGGGGCTGGCGGGGCTGGCGGGCTGGCGGGCTGGCGGGTGGGGGGCTGGCGGCTGCGGGGCTGGGGGGCTGGCGGGGCTGGGGCGGGGCTTGGCGGGCTGGCGGCTGGGGGCTGGCGGGGCTGGCGGGCTGGCGGGGCTGGCGGGGCTGTGCGGGGCTGGCGGGGGCTGGCGGGGTGGCGGGGCTGGCGGGCTGGCGGGCTGGCGGTGGGCTGGCGGGGCGGCGGGGCTGGGGGGCTGGCGGGTTGGGGGCTGGCGGGTGGCGGGCGGCGGGGCTGGGGGGCTGGCGGGGGCTGGGGGCTGGCGGGCTGGCGGGGGCTGGCGGGGCTGGCGGGCTGGCGGGCTGGCGGGCTGGCGGGGCTGGCGGGCTGGCGGGGCTGGCGGGGCTGGCGGGCTGGGCGGGGCTGGCGGGCTGCGGGGCTGGCGGGCTGGCGGGGCTGGCGGGGCTGGCGGGCTGGCGGGCTGGCGGGGCTGCGGGCTGGGCGGGTGGGGGCTGGCGGGGCTGGCGGGGCTGGGGGGCTGCGGGGGCTGGCGGGGCTGGCGGGTGGCGGGGCTGGCGGGGCTGGCGGGCTGGCGGGGCTGGGGGCTGGCGGGGCTCGGCGGGATGGCGGGGATTGGCGGGGATGCGCGTGGGATGGCGGGGATGGCGGGATGGCGGGATGGGGGATGCGGCCTCTGCGAGCAGAGTAGACCGACGGACGGGGTATTCTTGTTTGTTTTGTGTGCGCTCTCTTTTGAGAACACGCGCCAGAATTTTATAATGAGCTACGGAATGTTTGTTGGAAAACGGCGCAGTATTTAAATTATACAAAGGAATAAGCTAGGTTTTCTGGTGAGGTGGACCAAATTTTTTGATTTAGTGGGTGAAATAGGCAGAAAAATGGGATGGCCTTGTTTGGCGATATATAGTTTTGTAATCTCTGGCTTTATTTGGTTTATTAATTTGTCTATAATTGAGAGAATGGTAATGAAGTAGAAAATGGTAGTGAATTGGTGAACGTTTGAGGTGGTGGATAACTAAATAACTATAATGGAAGAGATGAAAAAGAGAAAAGAGAACAGTTTTGAAGTACACAGCCTCAACCACACACCTCACGAAGGCTGAGGTCAAAGTTAAGGTACCTGAACTTTTAACTTCAATTTAAATGTGATTTGTGGTAGGTCGGCTGTGATTCGGATATCCAAGTCAGGAATTCAATTCCAAAAATAAAGACTTTTAACTAATTTCCCTATAGGATAATGCGTGTTCATACTGATAATTTGGTGCAGTAGCTAATATATTAAATCATGTATACACGGTGATCCTACGACTCGACCTAAGAAAGTGCAAAGTGACTGATGATTCAAGTTTCACTCTAATCGCTATTGTTGAGTGTGGGGGTTGACGAGTCGGTGAGTCAGTTCAGCGCTCGATAATAAAACGTGTGAAAGGTTATGAGTGCAAGGTGGTTCCGCGAAGCACCACATGCGTGCATGCCGCTAAGGTGGCGGAGTTACGATGGCAGTGAGGTGGCAGCAGCTGCGATGGTCTGGGTAACAAGTGGAAGCGAGAGTTGTGGCGATTAACTATGGTGGCGATGTAGCAGTGGCGGTCTACTTGTAGTGGTAAAAACTACTGTGGAACTGCTGTGGCCACGGGCACAATAGTGACGGTATACGGTCACGGCACATAGTGGCGGAACGGGAACAGTACACACTATAGTTGGGCATGGTGACGGTTGGCGGCGTCCATAGACTGCATGGTGAAAGATGGCGACAGCAACCAGGGTGGTTGTGCCGGCAGCTTTGACAACGGCTATCGGGGCGGCCGACGGGTTACGGCGGCTGTGCGGGTCTAAGGGAGCGAACAAATATGTGGCGCGCAGAGCGCGGTCCTGCGTTGGCGCACGCGGGCGCAGAGGTTTGGTGTGGGCTGGGCCGCCGGCGACCGCCCATGTAGATCAATTGCGCACATGCTACAGCGGGCGCGGTACGTCGCAGCAGATTCCCCGAATTTTGATTCGCTTACTCTGCGAGTAAATTTGCGTATGCGAGGGATGGTAATGGGCTTACAAATTGATTCGAATCTCGCTTCTCCCAATTCACTTGAATATGAAATAAATAACGTGCTTTATGAGGAATATTATCAGTTCTTGAACATCCTATATGAAAGTAGTGATCATGTGTTAATATGGTGTGTATTGAGAGATTTTTGGTTTATAGTTTCTCGCGTTGGAGAAATGATTTTTACTAAAGGCAGGAAATCTTAGGACTAGATTTATTTACATTTTCACTCTTAGTTTGTTCAAATACCATTAGCCAATTGCTATGAGCGTGTGTAGCAGTAGATTATTTAGGTAAACAGTTTGCAATATGGCAATTTAGTAGACAAAAATTATAAGATACATTTCCATTTTTTTCAAATTATAATCAAAGATAAATGACGGATAAGTTTTTAGAACAAGTTTTATTCTCTTAGATAGTATAATTAACCAGTTTATCTTTCTCTCGTCGTCATGTACTTGAGAATACTAAGTTATATATTTAACGATACATATTCTGATGTGAACGCTGAACTTTTAATTAACCCTGGGATGAATACACTACATATCCCTGACTTGACGGCTTAAATAAGTCGTGTGATTAGCAAATCAAGCAAGTAAACAATCATAAGATATTTAATTCAAGAATTTAGTTTTCATAAGTTCAAACTTTAGTTGCTACTATTTACGCCAACTCTACTCAGAAAACTTAATATATTAGGGACAGTAATATTATTGTAGGAAATATTGTATTCAATGCGTTAAATGAAAGGCACGCCAATGCCGGCAGCCAAACGTAAATTTTTCATCTCAATTGAAAATTTACATTAGATTTTCTTTATATTCATAATTTTCCGACATTGATTTTACTTAATCTTAATCAGATTTTGAACTTAGAAGACTTTCTAACTCTACGATAAATGAATTGAATGAGATGTGACTTTTCAAATTGACACACAATTGACAGAATTTATCAATGATATAACCTGTTTCAAGAAGGCTTCAATTTCGTCATCATAACTTATATTCAATCATCTAATGAAGGATAAAGAATGTAAAGATGATAAATCTAAATAGTAAGTATTTTATCCCAAAGGAATCATGGATAATTTTCAACTTCGGGAATGGGACTTGCCATTTTATTTAATCGGTATAGTGGAATGTGTGCGTTATCAAATTACATATTGTAGATATTCATTAAAAAAAATTTCTGTCACTTTGACATTCATTTATGGGACGACCATGCGTTCAGTGTCTCTGATAATTAGAGCGGGAACATGTGTACTCGTAAACTTTTGCTTGCGATGACATGTAAAGAGCCATCATTCACGTGTCTGTGCTCCATCCTCCACTTGACGTCTTCAGCAGAGCTTGTATACTGCCATAATTACAACGCGCGTTTTCCGTCCGTTCATGCGTCCGTTCGCTTCCACCCACGCCTAATCGTCCCTCTCCCTCGTCTCGCCTTCGCCCTTCCTCCCCAACATGGGCCGCTGATGATTCTCGCAGGGCTATCGGAAAGGTGACGCTCCTGCAGGACAATCGTTAATCGACTTCGCTCAAATTGTCTGTATTGGGCCGGTGCGCTGGCGGGCGGGCGGCGGCGGGCGCGGGTTGGCGGATAGCGGCGCTGACTCGGGCGTCAAGGACAAGAACCGCTCCTTAGAGGGCGTCGTGCTGCGCTCGCTTTTTTTCCGCCGCTCCCGCTCAGCGCGTCCGTCGCGGCGCCTGGCGTCGGCTCGGGCGGCGGTCGGCGGCGCTCGGGCGCCACGCGAGCGGGTGGCGCGGAGGGCGTGTCCGCGGCGCGCGCGCGCGGCGGGCGCTGCGCGGCAGCGGGCCGGAGGTAGTCGCAGTGCGCTGCGGCGGGGGCTGTCCGTGCTCGCTGCGCGCACGCCCGCGCGTCCGCCGCGTCGCCCGCCCGCCGGGCCACCGCGCCGCGTCAGTGCCGGCCGCGTCAGTGCCTGCCCGCGTCATTGGCAAGCGCGGCGCAGCGAGGCGCCGGCCGCCGAGGTAAAGCGCCGGCACCGCCCCGCAAGCGCTGCGCGTCGCGTGCTGCTGCCCGCGCTTCGCCTCCTCGCGCCGGACTGCGGCAACCGCGCTCGCACGCACGCGACGCCTGCTCCGCACCAAAGCGCTCAGGCCGCCGCCGCGCTCGTCGCTTCACGTGGTGTGCGGTGGGAGATGCACACGCAACGATGGTCGCGATTAGACGGACGCGGAAGTGCCGGATGGGCGTCGGAGAAGGCGGCGTAGGCAACGGAGACGGGCGTCGGAGCGCGCGTCCGCGGTCCCGCGGGCGCTGCCGCCGGGCTGCGCGGCGGCGCGCGTGAAAGCGGCGTGCGTGCGCGCGGTCGCTAGAATACGATAAGCGAATCTGCGTCTGCGATTGGGGCCTTGCCGCGACGGCTAACGTGTGCGAACGGACCGCTGCCAGCTTGAGCGCCTGACGGAGTCATTACACGAGGACGCGACGCGTTCGCGCGCGCCGTTCTCCCCTCGCTCGCAAATTTATTAGTACTCCGGAGTATGGTTGAGAGAGGGAAGAGTGGCGGAATGGGGGGAGGGGGGGAGGAGCGGGTGTTTAAACTTCTGCGTTCCTGGTCGAGCCGCGGGAGGGGTCCTCAGGCTGCAGCGTTGTGCGACAGGAACGTGGGCTTCTTGCACAGCACGCTGGTAGTCGTTGAACTCGAGAGAAGTGCAGAAGGTGACATGGCAAGAAATTTTGCACCCCGCTAGCTAGAGAACTAGAGCGCCCTAGCTCCTCGTGTGCCCCGCGCAGCTTGGGGGGAGACATCCGCCCCTGAGGGGGCGGGAGCGCGCGGGCGCGCGAGACGCAGGAAGCCGCCTGCGCTGACGCCGCGGCCGAGATCGAGCGACGCTCGCACGTCCTGCGCCCACTCGCGCGCGCCCTTCGCTCCTCTCTGCTCTCTGCCCTGCCGCGCCTCTTTCGGACTGTCTCTGTTTTCTAGATGTACGGTTCGTCCATGTCCGTTCCGTAGTAGCTCCTCGACTTCCTCGCTCGACTGCGCTTCTTCTTCATCTAGGCTTGTGCAGTGTGCGCGTTCCGTCGCGGCGAGGCGTGGTTCGCCGCCCGTCGTCGCGACGTCGAACGTCCAGATAACTCGGTCCGCCGGCTCCGCTCCGCGGCCGCTCCTGCGCGTAACCTGGCGGTGAGCAAGCAGATGATGTATTAGCGCGACTCGCTGCATAGCGCGTGGCCCCGAGCCGCTTCGGCATGCCGCCCACGCAAGCCCTGCAGCCGCCCGTGTCTACAGCCCTGGGCCTCTACAAGGCCGGATTAGGGCACGGGGTATAGCGGATCACGCCTCAAATAATGGAGCACGAGATTTTTGTAAATGGTCGAAAAATTAATTTTGTGGTGAGGGGAGGGGGCACGGTTGTTGTTGTCATTTGCAAGTTTAGGAAAGTAAACAGCGGGTTGAGTATATATCGCGCATGGTATTTCGTCATCCCAAGTGATTTCTGGATTTATCTCCAATCGGCTCGCCGCTCTCGTTTTCCCATGCGCTAAGATTATTCGTTTTTGAGGCACTGATTAGATCAGCTTTTCAATAGCGCTACGCCTCTTTCTATCTGACTACTAGCAGTAGCGTACAGAAATGCTTACCTAATATTCTAAACTATGCATACTACCAGGAGTTTAATATTAGTCAACTTACTTGTTTAGGCGGAACACTATGTAAACCATTGGCGCATCGTTATCGTGTACTCTCAGAGGCTACGCTGTTTATCATATTGTTTGGACTCGCATCATTTATAAAAATGCATGGAGCTAGTAAGCTACTGGGTTCTTGTGTACGACGCAATTGATAGCATCTTCCCGAGATTCAGTCTTAGGGTAGTGTGGGAGTAGGCACAAATCGTAAATGAGGCTGGTCGTTCTAAGAATTTGATGTGATTAAGTAATTGTTCAGTTTGAAGAAAGGGTTCGGAGAATAGGATAATAGGCTGTTTCTCGGATTATAGCACATTAAAGGGAGACGTACATTGAGCTCCCTCTGAGGTGTGAGATGTTGGTTTTATACAACATTGCAGCATTTCTCATGAGCACGTGAGGTTCTGTCCGTTCAGAAAAAACTAGAAAATTATACAGAATAGACAAGCTTTGTGTTTATGTGATATTATAATGTCTGGAGCTGGCCTAGCGGTCGGTCTAGTACGCTGTCACAATCTTTTCTAACCTAGTAAGAGACCGATGTGAGCGCAGTCGCTAGTGCATTCTTTTACAAACTTGAATGCACAGGTTTCGCTTTATCAAAAACAATACTGACGAGTTAACAATAATGAACGTTGACTTTGTTATTATAATATCTAGGTCAGAAAGACAAGTGAAGTATTTCAGCATCGCAAGATTCTATACTTTATCAGTGATACATAGACTTAACTGCCGTTTTTGTGTCCGTTTGACACGAAAAGAACAACGATGATACTTAACTGCTCCTTTAATAGGCGCTGATAATGGCGCTTGAGATGGACACAAATGACGATAGTAACTATTAGTGTTTTATTGTATAGGATCATTTGTCACTCGATCAATATGCAAGAAGTCATATTTATTTTTGTAGCGTTGTATGAAGATGCTATTCATTTTGAATATATGATTAAGTGATTAAATGTCATTGACACTAACACGCAGACATAGAAATGCCGGAATAGTAAAATTTTCAGAATATGAATTTCGCAAAATACTAACACCAAACTGCAGTTGTTTATATTGTACAGTAAATTAATCCACAATTTTTTTGGTTTTATTAGTGTGTGTACAGAGTGAAAATAATAAACTAACGCTAATACTAGGATGCATTGACTTTAAATTACATAATATTTCTTAGGACATGACGAAATTTCATTAATCTTGTTGGCAAGAGAAATTGACTGTGCAATTTAAATTCAGTGCAAACACACAGTTTAAGCATAGAAGTGTTCTGAACTTGGCTCGATAAATTTTATTGATTCTCAATTGAAAGCGTTAACTTGTTTCGCCTATAATTGATCGGAATATCACGGGAATTCTAAAACAAAAAACAAAACAACAAAACAAAAAACGAATTTCGTAGCAACAAGTGATGATATTGACTAGCGACCCCCATTTCTGCCGGCGGCGCCAAAGACTCCAGCTTTCTCTCTTGGCTGGAGCTGTCCGCGGCGAAGCTGAAGGAAAGCATCCGCTTCGGTGCTGGCCGGTGCTTGGCGCCGCCGCGGCCGCGGCGGCGGGGCGGTGGCCGGAACCGGGCGGGTCGGCCACCGCCGCCGCCGCCGCCGCCGCGGCGGCGCAAGCGACCCGCAGCACCGGAAGCGGATGCGTTTCCTGCAGCTTCCGCGCGAAAGCTCCAGCCAAGGAGAGGAGAAGCTGGAGGTCTTTGGCGCCGCCGGCAGGAAATGGGGGTGCGCTAGGTCAATACATCACTTGTTTGCTACGAAATTCGTTTTTTTTGTTTTTTTTGTTTTGTTTTTTGTTTTAGAATTCCCGGTGATTTCCGATCAATTAGGCGAACAATTTAACGGCTTTCAATTGGGAGGAATCCAATAAAATACGAGCCAAGTTCAGAACACTTTGCTATGCTTAAACTGTGTGTTTGGCACTGAATTTAATTGCACAGTCAATTTCTCTTGCCCAACAAGATTTAATGTGAAGATTTCCGTCATGCCTAAGAATATTATTTAATTTAAAGTCTAATGCATCCTAGTATTAGCGTTAGTTTATTATTTTCACTTCTTGTAGCACACACTAATAAAAACCAAAAAATTGTGGATTATACTGTACAATATAAACAACTTGCAGGTTTGGGTGTTAGTATTTTGGGAATTCGATATTTCTGAAATTTTAGCTATTCGCATTTCTATGTCTGCGGGTTAGTGCAATGACATTTATCACTTAATCATATATTCGAAAATGAATGATGTTATCAACGTTAAGCCAAATAAAATATTTTATTTGGAAGTGACAAATGATCTATATCAATAAAACACTAAAAGTTACTATCGACATTTTTATCTCAACGCATTGTAGCGCTATTAAAGGAGCAGTTAAGTATCATCTTTGTTCTTCAGTTGTCAAACGACACAAAAACGGCAGTTAATTATGTAGCAGTCTATAAATATATATCTTGTCGATGCTGAATATCACGTTAACTTCTTTTCTGACAAAATAAATCAACATCGAACGTTCTTATTGTAATTCAGTATGTTTTTGAAACAAACGTGTGCATTAAAGTTGAAAGAAAGATAGCACTGCGCTCTACATCTGGTCTCTTGTGCTATGTTAAAAGATGTGACAGACTAGACAGACGCTAGGCAGCTCAGACATTTAATGTCACAACACAAGGTTGTCTATTCTTGTATAATTTTCCTAGTTTTTTCTGAACGTTACAGGAACCTCACGTCTTCAGAGAATGTTGGAATTTGTATAAAAGCAATTTCACACCCAGGGTAAAGCAATTTACGGTTCCCTTTAATGTGCTATAATCCGAGAAAAGTTTACCTATTCCCGAACTTACTTGAAACTAACATTTCTGTCATTAAATTTGAACGACGAAGCTCTTACGTTTTTGTGCGTCTTCTTTATCCAAGAAGTAATCTCGGGAAGTGATCGTTGCTTGACACAAACCCAGTAGCTTACTAGCTCCATGCATTTAGTATAGATGGCGAGACCAAACAAATGAAAACAGCGCCCTGGAGAGTACACGAACGAGCATGTTATATGGTTCCGCCGAGAACATGTAATTGAGCTAATATTAACTTCCTGGTAGTATGCGATGTTAATATTTAAGGTAAGCATTTCTTTTACGATACGTGCTATTCAAGCAACGTGCGCTTTGAAAAGCTGACGTTTCAAGGCCTCAAAAGACGAGATTACTCTTACCGCAGTTGGAAACGAGGCGCAGAGATTGAGATAAATCAAAATCAGTTCTTGGGTTGGGGAATGCTAAAACCACCCTATCTCAACGCCGCTGTTTTACTTTTCCGAAACTTGCAAATTGACAACAACAAACCGTGCTCCCCTCCCCTCACGCACAAAATTAATTTTTCGAACCATTACAAAATCTCGTGCTCCATTATTTGAGGCGTGATCCGCTATACCCCGTGCCCTAATCCGGCCTTGTAGAGGCCCAGGGCTGTAGACACGGGCGGCTGCAGGGCTTGCGTGGGCGGCATGCCGAAGCGGCTCGGGGCCACGCGCTATGCAGCGAGTCGCGCTAATACATCATCTGCTTGCTCACCGCCAGGTTACGCGCAGGAGCGGCCGCGGAGCGGAGCCGGCGGACCGAGTTATCTGGACGTTCGACGTCGCGACGACGGGCGGCGAACCACGCCTCGCCGCGACGGAACGCGCACACTGCACAAGCCTAGATGAAGAAGAAGCGCAGTCGAGCGAGGAAGTCGAGGAGCTACTACGGAACGGACATGGACGAACCGTACATCTAGAAAACAGAGACAGTCCGAAAGAGGCGCGGCAGGGCAGAGAGCAGAGAGGAGCGAAGGGCGCGCGCGAGTGGGCGCAGGACGTGCGAGCGTCGCTCGATCTCGGCCGCGGCGTCAGCGCAGGCGGCTTCCTGCGTCTCGCGCGCCCGCGCGCTCCCGCCCCCTCAGGGGCGGATGTCTCCCCCCAAGCTGCGCGGGGCACACGAGGAGCTAGGGCGCTCTAGTTCTCTAGCTAGCGGGGTGCAAAATTTCTTGCCATGTCACCTTCTGCACTTCTCTCGAGTTCAACGACTACCAGCGTGCTGTGCAAGAAGCCCACGTTCCTGTCGCACAACGCTGCAGCCTGAGGACCCCTCCCGCGGCTCGACCAGGAACGCAGAAGTTTAAACACCCGCTCCTCCCCCCCTCCCCCCATTCCGCCACTCTTCCCTCTCTCAACCATACTCCGGAGTACTAATAAATTTGCGAGCGAGGGGAGAACGGCGCGCGCGAACGCGTCGCGTCCTCGTGTAATGACTCCGTCAGGCGCTCAAGCTGGCAGCGGTCCGTTCGCACACGTTAGCCGTCGCGGCAAGGCCCCAATCGCAGACGCAGATTCGCTTATCGTATTCTAGCGACCGCGCGCACGCACGCCGCTTTCACGCGCGCCGCCGCGCAGCCCGGCGGCAGCGCCCGCGGGACCGCGGACGCGCGCTCCGACGCCCGTCTCCGTTGCCTACGCCGCCTTCTCCGACGCCCATCCGGCACTTCCGCGTCCGTCTAATCGCGACCATCGTTGCGTGTGCATCTCCCACCGCACACCACGTGAAGCGACGAGCGCGGCGGCGGCCTGAGCGCTTTGGTGCGGAGCAGGCGTCGCGTGCGTGCGAGCGCGGTTGCCGCAGTCCGGCGCGAGGAGGCGAAGCGCGGGCAGCAGCACGCGACGCGCAGCGCTTGCGGGGCGGTGCCGGCGCTTTACCTCGGCGGCCGGCGCCTCGCTGCGCCGCGCTTGCCAATGACGCGGGCAGGCACTGACGCGGCCGGCACTGACGCGGCGCGGTGGCCCGGCGGGCGGGCGACGCGGCGGACGCGCGGGCGTGCGCGCAGCGAGCACGGACAGCCCCCGCCGCAGCGCACTGCGACTACCTCCGGCCCGCTGCCGCGCAGCGCCCGCCGCGCGCGCGCGCCGCGGACACGCCCTCCGCGCCACCCGCTCGCGTGGCGCCCGAGCGCCGCCGACCGCCGCCCGAGCCGACGCCAGGCGCCGCGACGCGACGCGCCGCGCTGAGCGGAGCGGGGAAAAGCGAGGCGGAGACGAGCCCGTCTAAGGAGCCGGGTTCTTGTCCTGGACGCTCCGAGTCGCGCCGCTACCGCCACCGCTGCCAGCGCGCCGCCCGCCGCAGCGCACCGCGCCCAATAACAGAGCAATTTGCGGCGAAAGTCGATTAACGATTTCCTGACGAGGCGTCACCTTTCCGATAGGCCCTGCGAGATCGATCAGGCCGGTTGGGGAGTGAAGGGCGAAGGGCGAGGGACGAGGGAGAGGGGACGTAGGGCGTGGGTGGAAGCGAACGGACGATGAACGGACGGAAAACGCGGCGTTGTAATGGGCAGGATACAAGCTCTGCTGAAGACGTCCAGTGAAGGTGGAGCACTAGACACGGTGATGAGGGGCTCTTTACATTGTCATCGCAAGCAAAGTTTACTATGTACACATGTTCCCGCTCTAAATTTATCAGGAGACACTGAACTGCATGGTCGTCCCATAAATGAATGTCAAAGTGACAGAAATTTTTTTTTAATGAATATCGATTACAATATGTGAATTTGATAACGCACACATTCACTGATATCCCGATTAAATAAAATGTCAAGTCCCATTCCCGAGATTTGAAAATTACATGATTCCTTTTGGGATAAAATACTGTACTATTAGATAATCATCTTTACATTCTTTATCCTTATTAGATGATTGAATATAGTTTATGATGACGGGAAATTGGAAGCCTTCTTTGGAACAGGTTATATCCATTGATAAATTCTGTCAATTGTGTGTCAATTTGAAAGTCACACTCATTCAATTTCATTTATCGTAGGAGTTAGAAAGTTTCTAATTCATTGATTAAGGATTAAGTAAAATTATTGTCGTAAAATTATGATAATAAAGAAAACTAATGTAAATTTTCAATTGAGATGAAAAATTTACGTTTGCTGCGCATTGGCGTGCCTTTCATTTAACGCATTTATATACAATATTTCCTACAATATATTACTGTTCCTAATATATTTAAGTTTTCTGAGTAGAGTGGCGTAAATAGTGAGTCAACTAAAGTTTGACTTATGAAACTATCATTTCTTGAATTAAATATCTTATGATTGTTTACTTGCTTGATTTGCTAATCACACGACTTATTAAGTCCGTCAAGTCAGTGGATATGTAGTGTATTCATCCCAGGGTTATTAAAAGTGTCAGCGTTGACATCAGAATATGTATCGGTAAATATGATGAATTAGTATTCTCAAGTACATGACGACGAGAGGAAAAGATAAACTGGTTGTAATATACTATCTGAAGAGATATAAAACTGGTCTAAAACTTATCGTCATTTATCTTTGATTATAATTTGAAACAAAATGGAAATGTATCTTATAATTTTTGTCTACGTATTAGCCATATTGCTATACTTGTTTACCTAAATATCTACTGCTACACACTGTCTAGCAATTGCTAATTGTATTTTGACAGAACTAAGAGTGAAATGTAAATGAAATCTAGTCCTAAGATTCGTGCCTATTTAGGTAAAAATCATTTCTCCAACGCGAGAGAACTATTAACCAAAATCTCTCAATACACACCATATGTGAACACATGATCACTACGTTTCATTAGGATGTTCAAGTAACTGATAATATTCCGCATAAAGCACGTTTATTTATTTGATATCAAGCAAATTGAGAAGCCGAGATTCGAATCAATTTGTAAGCCCATTACCATCGCTCGCATACGCAAATTACTCGCATAGTAGCGAATCAAATCGGGGAATCTGCTGCGCGTACGGCGCCCGCTGTAGGCAGGTGCGCAATGTGATCTACATGGGCGCGTCGCCGGCGGCGCGCAGCCCACACCAAACGCTCTGCGCGCCGCGTGCGCAACGCAGGACCGGCGCTCTGCGCGTCGCAAATATTTGTTCGCTCCCATTAGGACCCGCAGCAGCCGCCGTAACCGTCGCCGCCGCCGTAGCCGTTGTCAAAGCTGCCGGCACAACGCACCCTGGTTGCTGTCGCCATCTTCACCATTGCCAGTCTATGGACCGCCGCCAACGTCACCATTGCCAATATAGTGGTGGTTACTGTTCCCGTTACCGCCACTATTGTGGCCGTGGCCGTTACCGTCACTATTGTGGCCGTGGCCACAGTAGTTGCCACAGTAGTTGTTACCACTACAGTAGCCGCCACTGCTACATCGCCACCATAGTTATCGCCACAACTCTCGCTTCCACTGTCGTTACTCCCAGAGCCATCGCAGCTGCTGCCACCTCCACTGCCATCGTAACTCCCGCCACCGTAGCGGCATGCACGCATGTGGTGCTCGCGACCACTTGGCACATCATCAAGCCGTTCACACGTTTTATTATCGAGCAGTGAACTGACTCACCTACTCGCTCAACCCCAACACTCAACAATAGCGTTAGGTGAAACTTGAATCATCAGTCACTTTGCACTTTCTAGGTCGAGTCGTGGATCAGCCGTGTATACTATGATTTAAATATAGTAGCTACTGACAAATTATCAGTTGAACACGATTATCCTATAGGGAAGTTAGTTAAAAGTCTTATTTTTGGAATTGAAGTTCCTGATTGGATATCCGAATCACAGCCGACCTACCACAAATCACTATTTAAATTTAAGTAAAAGTTCAGGTACCTTAACTTTGGACCTTCAGTCACTTCGTGAGGGGTGTGTGGTTGAGGCTGTGTACTTCAAAACTGTTTCTTTTCTCTTTTTCCATCTCTTCCATTTCAGTTTTGTTATCCACCACCTCAAACGTTACCAATTACTACCATTCTTCTACTTCATTACCATTCTCTCAATTATAGACCAAATAATAAACCAAATAATAGCCAGAGATTACAAACTATATACTCGCCAAACAAGGCCATCCCATTTTTCTGCCCTTTTCACACTAAATCCAAAAATTTGTTCCACCTCACGAAACTAGCTTATCCTTTGTATAATGTTAATACTGCGCGGTTTTCAACAACATTCGCGTAGCTCATTATAAAGTTCTGGCGGTGTTCTCAAAGAGAGCGCACACAAACAACAAGAATACCGCCGTCCGTCGGTCTCTCTGCTCGCAGAGGCCGCATCCCGCCATCCCCGCCATC
>BOPP01000005.1:6310421-6351987 GCA_017312745.1 Gryllus bimaculatus | reverse complement strand
GGGCTGGCGGGTGGCGGGGCTGGGGGCCTGCGGGCTGGCGGGCTGGGGGTGGGCGGGGCTGCGGGCTGGCGAGGGCTGGCGGAGCTGGGCCGGGCTGGCGGGCTGGCGGGGCTGCGGGCTGGCGGGGCTGGCGGGGCTGTGCGGGCTGCGGCTGCGGGCTTGGCGGAGTGGGGGCTGGCGGGGCTGGGCGCTGCGGGGGGTGGCGCTGGGGGGCTGGCGGGGCTGGGGCTTGGCGGGCTGGCGGGCTGGGGGCTGGCGGGGCGGCGGGGCTGGCGGGGCTGGCGGGGCTTGGGGGGCTGCGGGGCTGGCGGGGTGGCGGGGCTGCGGGGCTGGGGGCTGGCGGGGCTGGCGGGTGGCGGGCTGGCGGGGCTGGGCGGGCTGGCGGGGCTGCGGGGCTGGGGGCTGGCGGGGCTGGCGGGCTGGCGGGGCTTTGCGGGGCTGGCGGGGCTGCGGGGTGGCGGGGCTGGCGGGGCGGGGGTGGCGGAGCTGGCGGGGCTGGGGGTGGCGGGGCTGGCGGCTGGCGGGGCTGGCGGTGGCGGGCTGCGGCTGGCGGGCTGGCGGGCTGGCGGGGCTGGCGGGGCTGGCGGGCTGGCGGGCTGGCGGGTGGGGGGCTGGCGGCTGCGGGGCTGGGGGGCTGGCGGGGCTGGGGCGGGGCTTGGCGGGCTGGCGGCTGGGGGCTGGCGGGGCTGGCGGGCTGGCGGGGCTGGCGGGGCTGTGCGGGGCTGGCGGGGGCTGGCGGGGTGGCGGGGCTGGCGGGCTGGCGGGCTGGCGGTGGGCTGGCGGGGCGGCGGGGCTGGGGGGCTGGCGGGTTGGGGGCTGGCGGGTGGCGGGCGGCGGGGCTGGGGGGCTGGCGGGGGCTGGGGGCTGGCGGGCTGGCGGGGGCTGGCGGGGCTGGCGGGCTGGCGGGCTGGCGGGCTGGCGGGGCTGGCGGGCTGGCGGGGCTGGCGGGGCTGGCGGGCTGGGCGGGGCTGGCGGGCTGCGGGGCTGGCGGGCTGGCGGGGCTGGCGGGGCTGGCGGGCTGGCGGGCTGGCGGGGCTGCGGGCTGGGCGGGTGGGGGCTGGCGGGGCTGGCGGGGCTGGGGGGCTGCGGGGGCTGGCGGGGCTGGCGGGTGGCGGGGCTGGCGGGGCTGGCGGGCTGGCGGGGCTGGGGGCTGGCGGGGCTCGGCGGGATGGCGGGGATTGGCGGGGATGCGCGTGGGATGGCGGGGATGGCGGGATGGCGGGATGGGGGATGCGGCCTCTGCGAGCAGAGTAGACCGACGGACGGGGTATTCTTGTTTGTTTTGTGTGCGCTCTCTTTTGAGAACACGCGCCAGAATTTTATAATGAGCTACGGAATGTTTGTTGGAAAACGGCGCAGTATTTAAATTATACAAAGGAATAAGCTAGGTTTTCTGGTGAGGTGGACCAAATTTTTTGATTTAGTGGGTGAAATAGGCAGAAAAATGGGATGGCCTTGTTTGGCGATATATAGTTTTGTAATCTCTGGCTTTATTTGGTTTATTAATTTGTCTATAATTGAGAGAATGGTAATGAAGTAGAAAATGGTAGTGAATTGGTGAACGTTTGAGGTGGTGGATAACTAAATAACTATAATGGAAGAGATGAAAAAGAGAAAAGAGAACAGTTTTGAAGTACACAGCCTCAACCACACACCTCACGAAGGCTGAGGTCAAAGTTAAGGTACCTGAACTTTTAACTTCAATTTAAATGTGATTTGTGGTAGGTCGGCTGTGATTCGGATATCCAAGTCAGGAATTCAATTCCAAAAATAAAGACTTTTAACTAATTTCCCTATAGGATAATGCGTGTTCATACTGATAATTTGGTGCAGTAGCTAATATATTAAATCATGTATACACGGTGATCCTACGACTCGACCTAAGAAAGTGCAAAGTGACTGATGATTCAAGTTTCACTCTAATCGCTATTGTTGAGTGTGGGGGTTGACGAGTCGGTGAGTCAGTTCAGCGCTCGATAATAAAACGTGTGAAAGGTTATGAGTGCAAGGTGGTTCCGCGAAGCACCACATGCGTGCATGCCGCTAAGGTGGCGGAGTTACGATGGCAGTGAGGTGGCAGCAGCTGCGATGGTCTGGGTAACAAGTGGAAGCGAGAGTTGTGGCGATTAACTATGGTGGCGATGTAGCAGTGGCGGTCTACTTGTAGTGGTAAAAACTACTGTGGAACTGCTGTGGCCACGGGCACAATAGTGACGGTATACGGTCACGGCACATAGTGGCGGAACGGGAACAGTACACACTATAGTTGGGCATGGTGACGGTTGGCGGCGTCCATAGACTGCATGGTGAAAGATGGCGACAGCAACCAGGGTGGTTGTGCCGGCAGCTTTGACAACGGCTATCGGGGCGGCCGACGGGTTACGGCGGCTGTGCGGGTCTAAGGGAGCGAACAAATATGTGGCGCGCAGAGCGCGGTCCTGCGTTGGCGCACGCGGGCGCAGAGGTTTGGTGTGGGCTGGGCCGCCGGCGACCGCCCATGTAGATCAATTGCGCACATGCTACAGCGGGCGCGGTACGTCGCAGCAGATTCCCCGAATTTTGATTCGCTTACTCTGCGAGTAAATTTGCGTATGCGAGGGATGGTAATGGGCTTACAAATTGATTCGAATCTCGCTTCTCCCAATTCACTTGAATATGAAATAAATAACGTGCTTTATGAGGAATATTATCAGTTCTTGAACATCCTATATGAAAGTAGTGATCATGTGTTAATATGGTGTGTATTGAGAGATTTTTGGTTTATAGTTTCTCGCGTTGGAGAAATGATTTTTACTAAAGGCAGGAAATCTTAGGACTAGATTTATTTACATTTTCACTCTTAGTTTGTTCAAATACCATTAGCCAATTGCTATGAGCGTGTGTAGCAGTAGATTATTTAGGTAAACAGTTTGCAATATGGCAATTTAGTAGACAAAAATTATAAGATACATTTCCATTTTTTTCAAATTATAATCAAAGATAAATGACGGATAAGTTTTTAGAACAAGTTTTATTCTCTTAGATAGTATAATTAACCAGTTTATCTTTCTCTCGTCGTCATGTACTTGAGAATACTAAGTTATATATTTAACGATACATATTCTGATGTGAACGCTGAACTTTTAATTAACCCTGGGATGAATACACTACATATCCCTGACTTGACGGCTTAAATAAGTCGTGTGATTAGCAAATCAAGCAAGTAAACAATCATAAGATATTTAATTCAAGAATTTAGTTTTCATAAGTTCAAACTTTAGTTGCTACTATTTACGCCAACTCTACTCAGAAAACTTAATATATTAGGGACAGTAATATTATTGTAGGAAATATTGTATTCAATGCGTTAAATGAAAGGCACGCCAATGCCGGCAGCCAAACGTAAATTTTTCATCTCAATTGAAAATTTACATTAGATTTTCTTTATATTCATAATTTTCCGACATTGATTTTACTTAATCTTAATCAGATTTTGAACTTAGAAGACTTTCTAACTCTACGATAAATGAATTGAATGAGATGTGACTTTTCAAATTGACACACAATTGACAGAATTTATCAATGATATAACCTGTTTCAAGAAGGCTTCAATTTCGTCATCATAACTTATATTCAATCATCTAATGAAGGATAAAGAATGTAAAGATGATAAATCTAAATAGTAAGTATTTTATCCCAAAGGAATCATGGATAATTTTCAACTTCGGGAATGGGACTTGCCATTTTATTTAATCGGTATAGTGGAATGTGTGCGTTATCAAATTACATATTGTAGATATTCATTAAAAAAAATTTCTGTCACTTTGACATTCATTTATGGGACGACCATGCGTTCAGTGTCTCTGATAATTAGAGCGGGAACATGTGTACTCGTAAACTTTTGCTTGCGATGACATGTAAAGAGCCATCATTCACGTGTCTGTGCTCCATCCTCCACTTGACGTCTTCAGCAGAGCTTGTATACTGCCATAATTACAACGCGCGTTTTCCGTCCGTTCATGCGTCCGTTCGCTTCCACCCACGCCTAATCGTCCCTCTCCCTCGTCTCGCCTTCGCCCTTCCTCCCCAACATGGGCCGCTGATGATTCTCGCAGGGCTATCGGAAAGGTGACGCTCCTGCAGGACAATCGTTAATCGACTTCGCTCAAATTGTCTGTATTGGGCCGGTGCGCTGGCGGGCGGGCGGCGGCGGGCGCGGGTTGGCGGATAGCGGCGCTGACTCGGGCGTCAAGGACAAGAACCGCTCCTTAGAGGGCGTCGTGCTGCGCTCGCTTTTTTTCCGCCGCTCCCGCTCAGCGCGTCCGTCGCGGCGCCTGGCGTCGGCTCGGGCGGCGGTCGGCGGCGCTCGGGCGCCACGCGAGCGGGTGGCGCGGAGGGCGTGTCCGCGGCGCGCGCGCGCGGCGGGCGCTGCGCGGCAGCGGGCCGGAGGTAGTCGCAGTGCGCTGCGGCGGGGGCTGTCCGTGCTCGCTGCGCGCACGCCCGCGCGTCCGCCGCGTCGCCCGCCCGCCGGGCCACCGCGCCGCGTCAGTGCCGGCCGCGTCAGTGCCTGCCCGCGTCATTGGCAAGCGCGGCGCAGCGAGGCGCCGGCCGCCGAGGTAAAGCGCCGGCACCGCCCCGCAAGCGCTGCGCGTCGCGTGCTGCTGCCCGCGCTTCGCCTCCTCGCGCCGGACTGCGGCAACCGCGCTCGCACGCACGCGACGCCTGCTCCGCACCAAAGCGCTCAGGCCGCCGCCGCGCTCGTCGCTTCACGTGGTGTGCGGTGGGAGATGCACACGCAACGATGGTCGCGATTAGACGGACGCGGAAGTGCCGGATGGGCGTCGGAGAAGGCGGCGTAGGCAACGGAGACGGGCGTCGGAGCGCGCGTCCGCGGTCCCGCGGGCGCTGCCGCCGGGCTGCGCGGCGGCGCGCGTGAAAGCGGCGTGCGTGCGCGCGGTCGCTAGAATACGATAAGCGAATCTGCGTCTGCGATTGGGGCCTTGCCGCGACGGCTAACGTGTGCGAACGGACCGCTGCCAGCTTGAGCGCCTGACGGAGTCATTACACGAGGACGCGACGCGTTCGCGCGCGCCGTTCTCCCCTCGCTCGCAAATTTATTAGTACTCCGGAGTATGGTTGAGAGAGGGAAGAGTGGCGGAATGGGGGGAGGGGGGGAGGAGCGGGTGTTTAAACTTCTGCGTTCCTGGTCGAGCCGCGGGAGGGGTCCTCAGGCTGCAGCGTTGTGCGACAGGAACGTGGGCTTCTTGCACAGCACGCTGGTAGTCGTTGAACTCGAGAGAAGTGCAGAAGGTGACATGGCAAGAAATTTTGCACCCCGCTAGCTAGAGAACTAGAGCGCCCTAGCTCCTCGTGTGCCCCGCGCAGCTTGGGGGGAGACATCCGCCCCTGAGGGGGCGGGAGCGCGCGGGCGCGCGAGACGCAGGAAGCCGCCTGCGCTGACGCCGCGGCCGAGATCGAGCGACGCTCGCACGTCCTGCGCCCACTCGCGCGCGCCCTTCGCTCCTCTCTGCTCTCTGCCCTGCCGCGCCTCTTTCGGACTGTCTCTGTTTTCTAGATGTACGGTTCGTCCATGTCCGTTCCGTAGTAGCTCCTCGACTTCCTCGCTCGACTGCGCTTCTTCTTCATCTAGGCTTGTGCAGTGTGCGCGTTCCGTCGCGGCGAGGCGTGGTTCGCCGCCCGTCGTCGCGACGTCGAACGTCCAGATAACTCGGTCCGCCGGCTCCGCTCCGCGGCCGCTCCTGCGCGTAACCTGGCGGTGAGCAAGCAGATGATGTATTAGCGCGACTCGCTGCATAGCGCGTGGCCCCGAGCCGCTTCGGCATGCCGCCCACGCAAGCCCTGCAGCCGCCCGTGTCTACAGCCCTGGGCCTCTACAAGGCCGGATTAGGGCACGGGGTATAGCGGATCACGCCTCAAATAATGGAGCACGAGATTTTTGTAAATGGTCGAAAAATTAATTTTGTGGTGAGGGGAGGGGGCACGGTTGTTGTTGTCATTTGCAAGTTTAGGAAAGTAAACAGCGGGTTGAGTATATATCGCGCATGGTATTTCGTCATCCCAAGTGATTTCTGGATTTATCTCCAATCGGCTCGCCGCTCTCGTTTTCCCATGCGCTAAGATTATTCGTTTTTGAGGCACTGATTAGATCAGCTTTTCAATAGCGCTACGCCTCTTTCTATCTGACTACTAGCAGTAGCGTACAGAAATGCTTACCTAATATTCTAAACTATGCATACTACCAGGAGTTTAATATTAGTCAACTTACTTGTTTAGGCGGAACACTATGTAAACCATTGGCGCATCGTTATCGTGTACTCTCAGAGGCTACGCTGTTTATCATATTGTTTGGACTCGCATCATTTATAAAAATGCATGGAGCTAGTAAGCTACTGGGTTCTTGTGTACGACGCAATTGATAGCATCTTCCCGAGATTCAGTCTTAGGGTAGTGTGGGAGTAGGCACAAATCGTAAATGAGGCTGGTCGTTCTAAGAATTTGATGTGATTAAGTAATTGTTCAGTTTGAAGAAAGGGTTCGGAGAATAGGATAATAGGCTGTTTCTCGGATTATAGCACATTAAAGGGAGACGTACATTGAGCTCCCTCTGAGGTGTGAGATGTTGGTTTTATACAACATTGCAGCATTTCTCATGAGCACGTGAGGTTCTGTCCGTTCAGAAAAAACTAGAAAATTATACAGAATAGACAAGCTTTGTGTTTATGTGATATTATAATGTCTGGAGCTGGCCTAGCGGTCGGTCTAGTACGCTGTCACAATCTTTTCTAACCTAGTAAGAGACCGATGTGAGCGCAGTCGCTAGTGCATTCTTTTACAAACTTGAATGCACAGGTTTCGCTTTATCAAAAACAATACTGACGAGTTAACAATAATGAACGTTGACTTTGTTATTATAATATCTAGGTCAGAAAGACAAGTGAAGTATTTCAGCATCGCAAGATTCTATACTTTATCAGTGATACATAGACTTAACTGCCGTTTTTGTGTCCGTTTGACACGAAAAGAACAACGATGATACTTAACTGCTCCTTTAATAGGCGCTGATAATGGCGCTTGAGATGGACACAAATGACGATAGTAACTATTAGTGTTTTATTGTATAGGATCATTTGTCACTCGATCAATATGCAAGAAGTCATATTTATTTTTGTAGCGTTGTATGAAGATGCTATTCATTTTGAATATATGATTAAGTGATTAAATGTCATTGACACTAACACGCAGACATAGAAATGCCGGAATAGTAAAATTTTCAGAATATGAATTTCGCAAAATACTAACACCAAACTGCAGTTGTTTATATTGTACAGTAAATTAATCCACAATTTTTTTGGTTTTATTAGTGTGTGTACAGAGTGAAAATAATAAACTAACGCTAATACTAGGATGCATTGACTTTAAATTACATAATATTTCTTAGGACATGACGAAATTTCATTAATCTTGTTGGCAAGAGAAATTGACTGTGCAATTTAAATTCAGTGCAAACACACAGTTTAAGCATAGAAGTGTTCTGAACTTGGCTCGATAAATTTTATTGATTCTCAATTGAAAGCGTTAACTTGTTTCGCCTATAATTGATCGGAATATCACGGGAATTCTAAAACAAAAAACAAAACAACAAAACAAAAAACGAATTTCGTAGCAACAAGTGATGATATTGACTAGCGACCCCCATTTCTGCCGGCGGCGCCAAAGACTCCAGCTTTCTCTCTTGGCTGGAGCTGTCCGCGGCGAAGCTGAAGGAAAGCATCCGCTTCGGTGCTGGCCGGTGCTTGGCGCCGCCGCGGCCGCGGCGGCGGGGCGGTGGCCGGAACCGGGCGCAACAACCGCGCGCCGCCGCGCGCCGCCGCGCCGGTCATTGCTTCGAGCGGAAATAGCGCGCAGCAGCGGCCGGTCGGCGGACCTATTAGTTCCGTGACGGGCGCACGACTGCCTCTCACGCCCCTGACGTGTGCTGCTGGCTTTGAAAATCGACCCCGCGGCCGATTACTAATTAACTGCTTAGAGACGTGTGGACCATGAAGGGTGAAGCAAATGAGTGTTGGTTTTATTCCGTTTGAAGATGCACAAGACCGAAGTGTCTGTTCCGGTATAATTATGTCTGGTCTCGGAATAGGAGTTCCTTCACAACTTTTAAATTTTAATATAAACTTCTATTCTAAATACTTAACATGCAGTTTGATCGTGAAAAACACTTACGTTTTGGATTTTTAAAGTCTTCTTCTTTTGGTTACTTTTTTTGTATATTGAACATAAAATAAGTTTTCACACGTACGTAGTTTACACAAGGAGTTCGATATTACGACTCATATCACAATTAGTGATACGCAAACGTATAATGATGAGATTTACATCTGCCTCTGTGTTGTAAATAATGCGTCACATTCGTTTAGATATTTGAGTGTTGCCACTTGTAAGATTGTTTTTGCGGAGTTGCATAATAAATTATTTTCGTTTCTAATAATTAAAAATGTTAAATGAAATATGCAAGTTTGTTCTGATAGACATCACGGCTGTGCAGGATCTTTCCTCATCTAAAATATCTCTACAATTTACCTCGCAAGTGTTGGCAGGATGTATAACGATCTACATGAATCGGAGGTGTCAGCGGATGCTAAAAAGAAATATTACAATGTAGATGAATTATGTTACTGCCGTAATGTTCATATTTCATGAAGTATAATATACTCGCACAAATATACCTCGATGTGATTCGAAAACGGTGGGGTTGGAGTAATTTAGAAACTTTAAGGTTATTCTTGACTGAGATAACATACAACTTTTGTCTATAACTCTGAGACAGAAAAGAATTTGAATATCGTGTGAAAATCTTTTATCGTGTCTAGATATTGATTTAATTCTTGGGCGTTAGTCGGAAAAAATGGTTATATGTATCACGATAATTTACGACTGGAAATTTTTGAAACTTTGATAGAATTGTCTCTTAAATTAAAATTGATTGGGTTGTGTTACAGATGCGTGTGAATCCTCATACAATAGTATCATGAAGTTAATTGGGTTATACAAGTTTCTTAACGCCTATGGCCTTCTATATATGTTGACTAAGACAGAAAGAAGTCAACATTGTAGAAATTTATCAGAAACTAAGGATAAAAGCACAAATATACTGGAAGAGTATCAAAAGGTAAGACAATGTGCAGTGGCTTATTTTATATAAAAAGATTATTGTAGTTATGAATGATAGTTTGTATGTTTAGTATTATTTATAACTTTTTATTTAGTTTTTCGTGTTGGTTTTTCAAATTGTTCTTAAAAATTAATACCTTAATACCAAATTGGTTGGTGATATTTACAAAACATTAAAAACTAAAAATAATTCTACATTGAAGTTTTAATTGACTCATAGTTAAGGCAATAATCGTTTGATATATTATTTGAGCAGAATAAGTTTCTTGAGTAAATACATTTGGGAACACTGGTAAGACAGTTGGTAATAGTCAAAAACATTTCTATAGTTATTTTTACGGTATATGCGATTTAGTTTTTACAGACGTATTTTTCTAAAAATGATTCATAGATAGAACATATTATTTATTATTAGTTTCGCATTTTCACTTGATGAATAAACTGGGCTCTAAACTTAAACAAAATTATTTTGTAAAAACAATATTTAGTATTTATTCAAAGCTCATACGTCTAAATAGAGTGAATTAGTCTCGTGTTAAACTCCAATGTGGAGTAAAGAGTTCGAGAAATTAGCGCGCGTTCACTAACTGATTGCAATTCATCACATCAGTTTCATAATTATTTGATTTGAAATATGTGAATTTTTTGAATTGATGAATGAAAAAATGTTAATTTAAAGATACGTGTAACAGTGAGTATTACTTTTATGTAATTTCTAATTCTCCTTGATCGAATAAGTGGTAATCAATTTCCGACAGAAAGGTTTCGTAACTCCTGAAGTGCCACGCACGACATTGCCAAGTGCGTTCACGACGACTCGTATAGAAATGGCTTTCGGAAAGAATTGGTATTTCGTCTTTAACAAATTCGGTATTTCTAAGAATAGGACTACATTGCAGTGAAGATGGATTTTAACAATTTATCATTGGAGTAAAATTGCCTAACAGAACTAAATGCCAGCCCCGCCAGCCCCGCCAGCCCCGCCAGCCCCGCCGCCACAACTCTTTGCGCTCCGCTGCAAGCGCCGTCTGGCGTCGAGCGTTGCGCAATCGCGGATTCCGAGGAGGACGCAGCGCCTACCTCCCAATTGCACTTCGCTCTCTTTGGCGCGATTGGAGGGCAGAGCGTGCAGCACATTTCTATAGATACGATTTGATGCCTCTGCCCGGTTTTCAAAGACAATTCAATCTTTCACTTCATCTGATTTCTTTCAAATTAAATTTTCTCATTATCACGGTCTATAAGTTAACAATAATATTTAAAAACAATTTACATCTACATATATTACTAGACAAATTTCAAATAAAAATGTCAAGAGTACTCAAGAAGAAGATGGAACTATTTAGAAATTTTTTTATCATAAAAAAAACGTTTATAGCTCTGTATGACAAACTAGTAACAAGTGCAATCCCTGAACGTTGTTTGAGTTCTGGGATCCCTACCGAACTCAGACATACTAAGTTGAATTTTGAACACAGCAACGAGCGTTTTCGGTAAGAATTGATACGAAAATATTCACCCCGTATAATAAAAACTATTTGTGAAGGCAAATCAGATGCAGGTTTTGCCTATTATTTCTTATCGTGCACTAAAAGGCGTTGACTTACTGCTCGGAGAGCGATTATCTGAATAACTGAATTCCCCGTTGAGCTCAAGAAAAATAGCAAGATATGAAAGCTAAACTTACGTCTAGAAGCAAAACAAGGGGCCATCTCAGTACTTGATGAAAGAATCAATAGAGAAGAAGAAAAAGATGACAAAAAAACTGATGAAGAGGGGTCATTGCCACTGAATTTGAGGTACAACACTTGTATTTACATTAAATTATAATAAGAAGACTAGTACTTAAAAGCAAAGTTGGTTCTCAACGTATGAGACCGTAAGCAACTTGGCAGCAACGGACGGACCCCCTCATAGGTTTGTGCACGCGTGCATGAGAACGTAAGCTACGTGTGTTTACACGGATGGGTTCGTGTGTGAAGGTGCGTGCATTTGTATGCGTTCGTCCGGGCGCGTGATTGTGTGAACACGCGTATGACAGCGCCCGTGCGTTGCGTGTAAACTTCTGCTGTATACTAAAGTTGCAGGTAGTTAGAACCTGAATGACAGCGGGAACGCGTTTCAATTCGAAACGAAGTTTAGTGCACATTCTCAATATTCATGTTAGTGTAAATTACAGAGTAGACATATTCTTTAAATAAATACAGGAGTTTTCTCCTCCCTCAAATGTTCAACAGAAAAACCAAGAAAGTCTTCGCAACATGTCTCCCCTATTGTTGATAACATTCTCTGAATTTGATACCACGATAAATTTAACGGGTGTGCATTATAAATTATGAGAGTGACGAATTTTCCTTTTTTTAAATTTCAAAAAGTTATCACATACCCAATAGTACTATTCGTTTTATCTCAAGAAGTTTCCGACTAAGTCCTTGTTTACACAGACAAAAGACAATCCACAATTTTATCACCATCGAAGAGATAATATTAAGTCGCCGAGGATGTGGAGGAGAGAAGAGAAGAATCGTCGGAGAACTTCTCTTTCTCAAAGAGACCTCTCCTTAATCTATTCGCTTCCTTCATTAAAGGTAAAGGAAATTGGTTCTTGCGGGTCTCCTCAATGCGGTGCGAGTCACCTCGTGGTCATCAATTACATGAATTAAGACAACTAACCCCTTAGGCTAATGCAGGGGAGATAAACAAAAAAAATTAACATGAAAATAACACTGAAGCTTACACACTTCTGCAACAAGAGCATTGACTGGGAAACTACTACATTACAAAATAATATAAATGAAGACTATACTAGAAAATAATTAGCGAAACAAATGTAAAGAAAACTGAAGCTGAAACTGTACTGAAAATTGAAGCTGAAACTGCAGTGTTAATATGAAGACATAATGTAACTGCAATAGATTTTAATCATGTTTTCGGTACAAAGTCTAATCGATCTCAGAAACCAATATCCTGCAAGCAGAACTATGAATATCCGAAATGGAAAACAGAACGCACCAAGTTCTACTTTAACTACCGGCGTATTTATCTGATGGCACTGTTAAATTACAAACCTGTCTTGAGCCGATCCAGAATCCTCTCTTGCCAGAACTGTATCGGATCCTTCTAATTAGCTAGTTGCATGAAAAGCAAGTGATTACAGGTTTCCATGGTGCAAACCGTAGTTATCTCTTTACTCATTTGCCTGTGACTGCCTTCAGAAGCAACTCCTCCTCCACTGATTCACACGAGGGGCCCATCAAGTGGTCGGGTAGCTCACTCGCGTTAATTAGCGGCGCTTCTCTATGATCTGAACCGTCATTCAGGCGTCCACGTCTTCTTTACAGAGAAAACTGAAGAGACGTTCCAAAGGAGGAAAGCTTCGTCTGGGCCTCATTAGACACAACATCAAATTTTCTTCCGAATTATATTTTAACATTACCGGACGAGCATCGACTCAAATGTTATATTCTATTCTGAAATTTCTGGAACAAATATCGGAATATTACGGATGCAATATTTTTAAATAATTTCTTTACGCACCACAAGGAAATTAATTAAAATAAACAACTGTGTCAGTAGATATTTTGCCCAACGGAAGAAAAACAATTAAGTATTCTTTGTCAAGAAGACAATATTTGAGTGGTATTTAATTGCTTCTTTTTTAATGAAACTAGTAGTAGTATCTCAAATAGCTTTTGAAAAGAATACGGAAACAATACCATATTAGACTAACTTATTTATTCAGCTGATACAATACAATTTTATTCTTGATATTCGTTTCGATATAACAAACCATTTGTACAAATCTGGGAAGAGAGTTTACCCAGAAAATGTAGCTGACAACTGTCCCATTCAATTTTATTTAACTGAATAAACTTCTTATAAGCAGAATGAACAAATTATTAACACATGGATGTCGAAAACACTGTATAAGAGAGAACAGAAGTACTACAAACCAATTTGTAGGCTGCAACAGGAACTTTGCACAAAATACACAAGTCTCAGAAAATAAAACAAAAATTGCGAAGTCCAACTCTTTTCTTGAGTGTAAGAGTCGGGAGGCTCCCGTGTGTATGGTTCAGTGCTATCACGATCTGACAGCGCTGCAAAGGTTGACAGTTAACAGCGCTCTGGTCGTTGAGACTAACAAGATCTTTCATTCTGCCTGAGAATCATCGTGCTTACATTGAAAAAGTGCTCTATGTACACCATTAAAACAGTGCTGCATATACAAAGCAAATGTATAGAGTTTGTTCTGGCTTGACAAGAAAACCCGAAGAAAGATTGAAATAGCAACAACCAAATTACAACAAACATAAAATTTATATTTTTGAAACAAGATATGTTAACATGCAGAAAAGATATAAAATACCATTTTGCAGCGGCTGGTCACCAGACAATCGGGAATTGCACATCCATCAAATGACGGAAATGTAGTTTACAAACTTGAGAACACTATATAATAAAAAGCAATTCATATAAATTAATTAGAACTATATTTAATGAAAGTCCATATTCAAACATTACTCATAATTTTATGTGTAGGGTCAGTTATTTTCACCTTTCGCGTGTATGATTTTGGCTTGACTTCCAGTGGGTACTCTTTTATAATTCTGCATTGCAAGAATTGCAAGCATGATTGTTTATACACGCTTTACATTAGTTCAATTGATGACCTTAGATTTTATTGCAGCTACTAGTGGTGGTAAAAAATAAAATTATATTTTGAAAATTTAACTACCTAGTTTATATTGCAATCACGAAAGATATGCAATTTTCCGGAATGTATTCTCTCTTAAATCTATATTTTTACTTTCTTGAAGGTGATTTGTCGACCGCCGGAGCAGCAGAAACGATAAGAAGAACCTTTATACAATAACATTCTCTCGAGATACAAACACACACACACACACACGCGTATTCAGAACGCTTGCAAATTGCGCACACTGTATGCAGAAGAGGCTCAGAAAGAGGGACTTTCAGCCAGAGCGACCAACTTTACTAAAAGGACTCATTAAAGGTGCATTTAGAACCAACAAATCTAACATCAAATGAAAATAAACTCCCCAACAACATATATCATGAATTGAATACACTCAAGGATTAACTGAATAACACACAAAATTCATAAAATGAAGTTGCAGTTAGCTTCAGACGAAGACAGAAAATGGGTATTCCCCGCGGTCACCACGATCTGCGACGAGTCCCCCTCCCCCCCGGCTTGGCTCAGTTGTGCAACCGCTCTGCAGTGTAACTGTGACTGTCTTACGAACGTTGCGGTACGAAAACAACGGGAACCCAACGTTGAAGCATTGGGACGTGCACCCAGAGAGTAAACGAAAGAACAGAGCTTAAGAGCCTGACATTGGTGCGCTGCCTGGGAGAGCTCGAGAAGTCCAAGAGGGAGCTCTGCGGCGCTCTTTGATTTTAAAATGATTTCAAATCCATTAATGCCGATCCAGTGGCCGAGATCGCTAAGGCAGTAGTGCCGTAGCGATCTCGGACCGAAGGATCGTAGGTTCGAGTCCCGTCTCGGGCATGGTTGTATTGTGTTCATCCTTTCACCCCCTTATCATCATCATCATCATCATCATCATCATATCGTGTCATTCTCATAGTTACCATACCGTTACACGCAATAGTGGTCGCTAATGACCTAGACGTTGATGCGACCTTAAATAACAAAAAAAATGTCCATTGATACAGCTACAATATCTTCAATATTTATGTATTTAAATGGAAAATATATATTTGTAACGTTTACTATTTTTTTGCATTTCCTAAAGGATATGCAACCGTGCAACCTAAGCACGAGCTCCACTGCTACTGTACCATGTCAAACTTCGTTGTTGTTTTTTTTTAGTTCTAAACTGCTACATTTTATTCTTACAAGTTGGCCAAGAGGCAATGTGAATTGCCTCAAAAGTTTTCTCATGAATATCAGCTTGTGTTTGGTTAACCTTGTTGTTATTTTTGTTTAGGCAATATTTTTATTAGGTTGATTGTTAGCGGCTGAATGTTGCAGTTAATCATCGTGAATCTTCAGAAGATCACACGTATCGGTACGGTTAATGACTGCATAAGTAGCGTCGAGCGACTTTTTAAAAGAGAAAGCTACATTCCAGTGAACGTCTATTACGACAGGAACCCTAGGTTTCAATAAATGCTCGTTTCGAAGATAATGCGTTTGTCATATGATGCACCGTATGTGTGTTTTCGATGAAACAATATTTTATCTTTATCAAGCATGAAAGCGAATTAGTGCATTGACATTACAGCTTACAGGAAATTCAATTTCATTACGTTGCTGTATTAAATATTCACAACTTGTTCTTGTTCTGTTCATGTAAAGGCCAAGACACAAGCTGCCCGAGTGGCGGTGTTGTCTCTTTCTGGGTGTGGAGAAAGCAGCTGCAGCTTGTGCGAAGTTGGAAGCAAAATATTTATATTTGGAGAATAGCGCGTGAATTTAATCTACTTATCGACTCTGTTCTCCCGAGAGCTCAGATGAAACAAAATTCGTCCTTCTCGTACACTCCATTAGTATGTTTGCATAAGTCATGGGAATATGGGCGGTAACACCCTGTATTCTACGTGTTTATAGGACACTGACACTGTCTTTAGTAATAATGAATGGCAACCGACTCAGAAGGGGACCTCAACGATTTAATTTTACACTCGCAAAACCTTTTATTAAAATTACTGATATTGCTTTTTACTAATATTGGTTGATGGGTGGAACATAATATTTGGAATGAATTGTGTCTACACCAAAGATTTGAAATAAGTAATATTTGTTCAGTTAATAATTCTTAAATAAACGTACGGATCTTAGGCGTACGCCTAAGAGAAACTGAAGAATTGCTGAGTGATCTTTTATATTCGGGAAAAGTTTAATTGAAGTTTAACATTTGCATAGTTATTCTAGTGGATAAAGTTATTTCAAGTGTTTAACTCATTTAAATTGAATATTTGGGTCAATCGCTACTAACAAAGCCATGGAAGATTTCTCAACATTAAAACAGAACAATACGCTTCGTATTCTAAAATGTCACGCCTGGATTTGACAGCGATATTCGTATGATTATGTTCAGGCGAGGGAGTTCTTTGTTTTTATAAATGAAGTGGAAATTGAAAGAAGTGAAAATTTACTTGCAACTGAAAAGAACGATGAGTTATTACTTTCTCATATTGTAGTGTATAAAGCTATGTAATCGTGTAAAAACTGACGTGAAGAATTTGATATAAACACCCTTTTCAGAGGCTCTGATACAAAAAAATGTTTTCTTTAAACGTCTTTGTGTCTCCGGACAGGCCACTCGAATAAGGATGAATTTCGAAAACTTCAATTTTGGTTCGGAGGTTCACTTCACTTTTTGAAATATGAAAAAATTAAAAATGTTTACTATTTAGAAAACACTGAATACAAAATATCAAAAATACAGAAACGGAAAATAAACGATCGTATTTATTGAAATGTTCTTTAAATATTGCGTTTTTGCAAAAAGTGATTTTTAAGAAAACCATTTTTGGGTTCGAAACCTAATGTATTTAGCAATGAAAAGATCTGGAATCAGTATTACCATGAAAACACGTTTCGTAAAACGATGTTAAGATATTTAGGTGCCTGGGGAGATTTCTGCCAAGCTTTCGGTTCATTAATTATTCGTTCGTGCTCATTAATTTTTCGTTCGTATGGATCTGGTAGCATTGTCATTTCGAAAATCCCTGCTTATGATCAACGCAGTTTTAAAATCCTCGTGCATGTAGCATAGTGATGTTAGGGTCCGGCATTTTTCGTAATAAATACTTTTGAATATAATATCCGAATTGAATCAGTGAGTTTATAAAGAATTCATATAATTATTTCAAACAACCCGCTGATTACTAAATTATTTGCACGTATCTCTAACGTTATTTTAAGAAAGAAACAATACTTTAATTTCAATCAATATTCATTTGAACATTTTGAGAAAGCAAGGTTTATGCATCACGACTGAAACTACATTCAAATTACTTTATTTTATTGCTCTGTGAATTCTTTCATTAAAAAAATTCATTTATGAAATCCACAAATATCAGAGACGGAATAATATTAAGTATTTGGTTTGATATGAGTCTTGGATGTGAAGAAATAAACAATGCGTTCTGTCATTGTAAGAGGGTAGTGAAAGGAAGTTTGCAAGAGATAGCTGAAATAGCAGTTGTATAAGTTGCAATATATTTATTAGAACTTCACGTAATTGTTACAAATATTAAGAAAAAAATGGTGCAATTTTGTGGCACCACAACTTTCAGTAAAGTATATCCCATTACATGAAGTCACATTGTCACTACCTCGGATCTCAAAATTAACAAATTTGAAAAAAACCTAACATTAATTACTATGTCTACTAATTCAGAAAATAGCGAGCAGAACAGTTTTTAATACTGAAACATCGCGCGGTACTAATTTCGTCTCATCTATTAGAGAGCGCGTAAAAATGAATCCTTTTGCGGCCCCAAAGCCCTTTGATCGCTGGAACGAATACTTTTCAAAAGGATCGTGTTCACACCCAGCAAAGGCTTTGCACATCGAGAGTTCTTTCAATCGCATCGCCACTCGGTCCAACATTTCTGTCACTGAAAATTGTAAAATGCTTCGTTAAAAATGCAACACCAAATAAAATGCATTTACAAATGGACAGTGAAAAAGAGAAACTATAAAATTCATACTTTAAAATATACTAACGAAATATATGTCTTACTGTAAAATAACTGTCTTGTTACGAAAGTATAAGATTCTAACAACCACAAATTTTCTTGCATTTTGTCCGGGGCGTTTTCCAATATAAATCCAACGCAAATGCAACCTAGTAAGAAGCAAGCCATCCATCAACCTAAAGCTCACCACATAACAAATAATGGTCTCCAATCTACCATCACGTATCACGGAGAACTGACGTAGATCGCGCAATTTGGGGCAGCTTTAGCGCGCGCGCTCGCTCTGGCGATTGTGGAGCGGCGGGGACGGGTGCGGTGGCAGGTGCGGTGCAGGGCGTGCAGGGCGTGTGCAGGGGCCGGGCTGCAGGCGGCCGGTGCGGGGCGTGCAGGGGCGGTTGCAGAGGCGTGGGCAGAGGCGGTGGCAGAGGGCGGTGGCAGGGCAGGTGGCAGCGCGGGTGCAGGGGCAGGTGGCAGCGGAAGTCGGGTGTAGAGATATATTTGCTACGGTGGCAGGACGGTTGGCAGGGACGGTGGGCAGCGGGCGTAGGTCGGGGGCGGGGGCGGCGGCTAAGACGGGGCGGGGGCGGGGCTAAGACGCGGATGCGGTGGCGGGGGCGGGAGCGGGGGCGGAGCCGCTGGGCGCTGAGGGGAAACGCGCTGCAATTCGTGTATCGCAGTGGCTGGCCAGGGTGCGGTGCTGTTCCGTGGACGCAGCCCTCGGCAGGCCGGATTAAGGCCAGCTGCAGGGCCCTAAGCGCGCTTCGAGGGCTCCCCGCGGCCTTTCCTTTTGAACAATGCGCCTCCCAGATCTTACTTACCGTTTCGATACAAAATAAAATGTTATAAAACTCTTGTTTTTTCATATTTCATCTTACCTCAACCCTATTTTAGGATAATGAGCTTGCCAAAACGTATATATTAAGTTAAAACAAAGTCAAGCACATTACGTTATAGAGAATAGAAATCGTTAAATATACTTCAACACCTCTGCCAAAAAGTGGTTCATCTATCT
This sequence comes from Gryllus bimaculatus, assembly GCA_017312745.1. Classification (NCBI taxonomy): domain Eukaryota; kingdom Metazoa; phylum Arthropoda; class Insecta; order Orthoptera; family Gryllidae; genus Gryllus; species Gryllus bimaculatus. The sequence continues at coordinate 6,333,107 of BOPP01000005.1, read as the reverse complement.
TGTTGGTTAGACGGAAGGCAGCCAGTTATTGTTATAATTATTATTATATAATATAATAATAATGAATAATAATAATTATTATTATTATTATTATTATTGACAAGAGAAAATATTATTCCGAATTAAAATCGAAGATGAAAATATTATCTCGCTTGGGACCATGAATAAACATTTGAAAATAGAAGAAAGTATTCCTCTCTTCCCCCCAAGATTTGTCTTTCAACGTTTTCCCTACTTCCTATCTTACGTACGTGCACCTAACTTTTTCTTGTACAGTGTTTTTTTTAAATGTTAAAAATATGGTACACGTCTTAAAGAGTCTCCTTTTACCTGGTAAAATATGATCTGATAGTTCTCAATAATTGTATATTTTTTATAATTTTTATAAGATTAAAAAAAATAGTATGGTCAAGTCAATAAAATTTTATTTTTTGAGCATTAACTGACAATACATATAGATACACTTCATTTGATCACCTAATAAATAACTTATATTTTTATTTGTCGCATCCGACATTGCTAAAAAGTATATTACCACATAATAGAGAGAATAAAACTATGTATTTTTAAAAATATTCAAATGTGTATTGGCTCATTTACTAAATAGAACATTTGTACTGTTAAAAAGAATGCTCATTACGTGTTAATTTTTGTGTTACGAGCGCTCTCAATTTCGCACGTTTTTAAAAACGACTTTAGAGGACTAATAATTTACATCAGTAATGATATTTTTCAGCAGCAAATAGTAAAATTTTAATGAAAGTGGAGAATAATCAGTGATGTAATTAAACGTAAAGGTTTGAAAATTCGTAGATTGGCGCTAAGATAATCGACCGAAATATTTGTTACGACATTCGCATCAGTCCTCCTCAACCGTTGACCTCATTACTGATGAGATTCTGCCCCTACCAATTGTGGGCGAAAGTTCTCGTAACAGGGCGTGCAGCGACAGCGCATCCTGTGTAAACGCCCTAGAAACAAAGAACAGAAAAACAAGTTTGTCCGGAACCCCACAGAGTATTTATTTTCGTGTTTAGGTGCGTTTACGAGAAGTTGGCGGCGTTTTCGCTTTGCATCCTTGGATGCGTACATCTGGAGTTGATAGCGCCGGCCGAAATGGCATTGCTGCCTGCTAACATTTATTGTGACCAACAACTTGCTATGCCCTGGAAAAACAAATACAAAATAAAAGTTTATAATACGAATAATCTATTTGAATTTATTTAAAATATATTTAAGAAGGTCTTGGATGTCAGAATTGTAACACTGAATCGAAAGTAGTTCCGATAAACAATCACAAAAGGCTGGTATAACATCCTAATTCTTTAATCCTGGTCAGTTAGAAACAAAAGAACTGAGAAACTGCATTACTATAGTCAAATTTGCGAATAGAAATTCATAAACTATTTTCATTCACATAAAATTCTAAACTGAACGGAATTAAGCTACCAAATATCAGCTCCGTTTTAGCAACTTCGTTGATCACGTTTTCCTTAATCATCAATGCGCTTCCTCTGTGCACCGGCATGGACTAGAATAAAGGCATGTCTAACACGAAATTCCCGGCATTTGTTCTTTCCGCTCTCGGAAATTTCGTTTTGCACTCTGCATTCAGAATTTTGTTCTGGGAGCTCAACTTCGTTATGATAACAAATCCACTTTGTTCACGGATTTTCTTTCTCTCTTCGTTATCATTAATAGCCCCGAGGCAGGCAGAGAGGCCGCGTGCCCGCCCGACCGCCCGCCCGTTGGCGCCGCCGCTGCCGCCGCTGGGCTGTAAACTATATTTTCGCTGCGCTCCGCAGCGCCGCACAGTGGACTCGAAACCTTAAGTTTCCAAGAAAAAAAAATAGAAAAACCTGTCGCTTGAAAACGCTTATGTTTTAGGAAATAAAAAGTATCTGGTGAGCGGCATGTAGTTAGTCAGCAGTAGGCAGGCATGTAGTAGGCATGTAGTAGTAATGTAGTTATTCGATTAGAAGGAAGGTAAAGTAGTGGGATATTCTGTGACGGTGAAATTGCTGCCCTTGTAATGATGCTCTCGCAGCAGAATCTAATATTCATGCAAAATTGCATTTCTTCACGAAACTAGACAAAAATACACGGCAAAAATTTTTTAAAAGATTATAAAGCACTGCCTTTTTTTTGTTGAAAGGCAATATTGTTACAATTTGTACTTTGACATGCCTCACTATGCATCCAGACAATAGAAGTAAAGAAATATTTTGAAATGTTTTTGAAATTTATGCTGCTTCACTCTTTCGTACACGCACGAAATGAGTTGGTTTTAGTTGTGGGTGTCGTATCGCTCGCTTGGGAAATGGAAGACACGTGGGGTGCATCGCTTCGCGCCATTTCGTCCCTCTGTGTGGCGGCGGGGGCGGGGACGGGGGCGCCGGTCGCATCTCGTGCTCCCTTTGCATTCCAGTTCGTGGCCCAACAGCGCGCGCGGGTCTGCGCAGCGGCGAAAATAGACGAGTCGATAGACCGCGATGCCACAGCGGCCCATCCGTTTCAATTTCACAACTCTACCTGTCCATCGGGTGGCGGCATTGTGTTTTAACTTCCAATGAACAGCGAGAATTCGACAATACACAGTAATATTCGTGGGAATCTTCGTTTTTTATTTCGGTGTCGATGAATCCTCACAATGCTAGCAAATTGATGTACGATAATAGGTGAATTAATTATCCCGACTTTTATTCTTCGTAATTAAATATTCTCGTACGGTCGAAATAATTTTAGCGAATAATTATATTTTGAAAATTTGAATGAATGATTCACATCATTTGAAGAGAAAATATTTCTTTTTCTATTTCGTATTCATGATTACAACAAATAATTCTCACGCGTTTCAAAAGGATCTGACACCTGATTAAGGTAACATTTCTGGATAAATGCAGAAATTGTGCAAATTAAAATCTGACAAATTTATGTGAGCAATACTACTCGCCTTTGAATGGGAAGCTACAAGAAATCTCAGAAAATGTATCTATTAGGTTTGTTTCTTGCACTATATGTAGATAAACACAATACGGTTGCACATAAGAGATAATGTTAGCATTGCAAGTTTCCCCTAGAGAATGTTAGCATTGATGAAATGAGGGTGACAGCGCAATAGTGGCCTATCCCACATTTTTAGGAAATTGCGTTCTGTGTGTTAATCACATCTTAATCTCCCTAACTTCAACCTCAACCCAGTTTCATGCATGTTCGCTCGATATTTTCAAGTTATAATTACAAAAAAACTATTGCACTCAGCTACTATTACATTCTTTGTGCAATATGCCTAAGTATAGCGATGCTGTTTTACACAAGATTAAATCCAACACAAAATGGTTAGTCAGGGTCAATACTCTCACATAATAGTCATAATATTGAAAAAACACTTACAAATGGAGTGTTTATTTTGCCAATAACTTCAGCCATTTTCTCCAAACACAGGATCTGGGGATAGGCCACTATTGCGCTGATACCCTCAAATATGTCACAAAACATGTGACTGCGATACTAATTATTAGTTCATTTGAAAAGTTAGTATATGGGCGTCAATATTATTGTGTCCTGGAGATCGCGAATTAATTCGAAACACGCTCAGCAGAAGGTGAAATTAATGATAGTTTAGAGAAAATAATACAATATTGATAAAACGCTCTTTGATTACCATTATTTAACCTGAAATACCTTCTCCCAATATGAAACACTTTTACATCATTCCTCAGAATTTCTCAAACAAAATGAAATAACATACGCTGAATGACAAGTAATCAAAGGTAAATATTCTCTGAACAAACCGACAAATCCCTGCAGCAAATGACCTTTTGGAATAATGCTTTTCTGCTATTGTGCAAAAGCAAAATGTGGACTGCCACCACAAATCAATCACATTCACGCACTGAAACAATTCGTTTGCGTAAACTCATTCCGACAAAAATGTTGCTCATGATGAGTGTTTTTCTCACTGATCGAAGCTAACCTGCATGGTATTTATGTAACGTTTCCATGGTTACGGTACACAAGTGCCACTGAAACGAGCAAACCCCCAACAGTTCTCACTAAAACTTATTTTGCATTTGCGAACTAGACTAAAAGTAATATTTACTAATAAACATATAAACAGAAGTGATTGTCGTTTCACTGCAATACAATGAGCATTGCGAAATTCTTAATAATCCAGGGGGTAAGTTTGCGAAAGCCACTCGTTTGAATAAGATCGGAAAAGAAACTGCGTGAATTGAGTCTTTTATTCTGCGTTTGCTTGATATTTTCAAGTACCAGTTACTTAAACTTCTCAGTAAATCTAGAAACACAAGTTCAAAACCAACCGAGCTTAATTTACTTAATTGAATTTCCTGCTTAACTTACTTATATAACATTGAGAATAAATTCATGCACAATGCGCAGACGAACTTTCGGGAAAACAACACAAAAACTTTGAAAATAACATCTCCGAAAATGGTCAATAAACTGTGAAATATAGCGATTGCGAAAACTGCATGTTGTTATGATCATTCTAGTATTGAGATTCATAATGACAAGACAGACTTCTTAGGTGTCCAGGTTTAGGTTTATTTGGATTTTGACAAAATCAGTTCTGCATTTGGCTTCTTAAAAAATTAAGTCCGTTTGGTAGCAGATAGCATCAATAGGGATTTTTGCATATACAGCATGAAAATCTTAAAATCCATATACTGGCAACTTGAACCATTCATGAAACGAATATTTGAGTGAAATTGTTGAAGATACGATCCTAATTTTATCCCAAAACTTTGATAACTTCCGTATGCATGTTTAATCATTTTTTAACCCCTTTCAAATTAAGCTCTTCTGAAATTTCAAATTAACCAGAAGAAAGCATGTTTCATTTATCTGACACGAGATCACCTAAGAGTTGAAACTCAGAGGAGGGGATTTTTTACAAAAAATATTGTAATTCGAAGTTCAAATTGGAAAGTAAAATCTGAAAAGTAGTGTGAAAGACTACTTTGATCATTTTTTGCAAAAGATCATAATTTGATCATTTGAATATTACTGTTGCCTAGAATTAATTAATATTTAAAAAAATTGTATTATATTTTTTCTTTTATTTATAAAATAAAAGTAATAAGTGTAAAATTAATCCTAGATATAAAAAATACTTACGTTTTAGATACTTGAGATGATATATTAGCATTGAGATAACGATAAAACTAATTTGCGAGGTCTTTTCAAATAAAAGACAAGAATTAGTATTTTACGCACAGTATTATCAATACTGGCTCTTCGCAGTCATTACTGATGCACGTTTGATAAAAATAACTATGCTAATGGAATCAAGTTGTCCTTATATAGTATTAGAAGTATTGGTCAAGAGGGTTAGAGCAACACAAGTTCCTTGATAAATGAAAAGAATAATATTGAAACTTATTTGCTAGAGTTCCTTAATTATGTTTCATTAGTTCTTTATATGTACTTCTAATATTATTTAGAACATCAAATTTAATATTGATTCAAGTTGTAAAATAAAAATTAAACAAGTAAAGAAGATTTTGTTAAATTATCGTTCATGAAATTATTTGAGAAAGATATTGTTTTTGATTTTGAAAGCACCAACCTGAGGTACTTGAGAAAACACCACAGCATATGAAAAAATATTGTGTGTTTGGAAATGACTTAAAACGTCAAACTTTATCTTAACGCTTAATTTTTCAAGAGAGAATACTTTGAGGATGATGAGAAGCTATAAGTAACACAATAACCTACATACGCGAATATATTAAAAATAATGAAGCAGAGAGCGTGTTACTAAAAGGCCAAAAATAATGTACGCTATTGTTTGCCTAACTTAGAATTCAAACAACAAAACCCTTCACTGATACACGTGATTTTTTAAGAACATAATAAAAATGTCAGTTCTTAAAGACAAGAGAGCGAGGCGCCGCAATGCAGAAGTAGTCAGAGCTACCAAATCTGGAACAGATCTACACCGTTTCACATCCGTTCTCTGCGCTACGACACTGCCCTTAAAGTAGCTGTGAACACACGTGTAGTTCAAGCCATAGGGGGAAACTAAGTGTGTCCGGGACTAAAAGGTACAGAGGTGAAATTCAACCTGTTTGTTTTCTTCATCATCGCAAATATTCTCTCTCATTTTCTAACAGTTTCTTTGCGATTTCGTCGCACAGAATAAAACATACAGAAAAAAAAAGTACGGAGATTTAAACAAAATGCATGAAGTCTGAATGAAATAGACATTCCCAGAAGATCGTCTAATTCCACCAGCATTCAGACATCTCATACAAAGAATAATCTCAGCCCCACTCGAATCATCCCAAGAACAAGCCGTCCCCATGTCCTTTGAAACGAAGCGTAGCTGGCCGGGGCTATTTCGAGCGCAGAGCCGGGTTGTTTGCCGGCGGCGTTGTCGCTGTTGTTGATGGGCGGCTGCAAACGTGATCAGGTTGGAGCGGCTGCGCCGAGCGTTGCCCTGCGGACAAGCCTCCGCCTCTCGCGTGGGCTCTTCCGCTCCCCCCCTCCCCACCCCGCCTCGCGCATTAGCCACGCACGTGGGGCTAGGGATAATTGCGGCCAGGAAGCGGGAGCGCGCGGGTCACTGCAGGTCGTTGCAGTTGGTCGCTGACAAAAGAGACCAGAGTCAGCGGAGTTTGTATTCTTATGTGATTACAACATTTTTATATTGTCTACGTTCAGTTCTAAAATGTCGTGACATTGGTGAACCATGGCAAACGCTACACAATATACACATTTTGTTATATATATATATATATATATATATATATATATATATATATATCCTTATCATATACCCACACATGCACAAGTAACATCTTTGCTCATTTTTTTACTATTCTGCCAATTTTTAATTTTGCAAAAAGGATCAATTGAATTAATGATCTTTGGAATGAATGCAGCTCCGCCTTCACCTACCAGTACTTCATTCATTCCCTGTTTTGCTTATGCTCGCCTAATAAAAATTTCTTAATATTTTGTCTACAGAATTTGTGAAAAAAGGACTTGGAAATATGAGTTGCCCATTACATGTTTGCCCCGCCGCACCACTCTCTATAGAAGAGACACATATTGAAATATGGAGAAATAAATGGAAATTCTAACACCAAATTATGAGATATCATTTAGTAGGGGAAAACACCACTACCTTTCGAGCTAAAAAAAGGTCCTACATAACTTTTAAATGTACTACGCCGACAAAACAAAAACATAGTACATTGATATGCCAAGGAAAAATATAACACAGTATTCCTGTAAAGCCATCTCCATACCCCAAATTTTGTGTTTCAGGGAACTCCTAGCTTGATATTTTTTTGGATATCTGACAAGTGAGGGAAATGTGATATGAATCCGTATGAACCACCGAAGGTCAATAGGCGAGTATAAGTGCGTGTAAGTAAGCAAGTGAGGGTAGGTCAAGGAAGAAGAATAAAAGATCGCGCGCAGTTCGATCGTTACGTTGCTAGGGTGCTGAGATTCGGCATTCGCCTTGTGTTGATCGGAGTAACTACGGGAAAACTACCAACCGGAGCAGCCGGCCAGAAGAATTCTCTTCCAGACAGCGGCTGAATCAGCCTAGTGTTGAAACTCCTGCCACCGTCGGGACTTGAACCTATGATCTTGTGGTCATTGAAGCTTGCCGCTAAAGCACGATAAGATAGAAGATTCAATGAAGACTACGTCAAGGAAATTGACGTTTTATTTTTTATAAGACACTACCAAAATAAAAACGAAACTTCGCTATTGCTAGGTACGGAATTACTTCCAGGCGTGTATAAAACGTATTCAAGACCGTATATGTACAATTTTGCAGATATTGCTACAAACTAATCATCAGGTTCACGTGAAATCTGAAACATTACAATGTCCCTTACACCTCTATCGTGCACAGCTCAAAAACTGCGACCTACTTCCTTAAGCCTCAGGGAAACCCAGATAGGTTTCTTTAATTGTTATAAATAGATACTTTTTTGGAAAAATCTATTACATTTATGAGGTTTTAGTTTTATTGGGTGTGTCAAGTAGTATTGGTAGCCAGAATCATAAAACGTATGTACAATTAAATTGACTTTTTGATATTCTGTGAACTTCAAAGGAGTAAGCCTAATGAATAATTTCTCATCAATATTTGAATATCTTCTCTCGCATACTACTGGATCTGATGTAACGTACAGCTCAAACCCTGTTCATTAATTAGATTTCGGTACGAATCTGTTTTACTTCCACAACACAAAATACAATTTTAGGAATACACAAGAAAATATAATTTACTATAACGAGATCTCAATATTTGTTCTATTTTGTACATTTTTGAAACGACACACATTTGACGTGATATGAACGGCACGTTTAGTTATTGCAGGTTACACCCATTTGCAATTTTTGAAGAGCCAAATACGTTGCAATACCGGTTATAAGTATAAAATGGCACGAGGAGGGGGGTGGTCAATACACGCACATTGTATTTGTTATTTAAGGCCGCATCAACATCTAGGTCATTGGCGACCACTATTGCATTCAACGGTATGGCAACTGTGAAGATGAAATGGTAAGGTGATGATAGGGGGTGAAAGGTCAAACACAAATACAACCATGTCCGAGACGGGACTCGGAACCCGCGATCCTTCGGTCTGAGATCACTACGGCCCTACTGCGTTAACGATCTCGGCCATCCGAACAGCACACACACGATATTATCATGAAGTGTGTTTCAAGGGATTGATATTCACGAATTTAATGGCATATCAGGCATGTTAATTTATTTTAAAAATTATTTTTATGACTTATTCAAAGGAATAGTTGAAAATCCTTTTCCATCCTGCTTGCAAAGCAGAGAGATGAAGGGTGGCAGAACATAATAAAAAAAATTACCATGTTCTAGCAGTTCACTCTACAGAAACTTGAAAATATGTAACGATATGTGACATAACACGTTAGTTTTCATTAGTGGAGTCTTTTGTTTGTGCTACAATTCAAAAACTTTGACTCGTACAATTAGTTTTTACCCTAATTTTCTTTTGTTACTAGGTCGTTTACTACTATTTTTGGGTAACACGACTATTGCATTACGAAGTCAAACAAAAACATTTTTGTCACGAAAATTTCAAGTAAACTTCACGTGAGTTTCACGAAAATTAAAGTAAAATTAACGAATGGTTGATCTTCGTACCGCACATTATATGCATGAAGAAATGCAAATCTGTATCTTGTAAGTTTTTTGCTCACTGAAGATTAACATAGTGACAAAAATTGTCCTATATTTTTATAATTGACATTACAATGGTCAATTTAACCTCAATTTAAAAAAATACAGTTATACTATGTTAAATATTATTTAAAATACAACCCTTTGGCGGGGTTTGTTTATTATTTAACTTAGCTGAAATTTTGTACAGCTCGTTTTCCCTTTCTTAACGATCAAAGGACTGGGAGGAAGAAACTTAACATTTATAATCACCCTTCATCCATTTTACTTTCTTGCTCTTGGAAATTTATGAAGAAAAAGTGTTGAAATTGTTTTGAAAAACGAGGGAATTACTCTTATTACCGGGTCCTGATAACGAAATGGAAAAATCCTGTTGCTCTATACAGTGAATTACTTCTAGTGAAGCCAGGATCCACGTTTTGTGAGGCTCTTTACCAAAAAATCGATTGACGGCAAAACGCCCGTCTGTTGTCAAGGCAGTTTTCAACTGTTCAGTCGATTTTCTCAAAAATTAATATTCCCCGATCGATCTGAGCGAACTTGAGGGTTAGGGAGATCCAATTAGATATTTTGATTTGTGAGGGTGATGTACATGACCCTCCAAAACAGTTTCAACATTCTCACAAATGGCTTCATTTTTTTTGATTTAACTTTGTTCTCTGATAACGGAAAGGATGCTTAAGGGAGCGTGCTGCAGGTCTCATGGTCGTTGAAATCCCAGATTTTTCGAAAATTGCAAAAGTGGAATGTTTTTTGTGCCTTCCTACAACCACAATATTGAAGATGGAGTTTTTCCTTAATAAAATATGTTCTTTCACGACATATTGAAATAAGGTCAAGTTGAATATTTAAAAAAATATGAATTTTGCCGTGCATTTCTGCTTAAATATAGGCCATTTTCAATATTTCAAAAAATATGAATTTTGCCGTGCATTTCTGCTTAAATATAGGCTATTTTCAATATTTCAAAAATTATGAATTTTTCCGTACATTTCTGCTTAAATATAGGCAATTTTCAATTTTTTGACCTTTTTTCTCAAAAGTAGCAGCAATTTTTTTCTTTAAATTTCCTACTCGGGCGTATGAAGTAACATATAAAAATATATGGAGATAGTACCATTTTCCGAGAACACTCGTAGTTTCAAAATTGCAAAAAATAACATTTTGAAGGTACAAAATTGTAAACGGATATTTTGCCTTAAACAAGGTAATTTGCATCTTTTTGAAAAATATCATAAAAATAACTTTCTCAAAACCGCTCCAATTTTGTTCTTCAAGTTTTTTTCTACGGATAGAAGAGGGGAAACAAACTGGTCTTATTTTCATTCAACCCAATTTTCGTAAATCGCAAATTTAGAAATAATTCGAGAAAATGTGCTGATATAGTACTCCTGGTTGTACTATAACTTTCTGCTGATTTCGTACGAGATCGTTAAACTTTCACGGTTGAAATGTGGTTCACTTGGATAAAGAGGCAATCTGGATATCACAAGGATCAAGGGCTGGGTTCACGGTGGGATCAAATTGTCTACTTCGTGACAGTTTCGTGATATGATTTTTTCGTGATTTTAACTGAACTTTATAATGCTAACACTGATACATACGCACATTCTGATTAACGTATCAATTACAAGACGTTAATTACAATATGTTACAGTACTTTTCGTCATAATTTTCTTTTTTCAATTCGAACCTTTCTCCATGAAGTTGAAAATCTATCTGCAAGACTAGGCGTCACATGGGAACGGTCGAGTTTTGTTTTTCTTTGCAAGAGGCGGCACGATGTCTGAGAGGTGGTGTTGAAATCTATCTCCAAGTTTAGGAAGTACTAAAAAGAGCTGCCAGAAAGCGACACGATATCAGTCAATTCAAAAAATCCTCCTATGCAATACACTGTCTTTCAGAGATGATCACGAATGTCGTTATTTTAAACATTCTAGAAGAAATTTTTAAAACATTCAAGAAGTTTTATATTTAAAAGTTGGTACTATTGATTTTGTTGAAAACGTTGTGCGATAAGGCATATATTACTACAAAATGTAAAATTTGAGGGAAGAAAAATAAAAATCTCATAGTTTTCCATTTATCTTTGGAAATGTGGGAACGTATTCGGTGGAGTTGTAGGAAAGGCAGAGGTTTATTTAGAAACAGCTCGGTGCATTACTAATGCAGAAAACAAACGTCGGCAGAACATGCTAATGTTAACATACAATACACTGCATTTAATCCTTTGGCTATTTGCTTATTTGGAATGAACTACGGAGCATTTAGAATCCCCGAAAGAATTTATTTTAAATTACTTAAAACTTATTGTTGCTCGAGGCTGAATTAAATCAGCTTGGACGTGCATATGTTAATGACGACATCGATTTAAATATAATTCACAATCAGTCCTCAGAGACGAATTAAAACTAGTGGATATATTTTTAGTTTTTTAACGTTTTGTTCGCGATAGCTTTTTTATTTGACTTTTTCATTAACTCCGACTAATATAAGTTCTACATATTTGATAGGCATGAGTTTTGGATACCAGAGATATACTTTTATAAGTGATTTTTCATCGGGGGAGGGAAGTTAGGACGTCGAAAAGTGACAATGTTTGCATGTCATTTTTCCGCATTAACCTTATTCTGCAATTTTAAGCCTATTAAATGTATTTTAAAAGGTCTTCCTGTTGCGCTCAAACTAACTGACAATTGGTTCTGGAGGTAAACAGTTCCGTGTCAGTTGCATTGAGAGAGTTTGGGTGAGGCATCTGATAAACAAGAGTTTACTTTCATTCTAACGTTTCTATTGCTAAGAAAGATGGGTATAACATTTTGCAGGTACTGAGGTAGTTTCATTGGACATAATTCAAATAAAAGTCACTGTTGCCGGACAGTGTCATATTCCTGGGCTATATCCAAACGATGACAATATAATTTTCCTTTGTTCGAGATAACGTTTCAGAATTCTTTCAGAGACGACAACAAACTTTCTTCGACCGGAAGGACTTCCATTCCACTCATTGAAAATCACCTTTGATCTCCTTGGAATTATTTTGATTAAAAACAATTTTTAATCACTCATTTTTACATGCCTTTTCTTCACCCCAATTTCAGCAAAAAATAATGTCTTTTACGTGCCTAAAATAAATGCCCCTTTGCCTGTCTATTTCGAGCAAAATAAAAGCCCGTCGCCTGCTGCGGAGCGCCTGGGCGGGCGGCTGCCGGGCGCGTGTCGGAGCGGGGAATCTGGAGCGCGGAGCGACGCGGCGCCGGTGGCGCAGCGGCGATAAGCGGAGATAAGCAGGGCGTGAAATGAGCGGACGCGGCGCGGAGGCGGCAGCAGCAGTCGAGTGTCAGTCGTCTTCTTGCAGGAGCGGAGGTCGCGCTGCAGCGGATGCTCGAGTGTGGAGAGTTAACGTAGTGAAGGGAAGTGAAAACAGGATTACCAATTAGTGCCCCCTCCACTCCCTTTTGCGCTACCAAAATAGAACTACTACGGAGATTTAATTGATAACTCTCGGGCGGTGAATATTACATACATACGATGGCTCCTTCCTTGTGCGGAACATTTTGGGCCAGAGTTATAGAAACAGTTTTTGTGCTTGTTTAGAATTTCAAAATGCAATAGCTTTTTGTTCTGTTATCAACGATGGCTTATATCAATTTCAAATTATTTGCTTGTTATATAGCAATTTTTAAAGGATCTGGAATGTCTGATCAAATAAACGTTACAAGGAAATAATAATCCTGACAAATTCACACATGATTGAGTGAATACTATAATTTGAAACCAACTATTGGAATATTGTTTGTATTGATTTCAATATAATATATAATTTAATACGCTACATTGGTTAGCTAAATACGTAAAGATTTAAAAATCAAATAAAAGTTTTTAAAAACGGGAGCACATATGAAAGAGGAAAACTTACACAGGTAATTATATGCTTTACCCTAACCTTTTTTTAAATAGCCCGGCCCACGAGAACATTCCGCATTTAGTATATCATAATTTTATAATTGAGAAATCAACAAACAAACTCAATTTCATGGAGGCAAGCTCTAGTTACACCATATAGGTACTTTACTGCGGGTGAACAAACATGTAATATCAAGGTCGCGGCTAAGGCAACTAGCTTTCCAAGAGTTCACGAGCAATGTCTAAAGAGAAAACGGGCGTACTTTAAATGTAAGGGTAGTACAAAACTCTCCGGAGCATGGCGATGCGTCACTCGGTACCCGATAGTCTTTTGGAAAAGGCTTCAGAAAAATTGCTTGACAGTTACTGCCTCAAGAGCGATGTTAATTCTCATTTCCTTTGCTAAAGCAAAGAAATTATCCGTTAACACGAAATACATTAATTATATACGAAATATTCAATTGAGAATAAAATTAAACATTTTGATGTGAAAATATCTGGAATTTGTAGTCGCTGAAGGCAATAATTACAGAAACGTCCTCTGTACTGATTAGAAGGTTAAACAGAAAGATTCAGATCTGTTGACAAAGCTTTCCATCCGTAGGAGACCCGTGTTATTTTTCACATTGGTGTATACGATTCGTATAACAAATAACAGAATGATCGAATTAAATATTACACAAAACAAAAATCAACAAAGATTTGGCCATTCAAATATATTCCTGCCCTTTGGCACAAATAATTATATAATCCAGAATTTAAAAAGAAAATAAACAAAATAAGCTATAAGTAGAAAAGTGTATAATCAAAATCCAAATTTCGCTTGTTTGAGAGAAAACGAAGGCAAACATATTACGTATGAAATCACACAGTTCTTATTTATACTTCGAGTAGGCTCTGCACTTAACATTCCTCGCTTCTGCATGTACACGCCGTTATGTAGTAGAAGGGGGAAATGAGAGCAGTGGTTGTGGAACTTTCTTTTATTTGCTGGAGCACACGGCTTCCCCAGGCGGGCAAGTACACGCGGACGCAGCTTGACACGCCTGAGTTAAGCATCCTAATTCATTTGCATAAGCGCCAATTAATCAGCAGGAAGATGAAAAAAAGCATCCCAGTGTTGCCTAAACCCAGTTTCATGATTTCTGGATATTTTGAAAGAATGAAAAAAAAGGTATTTTTTATGAGGATACAAGTTTTAAAGGCATAAAATCACCCTCCAAAAGCATGAACGTAAAAAACTGGTTTTAAGATCGGCGTAGAAAAATCAACTCCAGCCATAAGAATGAGATATAAAATGTGCTAGAGATACATGGCATTTGTATCTTACTTAAAAATAAGCTACGTACAATGTTGAACGGTATAGTAACTAAAGCACCTTTAATTTTTGAAATATTGACGATTTAAGTTTTGCAAAACAGTTTTCAGACTAGTTTACGATGAGAGAATGCGATTGTTAGACCTAAAATTGTATACATTTATCATGTGAGTTTTAGATGATGACACATATTACTTTGATTTATTTATCTTTACATAAAAATAGCTAGACTTCAGTTTTCAGATGTTTTGAGACGCTCTAGGAATACACTAGGTATTTGAAATAGCCCCGTTCCGCCACCTACACTACCATTGTGCGTGTTACTATATAGGAGCCTTACTGACCTTGCTTAGCACGCTAGGTGAATGCTAACTAAAGTCAATCTATTTCCGATAGTCGAAATAGCAAATCTAAAAATCACAATTATGTAATGGGACAATTTTGGATTGGATTTGTCTTATTAATCTGTTTATTTCAGAAGTAGTATAGATCCATTTGAAGGAATTTAAATGATTTCATTATCGTGTAAAATTAACATGAAAAATGTATACAATTTTTGGTCTACCTATCGCATTCTCTAATCGCAAACGAGTACAAAAACTGCTTTGCGAAACCTTCAAATCTTTAATAATTTAAAAATTGAAGGTGCTTTATTTACTAGATCCATCCTAACAGAGCAAACACGTTCCCATTTTACGTAGCATATTTTTACGATATAAATACCATGAATTTCTAGCACATTTTCTACCTGTTTACTAGAGCTGGAATTGGTTTATCTTTGGAGTGGAAAACGCATATCTCAACCACGCAACTAAATTAGTTAAAGTTCGCCAGTTCAAAAGATCCTCGTTTATCGGAGCACCAACCGATAAATCATGACTGTTGGACGAGAGGGCGATCCACAGCGCTGCTACAGCTGGGGGAGTCTCCATTGGTAAAAAATCTCGAACGCAGCTGTTGGACGTGATTAGAAGCTGAGGGCACTTTGGTGTTGCAAATACGCACTCTTTTAGAAGGGGTTTTACTTTCAGACACAGTATGAGGTAATCCCTACTTGTGTGAAAGATTCATTAGTGCTTTCACGTAAACGGGAATCGTTTGTGTGCCAGTTCTGTTGATTTGAAAACGCATTTAACTGAATAAATGGAGAAGCGCTATCAAAGAAATTAACCGAATTAGACATGACATGTAAAGCGTTAAATGTGTTTCATAGAATGTACCGAGAAGTGCATTTTTCAGTCAAATATGGTGACCAAAGTACAACGCACAAAACTACATCGTAGCAGTAAAAAAAGTTGCCCCACTCCTCACAGTTTATTCCTATTATACCATTTAATACACTATTCAATGACTTGGATAAATAAATCTGATACATAAGCGCCAGATATACTGAAATTTCCAGAATTGGTATATGCCGATTACTGAGTGCCAGATTTGGAAACTATTGAGGGCTTGCATAAGAGATTAAACGTCATCAAAAGTTATAGTGAGATTTGTATATATTTAAAAGACTAAGGGTTTTCGGTTGTATAGAGGAATTTAAGCGTTGTATGGAACCAAATGTGATTTTTCTTTACATGAAAGATATCTGGCTATAGATGTGTTGTATGACTCTTGTGAACTGGGTTTATAGTTAAAACTCTAAATTTAAATAATATTCAAAATTAATAGAATTAACTTTTAATTGGCGTAATTTGTTTATTACATTTTCAAGGCCCACAACAATACAATTATAATTAAAATACAATACAATAGAAGGATAGCCATGCATCATGACGTAATTAGCGGAACGGAAATAGTGAGGGTTAAGTTTGAAGACTGACGTTTTTTAATGCAAAGTTTAGCAAGCGTGTACTAAAATATAAATAAACGCAATGTTCAGCAATAGGATGTCATGTGTCACACTTTACAAAAACTAGTGATTAGAGCGGAATGAGCAACTAATAATTATAAAGTTAAGATGAACAGACAATAGTCTTCTACATTAATGTAGATTTCTATGTAAATATTATTTCAATTATATTTTCGGAAACATATTCAACTCAGTGTTCACAGAGAAAAGTTATTTTATTATTGTGTCAGAGTTTGTATATCGCCTTCATTTCATAAGTTGCATAGGTTACGTTAAGAATGAAGCTATGTTTGGGAGACTTCGATTGAGTGCATACGTACAGTAGTACACAAGTACTACTTTCAGGTTTTCTTCAGTTCCATCTTTTGTGTGAAATAATCACAGGGATTACGCTACTGGTGACGAAGTAATAAATATGCACAAATAACGGAAAATTTACAGCGGTTTTATGTAGTTGTAATAAAGGAAATTGGTATTGTGCGGTGTATACGCAAGACCACACTAAAGGATTTTCATTCTTTGGCGCAAAAAGTTTAAAGAATGGGGGTGAAATATCGACATATGGCGACACACAGAAAAAGAATTGCGCTTAAAGAAATCGTTAATGCATGGCGCAAAGTGTCTGATCTGAGTTTAAATATTTGCAACTCAAATAAATCGCTACGATTTAGGATGCGTAAATAAAAAAATGGATAGACTAGACCAATTGAATGCTTAGAAACAGACTATAAATTAGCTCTTGAGATCAAGATACCCAGTAATATCTGTAAGCTAAGAGCGGGAAAGGAAATATAGAAATTTGGAAAATATCGTAACATAAAATCTATTAATTTGTCAATTATAAAAGCAAATAAACTGGTGAACGGACTAGTATTTACGTATTACAGAGTAGAATTTTTAGGAAAGCTGAAATAGCAAGAATAACGCAATTGGGCTTTTAACCAAGCGGCACTACGTTTTCAAACATCTTACTCTAACAAATGGTGCTGGGAGAGGTCTTGATGGACGCGTTTGGGGAAATGGCATTGTGTGAGGTAGAGGAGCGCGGTTAATCTGAAATAAACTGTTTGATAAACTAGAAAAATATTCAGAGGTGGGGAAACAAAAAAGATTGTTCGTGGTTCGAATTAGTTCAGTGTGGTAACCTCATGTGAAATTTGTTATGACAAAACGAGTTAGAATGCGGCTCGTCCGAACCCTGGTGGAAACATCCTAAACTTTACCCCTATCCTTAATTCCTTCCCAATTCTGGCCCAGTGGGTGATCTATGCACGGCGTCTGTCATATGCAATGCGCGAAGAACTACCTATCGTGATGTTCCTGACTTTGCTTGCGACTGAACGTGAACTGACTACCAGCGTGCCCCCTAGAGGAAGGAGGATTACTCTTATAATTAACGGATCATTACTCCAAGGTGCGCTCAACTCTCTTAGGAGCTAGGAGACGCGTGAAAAAAAAGTTTCGTTGCCACATCTCTTAAGTGTGTTGAAAGGGTCAAATGGTTTGACTTATGGTCGAGGGATGACTGCGACGCAGATAGGAAGACTCGAATGGCAATGAAATACGTGTGCATTGCGGCAATGGATAAGATTGGATTCCCAACGTCTTAATTTGTTTCATGAAGACATTCTGATTTGTTTCATGAAGACGACAGTGGATTGGGAATAGGGAGTTATAAATGAGAACAAGAAATAAGATCTACTTCCGGCATAGAGATGTAATTCTTGCGAGGTTAAATTAACATCTTTCTTCATGAAAGAGTTAGGAACATTTCTATAAATGGTTCGGGCAGTTTGAAAAGGGGTAATTAATGACTGGGGATATAGTACTGCATAAGTAAAGCGAAGTTTATACCGGATAGCACACAAGTGATCACATAATGAGTCCAAATGATCCGTGTGCGATACTTAAGCGCAGAAGTGCGGTTGAGGGCGATTGTAGTGGCGCCGTTTTGTTTGTGGTGTTCAAAATGTCGAAAGCCGAAGGGAAAAAAATTGAGAACGAATGATGTAGGTTTTCCTGATGACAGAATTTCCTCCTTCAAAAGATTTTTCGTGTATGCACCGTATCATACGGTCTATTTTTCGCGGCTTTGAAGCAAATGCAGAAAGCATCTGGAGTAAATACCAGAATTTGAACATTTCGGGTTTTAGGATACGGCTTTTTAAACGACTTAAATGCCTTATGCTATATCTTCCAACTTAAAAATAAAGAAACTAAAAACATTTTTGGCTCAACAACTTTCTTGCGCTTAATAAAAATAAATACGAAGTGAAAGATTGCAAAGAGCAAATTGCAATCGTCTAATGCGCCACGTTTGGCGCGTTAGAGATAATATTTACAGAAATATACATCGTAAGACAACGTTTGCACGAAAAATATTTGCAATAAATGTTAACATCTCCGAGGGGAAATTCCTGTGCTAAGTTCAGCCTCCCTTCGACTGCGCACCGGCTCAAGGCGTCAATTGATGTCGCTGCAGTATCTCTGACCTTTGGTCCTAGGATTCGAGCCGGAACGGTGGCAAGATTCTCGACCGGCTGCTCTAATAGGCAGTTTTCCGTTTTTTCACCCTTCGACACCTAGGCAGTACCTACCGACAAAAACGGACCACAGACAACGCGCGATATTCCCTTTCTCTTCCTTTCCCTATCCGCACCCCCTTACTCACACGCACTTAACCTTACATCCACTGCACTAACACGCATTTACGGGCAACTAGGCGGGAGCTTGCAGATTGTCCCGGCTCGAATGGTGGCCAGATGGTGGAAAGAGTTGGCTGGGAAAATCACGCAAGGCGACGAATAGGTCGACGCTGGATCTCACCATTCTGCGCAAGAAGATCATAGCATTGCATAGATTGCATGCATGCCTGCCTCAGTTGATCGTCATATTGAAGTTTTAGAGTATTTAATGCAGATTCCGCTTCGCAGAGAAACGAGGATTCCACTAATAGCGAAGGAGGCATTACAGAAGATGTGTTGTCTTCAGTCTGCCTTCCAATCGGCGTGGGTATGTTTTCGAAGCGATGCTGTGTTGTAAGGTTGCTTAAATTTACGTTTCTTCAGACATAATAAGAAGATAGCGATATTAAGAAGGCCAAACGATAATTTTGTTAATACTACAAAAACATTACTCTCAAAATATATTGAGCAGTCAAGTGGTGCACTAGGAATAGACGCCATACTTTTGTTAATTCAATGCTGGGGCAAATTTGAGCAGTTGTATATGGAGCGGAAATACATTTCCGCTTTCCCTGCTACATTTATACGCACGTCGGTTTTCTACACTATGGCAGACAAAGAAGGGTACATTTATTTCCTTACATCACGTCAAGAACTAAGTAACTCTAGTAACTAGTAACTCTTCTTGAGTCTAGTCTAGTAACTCTTCAGATGCTGCATGAGGGAATACAAGTGCAAGACGAAATTTCTGTTTTTGGAACAAAAAGAGAAAGAAATTGAGATAATGTTATTCTAAAATTACTCCGACCCCAAACTTAATGTCAAAACTAGCGCAGTTATGAATGTAATAAACATAAAGTTTTACTTTGCATGTAACCGCATCAATTAATATAAAAGCATCCTTAGTTTTACACGCTAGTATGAAGTTTAAAATTAGTTCAAAATAATTCCGTGTCCATATAAATGTATCCAGGTGGTGACAGAAGTTTGAGCAGATCGAAACAAGTTTTTAATTCACATCACAAAAAGTAAAAACAGATACTGACACAAATATTTGCAAGTGTTCAGGAAAATAGTTAAAAACGACAGTTTTATGGTTGTATTAACGAATCTAATTATTTACTTCAAATATTGATAATAAAACAAGAGGAAAGTGTTGAAGCTGTTCCTAAGCTCTTGTTTTCCACCTGTTTAATTTACTGCTAAGATGCCTAACGAGGTCAGTATTACCGATTTAAATAAGAATTACGTATTACAGCTGACCCAAAGCTAACAAATCTGCAATATATTTAGCAAATAAAATGTATAATGTGATATTCTACTCATGGTCATTTTTCTTATCAAAAACGTGTTTTTCTCCTACAAACTCTTCTACCAGATTGAATATTTAATTTAATGATCAATATTAGTATAACTAAAAATATTTACATTTTATTAGGACGTTCCTCCACAAGAAAATAACATTCAAAAATCAATTAATCAAACAAATAGAAATATTCCCAACTTTTATTCATCACGAACGCTCGAATGCCGTGCGACCTCTACTTGCAAGCTTGCGCATTTTTCTCTGTCCACTGCCACCTTATTGTCCCGGGTCAGCCGGGGGACTCCCGAAGGAAGTTCGCAGTCTTCCGGAGTCTGACCCGGCACATTAAGGCGGCAGAACACAGTAAAAAGGGCATATTCCAGAATGTTGCTCTTATGATATGCAAATCACTTTTAGACAAATACTACATTTTTAATTGCCTGGAACATGCTGTATGTTGCCACCTGCATCCCTGAAGCGCATTCTCAGTTTTATGTTTCAAAAGTTTAAAGAAAAAATGAGTATTCTAACATTTGTTTAATACAAAAATTACATAACCCTCTATGAGTTGTGGAATGAGGGTCTGACTTAGGTGCACAATATGAAGCGCTTTTTAATGTCAAACGTGTAGAAATTAAAAAGTTATGAAATGACATTGTCTAACAACTTTTATCTCATTAATTGTTGTTACAAAAGGTGCGGTTATAGAAGCAGGAGCTTGCTCAGAAAGCGACCATGTATTTTAATGAAACTAGCTCAGAATTACGTAGATTGTTATTACATATTCGCCATCCACTACCTTGCGCTCAGAAAAAACGCGGAGGTAGAATATAGTAACTAGGGAGATATTAACTGGTTTGAATAATACGTAGTTTGAAAAGACAATTTTATCTGTTATGTTATTGGGTTTTCCACTCACTTCGAATCTTCTTGAATACATCTTATTTATAATTTTTATATGTATCACCAAAAGCAGAAAAACATTGAGACCAGTAAGATCGTGAAAATCATTTTCGAGTGGGTGAATATTTGATAGAATAGTAAATCTATCAGAAAAATATTAATTTTTTCTGAAGGAATAATTCATTTGACTCCTTCTAATACTACCGTAATTTAAGCTTTACTGTATTTTATACAGCTTATCCGAGTGCCTATGTAATTCTGATACTAAATTACTTCCGTTACAAACAATATAAAGACGTAATTATATACTAATCTGAAGACTGGGAAAATACCTGTTTCGAATTCTAATATTGCAATTTGCATTTATTGATCACTATTGCGTGACGACATAAAATCAAGAAAGCTATTATAAGCTGTAATATAGTATCTCTAGAGGATGAAAAGACTCTAGGTTATCTGTGTTGTTTAAATCTAAAATCATTTCCATTAATACTCAGACGATGACAAAACCAATATGACCGTCAATAAACACTTGTATATTAGTACAATAAAAGAAACGAGAAAAATAATAAATATTTGATTAAAAACAGGTCATATTTATATTGCAAACTGTTGATTTTTGTAAATATTATGAAGAAATTAATAGAAAGCACCGTATCGATAAAAAGATAGATTTGTTTCTTTTTTGCATTACTTGAAATAGGTTCATGCTATTTAAATCTTAAACGCTGTTACCTGGGTGTATATAATCGTGATTCCCATTCATTATTCAAACAAGTAAAACCTCAGATCTGAAAAATTCTGTACGGATAAAATATCTCGCAATGAACTTTAAGAACATATTTGTCGATTACGCGAATCAACGAGTGCGGTGGTATTCGAATCGCTATCTATAAGTAGAGAATAAAGTTAATTTAAAGGTAGATTTTCATGAAAATGAGTGTTTGAAATTGTGAACCAAATTCTTTAAAAAAGTGATTAAATTTTCTTCGGTTGTTAAAACCGAAATAACCCTACATGTTATGCATGACAGTACTTTTCAGATTTGTAATTCAAGAACACAAGCAGCAGTTGCTAAAATTTAGAATTTTTAATTAGGATGTTATTTCTCGTCTGGGCAGAAATAATTCGATTGTATAAATACCGACTGAGTAGCGACTTCAAAACAGATCACAAACCTTCACGTAATTGTGTAATTTCAACTTTCATTTCGGTTCCTTGCCGTAGGCCTGATATAACAATCTTCTTCAAGAAATATGCAAAATCTGCTGTACCCATACCAAACATCCTTCACTATGCATTCTAACTACAATACGAAGCTGGGATAAGTGAAATGTGAAACAAGAGAAAATAGTCCGAATTATTATTTCAGCAAGCATGAATGCAAACAACCCAGTGAATAATAACTACTATACGTTTAAAACAACTATTAAAAACGCCAAGTGTGTAGTTGTGTTGGCGGCATCGAACCTCGCGCCTGCGCGGAGCGGAGGGGCGAGGCGA